>JARQOD010000005.1:15756842-15803299 GCA_033576555.1 Oophaga sylvatica | reverse complement strand
GGCGGTCATATTACTATATATATTACTATATCACACTGAGGAGAAGGGCAGCCATATTACTATAATATTTTAATATCACCACTGAGGAGAAGGGCGGCCATATTACTATATATATTACTATATCACACTGAGGAGAAGGGCGGCCATATTACTATATATATTACTATATTACCACTGAGGAGAAGGGCGGCCATATTACTATATATATTACTATATCACACTGAGAGAAGAGCAAGCCATAATACTATATATATTACTATATCACACTGAGGAGAAGAGCAGCCATATTACTATATAAATTACTATTCACACTGAGGAGAAGAGCAGCCATATTACTATATATATTACTATATCACACTGAGGAGAAGAGCAGCCATATTACTATATATATTACAATATCACACTGAGGAGAAGAGCAGCCATATTACTATATATATTACTATATCACACGAGAAGAAGAGCGGCCATATTACAATATATTACTATATCACCAGTGAGGAGTAGGGCGGCCATATTACATATATCACCACTGAGGAGAAGGGCGGCCATATTACATATAATTACTATTCACCACTGAGGAGAATGGCGGCCATATTACTATATATATTACTATATCACCATGAGGAGAAGGGCGGCCATATTACTATATATATTACTATATCACCAGTGAGGAGAAGGGCGTCCATATTACTATATATATTACTATATCACCAGTGAGGAGAAGGGCGGCCATATTACTATAATATTACTATAATCACCTCTGAGGAGAAAGAGCGGTCATATTATATATATATTACTATATCACACTGAGGAGAAGAGCAGCCATATTAATATATATATTACTATATCACCACTAAGAAGGGCGGCCATATTACTATATATATTACTATATCACCACTGAGGAGAAGGGCGGCCATATTACTACATATATTACTATATCACCACTGAGGAGAAGAGCAGCCATATTACTATATATATTACTATATCACACTGAGGAGAAGGGCGGCCATATTACTATATATATTACTATATCACCAGTGAGGAGAAGGGCGGCCATATTACTATATATATTACTATATCACCACTGAGGAGAAGGCGGCCATATTACTATCTATATTACTATATCACCACTGAGGAGAAGAGCGGACATATTACTATATATATTACTATATCACACTGAGGAGAAGGGCGGCCATATTACTATATATATTACTATATCACACTGAGAAGAAGAGCGGACATATTACTATATATATTACTATATCACCAGGGAGGAGAAGGGCAGCCATATTACTATATATATTACTATATCACCAGTGAGAAGGGCGGCCATATTACTATATATATTACTATATCACCACTGAGAAGAAAGAGCAGCCATATTACTATATATATATTAATAATCACCACTGAGAAGAAGAGCAGCCATATTACTATATATATTACTATATCACCAGTGAGGAGAAGGGCAGCCATATTACTATATATATTACTATATCACCAGTGAGGAGAAGGGCGGCCATATTACTATATATATTACTATATCTCCACTGAGGAGAAGGGCGGCCATATTACTATATATATTACTATATCACCACTGAGAAGAAGAGCAGCCATATTACTATATATATTACTATATCACACTGAGGAGAATGGCGGCCATATTACTATATATATACTATATCACACTGAGGAGAAGAGCGGACATATTACTATATATATTACTATATCACCAGGGAGGAGAAGGGCGGCCATATTACTATGTATATTACTATATCACCAGTGAGAAGGGAGGCCATATTACTATATATATTACTATATCACCACTGAGAAGAAGAGCAGCCATATTACTATATATATTACTATATCACACTGAGGAGAATGGCGGCCATATTACTATACATATTACTATATCACACTGAGGAGAAGAGCGGACATATTACTATATATATTACTATATCACCAGTCAGGAGAAGGGCGGCCATATTACTATATATATTACTATATCACACTGAGGAGAATGGTGGCCATATTACTATATATATTACTATCTCCCCACTGAGAAGAAGAGCAGCCATATTACTATATATATTACTATATCACACTGAGGAGAAGGGCGGCCATATTACTATATATATTACTATATCACCTGTGAGGAGAAGGGCGGCCATATTACTATATATATTACTATATCACCACTGAGGAGAAGAGCAGCCATATTACCATATATATTACTATATCACACTGAGGAGAAGGGCGGCCATATTACTATATATCACCACTGAGGAGAAGGGCGGCCATATTACTATATCACCACTAAGAAGGGCGGCCATATTACTATATAAATTACTCTCTCACCACTGAGAAGAAGAGCAGCCATATTACTATATATATTACTATCTC
This sequence comes from Oophaga sylvatica, assembly GCA_033576555.1. Taxonomy (NCBI): domain Eukaryota; kingdom Metazoa; phylum Chordata; class Amphibia; order Anura; family Dendrobatidae; genus Oophaga; species Oophaga sylvatica. The sequence goes on along the minus strand of JARQOD010000005.1, from coordinate 15,800,896 downwards.
ACCACTGAGAAGAGCAGCCATTTTACTATATATATTACTATATCACCACTAAGAAGGGCGGCTATATTACTATATCACCACTAAGAAGGGCGGCTATATTACTATATCACCACTAAGAAGGGCGGCTATATTACTATATCACCACTAAGAAGAGGGGCTATATTACTATATCACCACTAAGAAGGGCGGCTATATTACTATATCACCACTAAGAAGGGCGGCTATATTACTATATCACCACTAAGAAGGGCGGCTATATTACTATATCACCACTAAGAAAGGCGGCTATATTACTATATCACCACTAAGAAGATCGGCTATATTACTATATATATTACTATATCACCACTGAGGAGAAGGGCGGCCATATTACTATATATATATTACTATATCACCACTGAGAAGAAGGACGGCCATATTACTATATATTACTATATTACCACTGAGGAGAAGGGTGGCCATATTACTATATATATTACTATATCACCAGTGAGGAGAAGGGCGGCCATATTACTATATATATTACTATATCACCACTGAGAAGAAGAGCAGCCATATTACTATATATATTACTATATCACACTGAGGAGAAGAGTGGACATATTACTATATATATTACTATATCACCAGTGAGGAGAAGGGCGGCCATATTACTATATATATTACTATATAACCAGTGAGGAGAAGGGCGGCCATATTACTATATATATTACTATATCACCACTGAGAAGAAGAGCAGCCATATTACTATATATATATTACTATCTCCCCACTGAGAAGAAGAGCAGCCATATTACTATATATATTACTATATCACACTGAGGAGAAGGGCGGCCATATTACTATATATATTACTATATCACCAGTGAGGAGAAGGGCGGCCATATTACTATATATATTACTATATCACCACTGAGGAGAAGAGCAGCCATATTACCATATTATTACTATATCACACTGAGAAGAAGGGCGGCCATATTACTATATCTCCACTGAGAAGAGCAGCCATATTACTATATATATTACTATATCACCACTGAGGAGAAGAGCAGCCATATTACTATATATATTACTATATCACCACTGAGGAGAAGAGCAGCCATATTACTATATATATTACTATATCACCACTAAGAAGGGCGGCTATATTACTATATCACCACTAAGAAGGGCGGCTATATTACTACATCACCACTAAGAAGGGCGGCTATATTACTATATCACCACTAAGAAAGGCGACTATATTACTATATCACCACTAAGAAGAGCGGCTATATTACTATATATATTACTATATCACCATTGAGGAGAAGGGCGGCCATATTACTATATATATATATTACTATATCACCACTGAGAAGAAGGACGGCCATATTACTATATATTACTATATCACCACTGAGGAGAAGGGCGGCCATATTACTATATATATTACTATATCACCACTGAGGAGAAGAGCGGCCATATTACTGTATATATTACTATCTCACCACTGAGAAGGGCAGCCATATTACTATATATATTACTATATCACACTGAGGAGAAGGGAGGCCATATTACTATATATATTACTATATCATCACTGAGGAGAAGGGCGGCCATATTACTATATATATCACTAATATCACCACTGAGAAGGGCAGCCATATTACTATATATATTACTATATCACACTGAGGAGAAGGAGGGCCATATTACTATATATATTACTATATCATCACTGAGAAGGGCGGCCATATTACTATATATATATCACTATATCACCACTGAGGAGAAGGATGGCCATATTACTATATATATCACTATATCACCACTGAGGAGAAGGGCAGCCATATTACTATATATATTACTATATCAACACTGAGGAGAAGGGTGGCCATATTACTATATTTATTACTATATCACCACTGACGAGAAGGACGGCCATATTACTATATATATTGCTATATCACCACTGAGGAGTAGAGCAGCCATATTACTATATATATTACTATATCACCACTGAGAAGGGTGGCCATATTACTATATATAATACTATATCACCACTGAGGAGAAGGGCGGCCATATTACTATATATATTACGATATCACACTGAGGAGAAGGGCAGCCATATTACTATATATATTACTATATCACACTGAGGAGAAGGGCGGCCATATTACTATATATATTATTATATCACCATTGAGGAGAAGGGGGGCCATATTAATATATATATTACTATATCACTGAGGAGAAGGGTGGCCATATTACTATATGTATTACTATATCACCACTAAGAAGGGCGGCCATATTACTATATATATTACTATATCATCACTGAGGAGAAGGGCGGCCATATTACTATATATATTACTATATCACCACTGAGAAGGGCGGCCATATTACTATATATCACCACTGAGGAGAAGGGCGGCCATATTACTATATATATTACTATATCACCACTGAGGACAAGAGCAGCCATATTACTATATATATATTACTATATCACCACTGAGGAGAAGGACGGCCATATTACTATATATATTACTATATCACCACTGAGAAGAGCAGCCATATTACTATATATATTACTATATCATCACTGAGGAGAAGGACGGCCATATTACTATATATATTACTATATCACACTGAGGAGAAGGGAGGCTATATTACTATATAGATTACTATATCATCACTGAGGAGAAGGGCGGCCATATTACTATATATATCACTATATCACCACTGAGAAGGGCAGCCATATTACTATATATATTACTATATCACCACTGAGGAGAAGAGCGGCCATATTACTGTATATATTACTATCTCACCACTGAGAAGGGCAGCCATATTACTATATATATTACTATATCACACTGAGGAGAAGGGCGGCCATATTACTATATATATCACTATATCACCTGTTATGATTTGGTAGCTGAGGAGAGCAGGCAAAAAAGGAAATACACCAGAGCAGTTGGAAACTATGAGATTGCAGTACCCTGACTAACCACCACAACTAGAGGCAGCCGTGGAGCGTTCCTACGTTGGTCCTAGACGCCTCGTCACAGCCTGAGAAACTAACTACACCTGAAGATAGAAAGTGGAAAGCTATCTGCCCCGGAGCAGATCCCCAAAGAACATAGAAAGCCCCCAAACATGTAATGGCGGTTAGACAAGAAGAAATACTGACACAGACAGAAAATAGTATGAGCAAACGTTGGGGCCCAAACTTACTAAATAGAAAAGGATAGGAAGGGCACTTACTGCAATCCCAAAAAACCCTGAAAAGCACCAACTCTACTAATTTCAAAAACACCTGAGATCACACGACCTTTACCACCTAAATTAGTTCTCTGGTGTAACCAAAAACAAAACAGCAGCCACTGAAAAAACTGGAAAAAGCAAATGTACAAACATCAGTGGCTGAACTGAACTGAGAGGCAAAAGCCCCCAGAGGGGACCCTGAAGGCCCCCACAGAAGTGCAGGACAAAATGCAAAAATCAAGCACAAAAACAAAAAGAAGAAAATGTCTTATCTGTTAGCAGGAGATTCAGACATGACACAGCAGGCTACCAAGGAAACAGGAATCAAGGATTGAGACCAGAACAATTGATCACCGGCAACCCTGATGGGAAGGTGACTCCCTTATATAAGACCAGTCAGTAACACCTGATTCCCAATCCTCACAATCTTCACTGGACAGTCCAGTACCGTTTGTAACCACCAGAGGGAGCTTCTGCTCAGAACTCATTTCCAGCCTATTCACAACAGTACCCCCCCCCTTGAGGAGGGGTCACCGAACCCTCATTTGAGCAACCAGGTCGGTCAGGATGAGTTCTATGATACGCACGGATGAGTCTCCTAGCATGGATGTCCGAAGCAAACACCCAAGAATCTTTGAAGAGCCTTTAAAGAAGTAGGTTGGACCCAATCACAGATAGCCTGAACTTTGACCGGGTCCATTTCAATAACAGATGGGACAAAATGAAACCCAGAAATGAGATCCTCTGAACGCCAAAAAGACACTTTGATCCCTTCACATACAGAGCATTCTCTCTCAAAATCTGGAACACAGTCCGAACATGTTTTACATGAAGTCCCAGTCATTGGAAAAAAATCAAGATATCATCCAAATAAACAATCAGAAATTTATCCACAAAATCCCTGAAAATGTCATTCATGAAGGACTGGAAGACAGAAGGAGCATTAGTGAGCCCAAAGGGCATCACAAGGTACTCAAAATGCCCTTCAGGGTATTAAATGCCGTCTTCCATTCATCCCCGTGCTTAATGCGAATAAGGTTATATGCCCCCCTGAGGTCAAGCTTGGTAAACCAAGTAGCGTTTTTCACCCTGGAAAACAGATCAGAGATCAAGGGTAACGGATATTGATATTTCACAGTAATATTGTTCAAGAGACGATAATCAATACACGGCCTTAATGAACCATCCTTTTTGGCCACAAAGAAAAAACCGGCACCTAAGGGTGAAGAGGATGGTCTGATATGACCCTTCTCCAATGACTCCTTGATATAAGACCGCATAGCGTCATGTTCAGGTACAGACAAGTTAAAAAGGCGACCTTTAGGGAATTTACAACCAGGCACTAATTCAATAGCGCAGTCATAGCTCCTATGGGGAGGTAAGGATGCAGATTTACTTTCGCTAAACACATCAGAAAAATCAATCAAAAAGTCAGGAACATCCTGAGCCTGGGGGGAGGCAGAAAAAACAGGAGTGTTGGTATTAACACATTGGCAGCCCCAACTGGTTACAGACACAGATTTCCAATCCAAAACAGGATTATGAGACTGTAACCAAGGGAAACCCAGTACGATAATGTCATGCAGATTATACAGAACCAAAAATTTGCAACTCTCCTGATGATCAGGTTCTACCCTCATTATCACCTGAGTAGAGAACTGAGGTTTATTCTCAGCCAAAGGGGTAGAATCGATCCCCAGTAGGGGAATAGACTTCCGTAGGGGTATCAAGGGAAACCCACAACGTTTAGCAAAATCAAAATCCATCAGGTTAATAGCTGCTCCAGAATCAACAAAAGCCTGAGCAGAAAATGAAGACAGAGAGCATATCAGGGTAACAGTTAACAAAAACTTAGTCTGAACACTACCCAAGACAACTGAGCGAGCAAAACGTCTTCCCCGCTTAGGGCAGACAGAAATAGCATGAGAGGCATCACCACAGTAGAAACATAACCCATTGCGCTTTCGAAATTCATGACGCTGTGCGCCAGAAACCACTCTATCACACTGCATGGATTCAGAAGCAGGTTCACAAGGCAACATTATTCCACGCATACCTTTCCGCTCACGCAAACGTCTGTCAATTTGAATCGCTAATGACATAGAATCATTGAGACCAGAGGGGACAGGGAATCCCACCATAACATCCTTTACATTATCTGACAGACCCTTCCGAAAAAGAGCTGCCAAAGCGTCGTCATTCCATTTGGTCAGGACTGCCCACCTACGGAATCTCTGACAGTATAACTCAGCGTCCTCAAGCCCCTGACTTAATGCCAACAAAGTTTTTTCAGCTTGATCAGTGACATTAGGCTCATCGTACAATAACCCCAAAGCCTGAAAAAACGCATCAACATCACTCAAAACAGGATCCCCAGGTGTCAGGGAAAAAGCCCAATCCTGAGGATCGCCGCGCAGGAGAGAGATGACAATTTGAACCTGCTGCGCTGCGTTCCCTGAGGACTTAGATTTTAAGGCAAAAAAACAATTTACAGTTATTTTTGAAATTCAGAAACTTAGCTCGATCCCCTAAAAACAAATCTGGCATGGGAATCCTAGGTTCCACAACAGGCAATCTAGCAAGATAGGTAGCAATACTCCGAACTTCAGTGGCTGTAGCCACACACGTAGTATATACTGTTATGATTTGGTAGCTGAGGAGAGCAGGCAAAAAAGGAAATACACCAGAGCAGTTGGAAACTATGAGATTGCAGTACCCTGACTAACCACCACAACTAGAGGCAGCCGTGGAGCGTTCCTACGTTGGTCCTAGACGCCTCGTCACAGCCTGAGAAACTAACTACACCTGAAGATAGAAAGAGGAAAGCTATCTGCCCCGGAGCAGATCCCCAAAGAACATAGAAAGCCCCCAAACATGTAATGGCGGTTAGACAAGAAGAAATACTGACACAGACAGAAAATAGTATGAGCAAACGTTGGGGCCCAAACTTACTAAATAGAAAAGGATAGGAAGGGCACTTACTGCAATCCCAAAAAACCCTGAAAAGCACCAACTCTACTAATTTCAAAAACACCTGAGATCACACGACCTCTACCACCTAAATTAGTTCTCTGGTGTAACCAAAAACAAAACAGCAGCCACTGAAAAAACTGGAAAAAGCAAATGTACAAACATCAGTGGCTGAACTGAACTGAGAGGCAAAAGCCCCCAGAGGGGACCCTGAAGGCCCCCACAGAAGTGCAGTACAAAATGCAAAAATCAAGCACAAAAACAAAAAGAAGAAAATGTCTTATCTGTTAGCAGGAGATTCAGACACGACACAGCAGGCTACCAAGGAAACAGGAATCAAGGATTGAGACCAGAACAATTGATCACGGCAACCCTGATGGGAAGGTGACTCCCTTATATAAGACCAGTCAGTAACACCTGATTCCCAATCCTCACAATCTTCACTGGACAGTCCAGTACCGTTTGTAACCACCAGAGGGAGCTTCTGCTCAGAACTCATTTCCAGCCTATTCACAGCAATCACCACTGAGAAGGGCAGCCATATTACTATATATATTACTATATCACCACTGAGGAGAAGGGCGGCCATATTACTATATATATTACTATATCATCACTGAGAAGGGCAGCCATATTACTATATATATATACTATATCACCACTGAGGAGAAGGATGGCCATATTACTATATATATCACTATATCACCACTGAGGAGAAGGGCAGCCATATTACTATATTTATTACTATATCACCACTGAGAGAAGGACGGCCTATACTATATTACCTATATCCATGGAAGACGCTATTACTATAATTACAACCCACTGAGGAGAAGAGCAGCCATATTACTATATATACACTACCGTCAAAAGTTTAGGGTCACTTAAAATTTCCTTATTTTTGAAAGAAAAGCAGTTTTTTTTCCAATGAAGCTAACATTAAATGATTCAGAAATACACTCTATACAGTGTTAATGTGGTAAATGACTATTCTAGCGGCTAAACGTCTAGTTTGTAATGCAATATCTTCATAGGTGTATAGAGGCCCATTTCCAACAACCATCACTCCAGTGTACTTATGGTATTTTGTGTTCGCTAACTGTGTAAGAAGGCTAATAGATGGTTAAAATACCCTTTAAAACCCTTGTGCAAGTATGTTAACACAGCTGAAAACCGTTTGGTTGATTAGAGAAGCTATAAACCTGACCTTCCTTTGAGCTTGTTGAGAATCTGGAGCATTACATTTGTTGGTTCCATTAAACTCTCAAAATGGCCAAAAAAAAAGAACTTTCTTGTGAAACTCGACAGTCTATTCTTGTTCTTAGAAATGAAGGCTATTCCATGCGAAAAATTACCAAGAAACTGAAGAATTCATACAATGGTGTTAGTACTCCCTTTAGAGGAGTGCACAAACAAGCTCTAACCAGAGAAGAAAGACAAGTGGGAGGCCCCGCTGCACAACTGAGCAACAAGACAAGTACATTAGAGTCTTTAGTTTGAAAAATTGACGCCTCACAGGTCCTCAACTGGCAGCTTCATTAAACAGTACACATTAAACGCCAGTGTCAACATCTACAGTGAAGAGGCGATTTGGGGATGCTGGCCTTCAGGGCAGATTGGCAAAACAAAAGCCATATTTAAGACTGGCTTAAATGAAAGGAAAAGATTAATATGGGCAAAAGAACACAGACATTGGACAGAGGAATATTGGCTTTTGTTTTGCCAATCTGCCCTGAAGGCCAGCATCCCCAAATGCCTCTTCACTGTAGATGTTGACACTGGCGTTTAATGTGTACTGTTTAATGAAGCTGCCAGTTGAGGACCTGTGAGGCGTCAATTTTTCAAACTAAAGACTCTAATGTACTTGTCTTGTTGCTCAGTTGTGCAGCGGGGCCTCCCACTTGTCTTTCTTCTCTGGTTAGAGCTTGTTTGTGCACTCCTCTAAAGGGAGTACTACACACCATTGTATGAATTCTTCAGTTTCTTGGTAATTTTTCGCATGGAATAGCCTTCATTTCTAAGAACAAGAATAGACTGTCGAGTTTCACAAGAAAGTTCTTTTTTTTGGCCATTTTGAGAGTTTAATGGAACCAACAAATGTAATGCTCCAGATTCTCAACAAGCTCAAAGGAAGGTCAGGTTTATAGTTCTCTAATCAACCAAACGGTTTTCAGCTGTGTTAACATACTTGCACAAGGGTTTTTAAAGGGTATTTTAACCATCTATTAGCCTTGTTACACAGTTAGCGAACACAAAATACCATAAGTACACTGGAGTGATGGTTGTTGGAAATGGGCCTCTATACACCTATGAAGATATTGCATTACAAACTAGACGTTTGCCGCTAGAATAGTCATTTACCACATTAACACTGTATAGAGTGTATTTCTGAATCATTTAATGTTAGCTTCATTGGAAAAAAACTGCTTTTCTTTCAAAAATAAGGAAATTTCTAAGTGACCCTAAACTTTTGACGGTAGTGTATATATATATATATATATAATATATATATATTACTATATCACCACTGAGGAGAAGGACGGCCATATTACTATATATTACTATATCACCACTGAGGAGAAGGAGGCCATATTACTATATATATTACTATATCACACTGAGGAGAAGGGTGGCCATATTACTATATATATTACTATATCACATGAGGAGAAGGGCGGCCATATTACTATATATATTACTATATCACCATGCAGAGAAGAGCAGCCATATTACTATATATATTACTATATCACCATAGGAGAATGGCGGCCATATTACTATATATATTACTATATCACACTGAGAAGAAGAGGCCATATTACTATATATATTACTATATCATCACTGAGGAGAAGGCGGCCATATTACTATATATATTACTATATCACACTGAGGAGAAGACGGCCATATTACTATATATATTACTATATCACCACTGAGGAAAGAGCAGCCATATTACTATATATATTACTATATCCCACTGAGAGAAGAGCAGCCATATTACTATATATATTACTATTCACCACTGAGGAGAAGAGCAGCCATATTACTATATATATTACTATATCACCACTGAGGAGAAGAACGGCCATATTACTATATATATTACTATATCACCACTGAGGAGAAGTGCGGCCATATTACTATATATATTACTATATCATCACTGAGGAGAAGAGCGGCCATATTACTATATATATTACTATATCACCACTGAGGAGAAGAGCAGCCATATTACTATATATATTACTATCTCACCACTGAGAAGGCGGCCATATTACTATATATCACCACTAGGAGAAGGCGGCCATATTACTATATAATTACTATATCACACTGAGGACAAAGCAGCCATATTACTATATATATTAGTATATCACCACTGAGGAGAAGTGACAGCCATATTACTATATATATTACTATATCATCACTGAGGAGAAGACGGCCATATTACTATATATATTACTATATCACACTGAGAAGAGCAGCCATATTACTATATATTACTATATCATCACTGAGAAGGGCGGCCATATTACTATATATATACATATCCCACTGAGGAGAAGGGCGGCCATATTACTATATATATTACTATATCAACACTGAGGACAACAGCAGCCATATTACTATATATATTAGTATATCACCACTGAGGAGAAGGACAGCCATATTACTATATATATTACTATATCATCACTGAGGAGAAGGACGGCCATATTACTATATATATTACTATATCACCACTGAGAAGAGCAGCCATATTACTATATATGTTACTATATCATCACTGAGAAGGGCGGCCATATTACTATATATATTACTACCGTATTTTGCGTACTGTAAGACGCACTTTTTTCCCCAAAAATTTTTTGGGAAAATGGGGGTGCGTCTTATAGTCGCAACATACCTAAAAATCCGGTGGCGGCTGCAGTCCCAATTCATCCTCCCTGTGCGGTGGTGGTGTCGGGGCAGCAGCGGGTCTCTGTGCGGGTGGGGGGCTCTGCCGGCGTTTAGTCCCTGCCGAAAAGCCCCCCGCAGCTGCGACGCGGTGCCGTCCGGAAAGAAGTCCTCCGGAAAGATGGCCACCGCTTGCTGAAGTTCAAATCTCGCCAACGAGATCTCTTCCCGAGATCTCGTCTCCCGAGATCTCGTTGGCGAGATTTGAACTTCAGCAAGCGGCGGCCATCTTTCAGAGGACTTCATTCCGGACGGCACCGCGTCGCAGCTGCGGGGGGCTTTCCGGCAGGGACTAAACGCCGGCGCAGTCCCCCATGCTGCACAGAGGCCCGCTGCTGCCCCGACACCACCACCGCACAGGGAGGCTGATCGGGACCGCCACCGGAGGCGCCACCACATCGCAGCTGCGGGGGGCTTTCCGGCTGGGACGAAACGCCGGCGGAGCCCCCCACGCTGCACAGAGGTCCGCTGCTGCCCCGACACCACCACCGCACAGGGAGGATGAATTGGGACGGCCACCGGAGGGGCCACCACGTCGCATCTGTGGGGGGCTTTCCGGCTAGGACGAAATGCCGGCGGAGCCCCCCATGCTGCACAGAGCCCCGCTGCTGCCCCGACACCACCACCGGCACCACAGGGAAACTGCATTGGGAGCGCCGCCGCCACCGGATTTGTGATATATGGCCACCCTGGCCACCCCACAGTGCCCAACCACCCCACAGTGCCCAACCACCCCACAGAACACAGCCACCCCACATAACATAGCCACCCCACAGAGCACCACTACAGCACCAAACGACCCCAGTGACCACTCCTCTACCTGTGCTGATCCGTTCGCTGGTAAGCTAAATTGGACTGTAAGACGGACCCCCATTTGACACATAATTTTTTTTTCCCCAATTTTCCTTCTGAAAATTTGGGGTGCGTCTTATGGTCCGGTGCGTCTTATAGTCCGAAAAATACGGTATATCATCACTGAGGAGAAGGGTGGCCATATTACTATATACATTACTATATCATCACTGAGGAGAAGGACGGCCATATTACTATATATATTACTATATCATCACTGAGAAGGGTGGCCATATTACTATATACATTACTATATCATCACTGAGGAGAAGGACGGCCATATTACTATATATATTACTATATCATCACTGAGGAGAAGGGTGGCCATATTACTATATATATATTACTATATCATCACTGAGGAGAAGGGCGGCCATATTACTATATATATATTACTATATCACCACTGAGGAGAAGGGCGGCCCTATTACTATATACATTACTATATCACACGGAGGAGAAGGGCAGCCATATTACTATATACATTACTATATCATCACTGAGGAGAAGGGCGGCCATATTACTATATACATTACTATATCATCACTGAGGAGAAGGGCGGCCATATTACTATATATATTACTATATCACACTGAGGAGAAGGGCGGCCATATTACTATATATATATATTGTGAGACAGTGAGGGTATGTGTGATGAATGGGGTGTACATTTCACCTAGGTACTTTGCTGACTGGTATAAAGGAAATGTATGGCTTTGTAAACCTAGTGGTAGAGAAAGGTCACTACACCTTACATTCATTACACACTTGCAGCTCAGGCCTGAAACTACTCAGGTGTTAATTAGGAGACCAGAAGTAGGTGTCTGCGAACACAGACAGAGAGCTCGCTTAGTCTGGACACAGGAGGGGTCCAGGCACAGAAGGTGTCTCCAGGAGTTGAGCTATCTCAGTCTGGGTTCTCGATGTACCCCGGACACAGGAGTAGTCTCTGTGAAAATCCATGCTGGTAGTTGCTGAATAGGAGGGGAGCTCTCTCAAGTCTGGACGTTGAAGGTGCCTTCAGACACAAGGAGGAGACTCTGTGAACCTCCATGCAGGGTAAATACTGAACATATGTGTTGTTTTGGCCCTGGCTGTTAGAGCCGGGACCCGGATAGATAGGGAAATCTATCTAAGTGTAGTAAGTGGCTAGACAAGCCTAGGTCTTCTGTTTATGATTTGTTTTATATCTGTTTGCTGTGGACTTTAATAAAGCTGGTTGCGGCCAGTTTTCACCAGAACTGCTGTCTGAATGAACTGTTTCCGTGCCACTCTGTCTACCAGACGGCGATCCCAGAGCTAAATCCCCTGAAAAGCTTACAATTGGCGGAGAATGCTGGGGCAGCACAGTGGCTGATACAATTGGTGCTGGAATGTGCGTGCAGCACAGTGGCTTAGAGACAGCATAAAGGTGAAGTCTGTTGAAGCAGCAGCAGAGAAAAAAAAAAAAAGTGTGTCAGCAAAAACGTCTGATTGGAGCAGTCTTAAAGAGACAGTAGCCCTAATAGAGTTTGCAAAAGAAAAAAAAAAAAAAGAGTGTCTGCCAGCAAAGCTGAATTTTCTGTGGAAAAGACTGTGGAGTGTGTATGTCTTGAGTGAAGACTGCTGTTGTTGAGACAGAGAAGTCTGACAGCATGGATGACAGCATGGAGGCGCTGTTTGAACAAATGGCGCAAGTTAATGTGCAACATAAGACTGCCGTGGTTGAGACAGATAAGTCCGTCAGTATGGAGGAGCTTGTTGAGTACCTGGTCCAGGCCCAGCGAAGCATGCAGCAGAGCATGGAGCAGCAGCGCCTGCAGCACCAGCAGCGCATGCAGCAGGCCCAGCAGCAATACCTGCAGCAGCAGCAGGAGAATGACCGGTTGTTTTTTGAGCAGGTTGCAGCACTGCAGGGGACTTGCAGCGCATTGTCCCAAAGTGGTGTTGCAAAGTCACCTGCATTGTCCGCTGTAAAGAAGGCGGTAAGACGGTCCCTGAAAAAGATGACACCTCGTGATGATGTGGAGGTATATCTCACTAGGTTTGAGGGACTGGCAGAGAAGGAGAATCTGCCCCTATCTAATGGGCCATGATGGTCGCACCCTATCTGATTGGAGAGCCCCAAAGGGCCTATGCTGACCTGAGCGAGCAGGACAGCCAAGACTATGCCAAGCTGAAAGCGGAGATTCTTACCCGGCTGGGTGTTACGGTGACAGCCCGTGCCAGGGGAGTTCATGACTGGAGATGCAGTTGGGAGTCTGCAGTCAGCAAACCTGATTATGGAGTTGGAAAGGTGATAGTGAACCGCTACACCCGAGCATGTCCTCCTGAGGTACAGCCAGAGGTCGGACAAGGAGACCACCAGGACGCCAATCGTCTGGTCAGCCTGATGGAGAAGGCCTTCGCCAGCAAAGACTGTCTCCGTGACCAGCCGTCTGAGAGGTCGTCACTTCAGAGTTCCCGGACGCTGAACTCTCGCGGTAAGAGCGTTCCAGCTGTTGGGGACATGGGGTATGCTGATAAGCGGGTTCAGGCCCGAGGGGACATGTGGGTGGAAAAGTGTGATGGACAGTGTTGGAGATGTCGTGAAATTGCAGCCAACTGTCCAATAGAGGGGGAGCCTATGTATTGTGATGTTGGCAGATCCCTCTCTCCCTGCGCAGAGCCTGTGTGTGTTTCCACCTCAGCCGAAGAGACTGGACCACAGGTGTGCCCGGTGGTTGTAAATGACTGCCCAGCACAGGCCCTCTTGGACTCAGAGAGTCCAGTGACTTCCGTATGTGACAGCCTGATTGATAGGGACTTCATCCCTGATAAGCACCTGAGTATGGTGTGCATCCATGGAGACACCAAAGTCTACCCAGAGACTGCCGTGGACTTGGTCCCCAAACTCGGGGAGGTTTCATATGAAGGGGGGGTAGTGAAGAACCTGGTGCAACCCGTCATATTGGGTAATGACTTTCCCCGGTCTAAGGATCTCTGGGGGAAAAATGTTTCTGATGAACAGTGTGATGAAGCTCCTATTGAGGGTGCGCAGTCCCGAGGGGCGGAACACAATGCTAGTGGGCCATTAAACTTATGTGATGATGATGATGATAATGATAATGATGATGATCATGATAATGATGATGACATGATAATGTGCTGATAATAATAATGATGATGATCATGATAGTGATGATGATACTGATCATAATCATGATAATGATATTGATAATAATGATGACTGTGATAGTGATGAAATTCCTTTGCAGGTAATGGTGGGAGACGAGGATGGTGGTTCTCGGGAACCGAGTGTCCCTGACTTACCTGTGTCCTGTGACAATTTTGAGAGTGAACAATGGCGAGACCCCACTCTTAAAACGGCACAGGAAAATATAATTGTTCTAAATGAGGTTTCCCAAGAGCCTGGCTATGAGGAGAGGTTTCCTCATGTTGCCATAAACACTCACCTGTTGTATAGGGACACTGAAGTCCAGGGAGAGGTCGTGAGCCAGCTCCTAGTACCTGAGCTATATAGAAGTTTAGTGCTGGGGTTGTCACATAGTCACATACTTGAGGGACCAGATGGTGAAGTTAATGTTGTGGATGACATGTTAACTAAGGTTCCAGATCAGGATGTGAATGAGAATGAATTGTATACCCCTGAAGGTGAGCGGGATGAGAGTGAGAATGAATTGTGTGGCCCTGAAGGTGAGCCGGATGTGGCTGAGAAAAAGGGGTCAGACAGGGATAGTGATAGTGAATCATCTGATGACGATCAAGCAACCAGTGCAAATGAGGAAGGCATGGTAGCAGAGGAGGTTGGAGTCCTGAGAAGAAAGCTGATGCTGACCTTACAGCCGGACAGAAGATGGCATCTGAAGATGTTTTACAGTTGGCCAATTCCCTGGCGAAGACTAAGGTGAAAGGAGGAGAGCTGAGCTTTAAAGGCAGGACTCTGAAACTGAACACAGCACAAGTGGATGCTGTCGAAGATGAGAAGTTATCAATGTATGGTATGGAGCTGCATCATGCCCAGGACACTGAAGGTAATGCTGCAGAGGTGGAAAAAGCCATGGAAGTGGTGGTCACCAAGCCAGATGCCTCATCAGAAGCTGAGGTCTCAAGTGAAGCTGTGAGGAACAAGACTGAAGATATGGGGACTAACTCTGTCCAGGAATCTGTTTCTGCCGAAGACAGCGGCGTGGACGGGTTACGGTCCGGATCAGTAGCTGCAACTCGTGAAGCTCAGGCTGGAAGTTCGGCGCCCGGAGCCCCAGCAGTGTTCCCGAGTGATACCAAGGATCTGGATAAATCACAAGATGAGATTTTGAGACAGCAGGCTGGCATTGGTGAGCTCAAGCGCACTTTCATGGAGTCTACATCGGAGCCACGTCCCAACAAATGGGAAAAGCGGTGTGTCACTCCGTTGCCGCTGCAGACACACGGGAGCTCAGATGGGATGCAGAACGTGGTGGAAGAGAAGAATCCGGCGGGTTCTGAGTATACAGATGCAGCTATCAAGGAGAACTTGAAAGCTGGAATAAATGGAGATATTGGATACCATAGTGATGTGACTGAAGAGGTAGAATGTAAGACTGACGGTACGGCTTCTGAGCATGTTCTACCAGAAGAGCCTGAAGAAGGGGCCGAGGACGTCCAACAGCTACAGGAGAAGATGCTCTCCATGAGGTCTCCACCAAAGAAATGAAGACTGAGAATGTTGCGTTACGCGAGCAGCTGCAGCAGTGTGAACTGGATGTGGCATCTTTTCGCCGGGAACGTGAGCGGTTCCAGCAGTTGCTCCAGAGAGCACGAAATGAAGGGGAACTAGAGAAAAGTGAAAAAACCCCTATACCTCCTGTGATAGTTGGTGACACATGGTCAGTGCACCAAGGACAGGAGGTACGTGAGTTTCTGAGGAAGAGTCAGCAGAAGTGTTCTGGTGTGCCGGGTCGTACTTCTCTGGCCAGGCACTATATCGAAACTGAGCCCGGCCCTAAGGTCAAGATGAAACCGTGCAGGATACCCGAGGCCCGCAGAGAGCATAGGCCTGGGAGGGTACAGGGTAGTACGGATGCTTCAGATGAAGAGAAAGCTCATGTTGGCTATGGCTCAGGTGAAGATACAAATGAAAATACTGAAGATGAAGCTGATGAGGGCCATGACTGGTCCAGACTTCACTGTCTCTTTTGGATTGTTAACCAGCCCTCCGGTCTGGATGACCAGCCCTCCGGTCTGGAGAAGAGGGGGGGGATATGTGAGACAGTGAGGGTATGTGTGATGAATGGGGTGTACATTTCACCTAGGTACTTTGCTGACTGGTATAAAGGAAATGTATGGCTTTGTAAACCTAGTGGTAGAGAAAGGTCACTACACCTTACATTCATTACACACTTGCATCTCAGGCCTGAAACTACTCAGGTGTTAATTAGGAGACCAGAAGTAGGTGTCTGCGAACACAGACAGAGAGCTCGCTTAGTCTGGACACAGGAGGGGTCCAGGCACAGAAGGTGTCTCCAGGAGTTTGAGCTATCTCAGTCTGGGTTCTCGATGTACCCCGGACACAGGAGTAGTCTCTGTGAAAATCCATGCTGGTAGTTGCTGAATAGGAGGGGAGCTCTCTCAAGTCTGGACGTTGAAGGTGCCTTCAGACACAAGGAGGAGACTCTGTGAACCTCCATGCAGGGTAAATACTGAACATATGTGTTGTTTTGGCCCTGGCTGTTAGAGCCGGGACCCGGATAGATAGGGAAATCTATCTAAGTGTAGTAAGTGGCTAGACAAGCCTAGGTCTTCTGTTTATGATTTGTTTTATATCTGTTTGCTGTGGACTTTAATAAAGCTGGTTGCGGCCAGTTTTCACCAGAACTGCTGTCTGAATGAACTGTTTCCGTGCCACTCTGTCTACCCAGACGGCGATCCCAGAGCTAAATCCCCTGAAAAGCTTACAATATATATATATTTTATTACACTGCTTAAAAAAATAAAGGGAACACTTAAACAACAGAATATAACTCCAAGTAAATCAAACTTCTGTGAAATCAAACTGTCCACTTAGGAAGCAACACTGATTGACAATCAATTTCACATGCTGTTGTGCAAATGGAATAGACAACAGATGAAAATTATTGGCAATTATCAAGACTCAATAAAGGAGTGGTTCTGCAGGTGGGGCCCACAGACCACATCTCAGTACCAATGCTTTCTGGCTGATGTTTTGGTCACTTTTGAATGTTAGTTGTGCTTTCACGCTGTGATAGCATGAGACTGACTCTACAATCCCCACAAGTGGCTCAGATAGTGCAGCTCATCCAGGATGGCACATCAATGCGAGCTGTCTGTCAGCGTAGTGTCCAGAGGCTGGAGGCCCTACCAGGAGACAGGCCAGTACACCAGGAGACATGGAAGGGGCCGTTTTGTGCAAGGAGGAACAGGAGGAGCACTGCCAGAGCCCTGCAAAATGACCTCCAGCAGTCCACAAATGTGCATGTGTCTGCACAAATGGTTAGAAACCGACTCCATGAGGATGGTCTGAGCGCCCGACGTCCACAGATTGGGGTTGTGCTCACAGCCCAACACCGTGCAGGACACATGGCATTTGCCACAGAACACCAGGATTGGCAAATTCGCCACTGGCGCCCTGTGCTCTTCACAGATGAGAGCAGGGTCACACTGAGCACATGTAACAGACGAGACAGAGTCTGGAGACGCTGTGGAGAGCGATCTGCTGCCTGAAACATCCTTCAGCATGACCGATTTGGCAGCGGGTCAGTAATGGTGTGGGGTGGCATTTCTTTGGAGGGCCGCACAGCCCTCCATGTGCTCGCCAGAGGTAGTCTGACTGCCATTAGGTACCGAGATGAGATCCTTAGACCCCTTGTGAGACCATATGCTGGTGCGCGGTTGGCCCTGGGTTCCTACTAATGCAGGACAATGCCAGACCTCATGTGGCTGGAATGTGTCAGCAGTTCCTGCAAGATGAAGGCATTGAAGCTATGGACTGGCCCGCCCGTTCCTCATACCTGAATCCGATTGAGCACATCTGGGACATCATGTCTCGCTCCATCCACCAACGTCACGTTGTACCACAGACTGTCCAGGAGTTGGCGGATGCTTTAGTCCAGGTCTGGGAGGAGATCCCTCAGGAGACCATCCGCTGCCTCATCAGGAACATGCCCAGGCATTGTAGGGAGGTCATACAGGCACAGGGAGGTCATACAGGCACGTGGAAGCCACATACACTACTGAGCATCATTTTTATTTGTTTTACCCCATCATGACCCAGCCTATTTTGACCTTAATGACCTGGCCATTTTTTGCAATTCTGACCAGTGTCCTCCCTTTATGAGGTAATAACTCAGGAACGCTTCAACGGATCCTAGCGATTCTGAGATTGTTTTTTTCATGACATATTGGGCTTCATGTTAGTGGTAAATTTAGGTCAATAATTTTTGCGTTCATTTGTGAAAAAATTGGAAATGTGGCGAAAATGTTGAAAATTTTGCAATTTTCAAATTTTTAATTTTTATTCTGTTAAACCAAAGTTATGTGACACAAAAGAGTTAATAAATAACATTTTCCACATGTCTACTTTACATCAGCACAATTTTGGAAACAAATTTTTTTTTTGTTAGGAAGTTATAAGGGTCAAAAGTTGACCAGTGATTTCTCATTTTTACAACAAAATTTACAAAATCATTTTTTTTAGGGACCACATCACATTTGAAGTCAGTTTGAGGGGTCTATATGGCAGAAAATACCCAAAAGTGACACCAGAAGTGAAGGAGCGCCGTTTGACTTTTTCAAACCAAAATTGGCTGGAATTGAGATTAGACGCCATGTTGCGTTTAGAGAGCGCCTGATGTGCCTAAACAGTGGAAACCCCCACAAGTGACACCATTTTGGAAACTACACCCCCTAAAGAACTTCTCTAGATCTGTTGTGAGCACTTTGAACCCCTAAGTGTTTCACTAAAGTTTATAATGCCTGGGTGTGAAAAAAAAAAAATTCCACAAAAATGATTTTTTAGTCCCCAATTTTTTATTTTTCCCAAGGAAATTAGACCCAAAAGTTGTTGTACAATTTTCCCTGAGTACGCTGATACCCCATATGTGTGTGTGTGGGGGGGAAACTGGGCGCACGGCAGGGCTCGGAAAGGAAGTAATGAAGTTTTGGAATACAGACTTTGATGGGTGTCATGTTCAGTTTGTAGAGCCCCCGATGTGCCTAAACGTGGAAACCCCCACAAGTGACCCCATTTTGGAAACGAGACCCCCTAAGGAACTTATTTAGATCTGTGGTGAGCACTTTGAACCCCCAAGTGCTTCACAGAAATTTATAATGCCTGGGCATGAAAATAAAAAAATCCTATTTTTTTTCACACAAAAAATGATCTTTTAGTCACCAATTTTGTATTTTCCCAAGGGTAACAGGAGAAATTGGACCCCAAAAGTTGTTAAATTTGTCCTGAGTACGCTGATACCCCATATGTGGGGGGGACCACTGTTTTGGCGCACGGCAGAGCTCGGAAGAGAAGGAGCGCCATTTGACTTTTTCAAACCAAAACTGGCTGGTTCGAGATTGGACACCATGTCGCGTTTGGAGAGCCCCTGATGTGCCTAAACAGTGGAAACCCCCCACAAGTGACCCCATTTTATAAACTAGACCCCCTAAAGAACTTATCTAGATCTGTGGTGAGCACTTTGAACCCCCAAGTGCTTCACACAAGTTTATAACGTAGAGACGTAAAATTAAAATATCATAATTTTTCCACAAAAATGATATTTTCACCCCAATTTTTATTTTCCCAAGGGTAACAAGACCACAAAAGTTATTGTGCAATTTGTCCTGAGTACGCTGATGTGCCTAAACAGTGGAAACCCCCCACAAATGACACTATTTTGGATACTAGACCCTCAAGGAACTTATCTAGATGTGTGGTGAGAACTTTGAACCCACAGATGTTTCACTAAAGTTTATAACGCCCGAGCGTGAAAATAAAAAAAATCTTATTTTTACCTCAAACATGATCTTTTAGTCCTCAATTTTTTATTTTACCAAGGGTAACAGGAGAAATTGGACCCCAAAAGTTGTTGTCCAATTTGTCCTGAGTACGCTGATTTCCCATATGTGGGAGAAAACTACTGTATTGGCACACGTCGGGGCTCGGAAGGGAAGTAGTGATGTTTTGTAATGCAGACTTTGATGAAATGGTCTGCGGGCGTCATGTCGCGTTTGGAGAGCTCCTGATCTGCCTAAACAGTGGAATCTCCCCACAAATGACCCCATTTTGGAAACTAGACCCCCCCAAGGAACTTATCTAGATGTGTGGTGAGCACTTTGAACCCCCAAGTGCCTCACAAAAGTTTATAACGCAGAGTCGTGAAAATAAAATAATTTTTTTTCCTCAAAAAATGATTGTTTAATTTTTTATTTTTACAAGGCTAACAGAAGAAATTGGACCCCAAAAGTTTTTGTCCAGTTTGTCCTCAGTACGCTTTGATGGAATGGTCTGTGGGTGTCATGTCGCGTTTGGAGAGCCCCTGATGTGCCTAAACAGAAGAAATCCCGCACAAGTGACCCAATTTTTAAAACTAGACCCCCCAAGTAGCTTATCTGGATGTGTGGTGAGCACTTTGAACCCCCAAGTGCTTCACAGAAGTTTATAACGCAGAGCCATGAAAATAAAAAATCATTTGTTTTCCACAAAAATAATTTTTTAGCCCCCAATTTTTTATTTTCCCAAAGGTAACAGGAGAAATTAGACCCCCAATGTTGTTGTGCAATTTTTCCTGAGTACCCTGATGCCTCATATGTTGGGGTAAACCACTGTTTGGGCATACGTCGGGGCTTGGAAGGGAGGGAGCACTGTTTAAATTTTTGAACGCAAAATTGGCTGGAATCAATGGTGGTGCCATGTCGCGTTTGGGTAGCCCCTGATGTGCCTAAACAGTGGAAACCCCTCAATTCTAACTCCAACCCTAACCCCAAACCACAACCCTAATCCCAACACACCCCTGACCCTAATCCCAACCCTAATCATAACCCTAACCACAAGCCTAACCCTAATCCCAACCCTAACCCCAACACACCCCTAACCCTAATCTTAACCCTAATACCATCCCTAATTCCAACCCTAACCCTAATTCCAACCCCAACCCTAATTGCAACCCTAACCCAACACACCCCTAACGCTAATCTTAACCCTAATCCCATCCCTAATTGCAACCTTAACCCTAATTGCAACCCTAACCCTATTTCCAACCCCAACCCTAATTCTAACCCTAACCCTAATGGAAAAATAAAAATAAATATATTTTATTTATTTTATTATTTGTCCCTACCTAAGGGGGTGATAAAAGGGGGGTTATTTACTTTTTTTTTTTATTTTGATCGCTGTGATAGGGTCTATCACAGTGATCAAAATGTACCTGCGATGAATGAATGAACCTGCCGGCTGGCAGATTCGGCGGGCGCACTGCACATGCGCCCACTATTTTGGAAGATGGCGGTGCCCATCACTGATGGTGGCGGGACACCGGGAGGGACATCGGGCCTCAGAAAGTACCGGGGGGTGATCGGAAGGTGGGGGAGAGCGGAGGGAAGAGGAGGGGGAGCAGATAATGACGGCGGTGGCAGATTCCCCCGTCAGTCGGTGGGGGGGTCAGATTAGTGTCTCCAGCCATGGCCGATGTTATTTCAGCATCGGCCATGGCTGGATTGTAATATTTCACCAAGATTCATTGGTGAAATATTACTGTCGCTCTGATTGGCTGTTTCACTTTCAACAGCCAATCAGAGCGATCGTAGCCACGGGGGGGCAAAGCCACCCCTCCTGGGATGAAGCTCAAAGCCTCCTGTGCCTGCGGGTCGGGTGACCTTTCAGTGACCCCGGTCACCCGACCCGCAGTAACGCGATCCACCCTGACGCATACGCTGCATCACAGGTCATGATGGCACAGGATTTCATGACGCATACGCTGCGTCACAGGTCATGATGGCACAGGATTTCATGACGCATACGCTGCGTCACAGGTCATGATGGCACAGGATTTCATGACGCATACGCTGCGTCACAGGTCATGATGGCACAGGATTTCATGACGCATACGCTGCGTCACAGGCCGGGAAGGGGTTAAGGACATTATATTCCACTTTAATTTTGTGGGTGACTCCAAATCCAGGCCTCCATTGGTTAATACATTTGATTTCCATTGATGATTTTTGTGTGATTTTGTTGTCCGCACATTCAACTTTGTACAGAACAAAGTATTCAATGAGAATATTTCATTCATTCAGAGATGTGTTATTTGAGTGTTCCCTTTATTTTTTTGAGCAGTGTATATCACCACTGAGAAGATGGGCGGACATATTAATAAATTAGTCACTGAGATTTTTTGTGAAATATCAGAAATGTATTTTGTATGTTGATGTTTGTTCTTACTCTCAGTGTAACATGGAAAGAAACGATTGAGATGGAAAATTTACATTTTTCATCTGCACACGGTGAAATTCTCCTAAGATAAAACAGCGCTGGTACTTTGCTACATGTTCTGGTTTCAGTTTATTAACCTTTTAGATAGACAACAGCTCTGGAGATGTTCATTAATAAAATTATCATAAAAAAACAAATTGCCTAATAAGCACAGTGTATATATTTTTTCAGCACTGAAACACTCTATGTACCCGTCACACGGGAACATAGACCCCGATTCAGTAAGACAGTCGTTTCTTATGTGTTAATGAGGGGTGTGCTGAAATATGAATTCATTAAGAGGCGCATGACACTTAATGAATTATTTGCAACTTGTCAGTGGCGTGCGCCTCAACAGAAATGTTAATAGAAACTCTTTGTTGGACAATAATGTTGTGACTATTTAAAGTTCTTTACTCCAGTTTTCTGGCATAAACACTGTGATGTATCAGTCACATAGTGTCAAGCAGCTGTAATGCAGGGTAGTGTGTGCTCCACCTGTAGGTTACAGAGGGGAGAAGGGATTACACACTACCAGAGTAGGCCTGCACTGCAGCAGCCAAAACCACCACCAGGTGGCAGCAAAAAACGTCCAAAACTGAGTCAGGAAGAATCACAGGTCTCAGCAAGTCCTCTACAGAGCAGAAACACAGGCGCCACCAAGTGGCGTGAACGTGGTCAGGCAAGCCAAGTCAAAACCGTACGGAGGCAGCAGGACAAAAGGAATAAGCAATATGCGTGGTCAGGAGAAAGCCAGGAGGTCAGCAACGGTCAGAAGCAGATAAGACAAAGACAGAAAGCAGAAGCGAGTCCGAATACAAGCCGAGTCAAAAACCAGAGAATCAAACAGACAAGCAGGGAAATGCAGGGAACAGGGCAGACAGAGGGAAACAACAGACACGGGACAAGTCAGGGATAACAGCAGGACAAATCAAGGGTTACCAGTCAGGTTCACAAGCCGAAGGTAGCAGTATAGCTCACACTGCTAGCAGGATGTGTGAGAGCTAAATAGCCAACCTGAACCCAGAATGAGGCAGAGCAAAGTTAACCCTTGACATGATCCGCCCGGACCAAGGGCAGACAGACTAAACCCAGGAATGGATCATGACACATAGTATGTATCTTCCACAATGTAACATCATTTATGTATCCTTCATACTGAAACAATGGCTATGTCCTCGTTGGAACAGCATCTCTATATTCTCCACACTAGAAAAACATCTGTATATCTACCACAATGGAACATAATCTGTATATCCTCCTCCATACTGAAACATATTCAATATATTTTTTGTTGTGAATCATCTATATAGAATCCACACATATACATCGTGTTCTGTCCAGCCATATAATTGCTGTCTAGAAAGTCTAGTCATTTTTTTTATGTCTCCAATTGTTATAGACATTGCAATTCTTGAATGTATTGCTCTTTCATACATTTTATGTTGTAAGGTAACAGCGCCACCTGCTGGCTGTTTGATGCATAGATTCTAGTTTAATTTGTGATGTCTTGTGGGAAATTCCAAGAGCATTGTGGGATTGTTCCTGTTGCATTATGGTCTTGTGTATCACACTGAAGGAGGACAGCAGCCATTATCCCTCCATGTGCCTTAAGAGAAACTACATCACTGGTGTTCTTCATGTTTCTTAAACAGCCTGCTCTAAGCATAGTCGGTAAGCACTATCTATGTGTTTATAATCCTGTGTTTATCAGTACGTTTGTTGTACTAAGTAGGTAATAATCAGTTTGTGTATTCTGTATATTGTAAACTATTTGTGTTTCATGCTCTGTGCAGTTATATATTCTGAAATGCTCTTATTATTGCATTCTATAGTTTTACCCTTTCCTGTCACATCTGCAATCAATAAAAGAAGGTTACAGTTTTACAGCCTCTTTTTCTTAAAGAAGACAGGGGGTTTAGCTACATGTCTCATCGCACACCCTGCTAACGTGCATGAGGACAGAATAGTAAAACGACTGCTGAGAACAAGCTCAGAAGATCAGACATACAGAGCCCCCATTATCCAAGCATACGGTTATTGCATGCGGATATTGCAGCAACCTCTTAACGGTCGGACCGAATAATCGGACCATACAGAGCCCGCCATTATCCACGCAGAGCCGACAAAGGGATATTACAGTGGTCGCCCAACTGTCGAATCATGTCTCAAGGACGAGCATCTCTTTCAAGACGATATCACGAGTTGGTTCCTCCAAGACATCATCCGTCAGCAATGCCGCCGCTATTGCCCGCGCAAAGGCTGAAGCGGCAAAAGCAAGAAGCACCTTTGCTGAGCAGGAGATAGAATTGAAACTACAACAAGCATGCCTGGATGCAGAAAAGGCACGCCAACAAGCATGCCTGGATGCAGAAAAGGCACGCCAACAAGCATGCTGGATGCCCGAAAAGGCACGCCAACAAGCAATGCCTGGATGCAGGAAAAGGCACGCCAACAAGCATGCCTGGATGCAGAAAAGGCACGCCAACAAGCATGCCTGGATGCAGAAAAGGCACGCCAACAAGCATGCCTGGACGCAGAGAAAGCGCGCCTTGGAGCAACATTACAGAAACTTGCTATTGAAAAAGAAACAGCAGTTGCCATAGCAGAAGCAGAAGCCCTAGAAACTGCCGTATATTCCGACGGTGAACACAGCAGACACAGCAGTGTGCTAGGTCTACAACGAGTTACTCACGATCCATTGCAGCGTACTGCAGAGTACGTCCATCGACATTCCAAACCAAATGACGATCCAGACCCACAGGCGAAGACAGAGCATTTTGTCAACAAGCCAAGCCAACCAGATAATTCGGACCCCCAGAAAGCCAACTATCAGTGTCCCTACCAAAAGCAAAGAGATACACATTGGGATGATACTGACTACAATAATCTTTCTCCAGAGCAGAAGGTCCAAAATCTGTCCCGGTTTAAAGAGAATCCCTTCGCTTCAGAAAGGTACTACAGCAGTTAGACGAAACCAGAGACACCTAACAGGTATGATCGCACAGCACACATGTACTCTGACAACACTCCATCAGCTGGCATCAGTGCCAATCAAGCCACAATGGACTTTGCCAAGTTCCTTGCTCGACGTGAGTTGGTCACTAAGGGACTTGTAAAGTTCAGCGATCGCGCTGAAAACTACAGGGCTTGGCGAGCCTCCTTCAAAAATACCATAAGAGACATAGGTCTGTCATGTAGTGAAGAAGTGGATCTCTTGGTAAAATGGCTAGGAAGTGAGTCCGCCGAACACGCAAAGAGAATCAGAGACATTAATATAAATTATCCAGATGTCAGCCTCAAAAGAATTTGGAATAGACTTGATGAATGCTATGGCTCAGTAGAGGTTATAGAAAATGCCTTGTTTAAAAGAATAGAGGATTTTCCTAGAATAGCAAACAAGGATTATTCAAAGCTCAGAGAATTAACTGACTTGTTAATGGAGTTGTGTGTAGCAAAAGCAGAAGGAGATCTTGTGGGGTTGACATATCTCGACACTGCTAGAGGTGTGAACACCATAGTTCAGAAACTCCCATATAACCTGCAAGACAAATGGGTTACATATGGATCTAGGTATAAACAGACTTACAATGTACCGTTTCCTCCATTCGATGTGTTTGTAGATTTTGTCTCAGAACAAGCAAAAATTAGAAATGACCCTAGCTTTGATTTCATGTCGTCATGTGCCAATAACTCTGTTAGCAAACCTCGTAGAACAACTGTAGAGGTCCACAAAACTAACATTTCTCCCACAGGTCCAGTTCACAAAGAGTTCAACTCCGGTCAAGGAGAAGACAAATCCAAGGATCCAAGCAGGCAGTGTCCCTTACACAAGAAGCCACATTCCTTACTTAAGTGCAGAGCTTTCAGAGAAAAGTCATTGGAGGAAAGGAAGGACTTCCTTAAGGAGAATCGCATCTGCTACAAATGCTGCTCTTCAACATCCCACTTTGCCAGGGACTGTGAGGTTAGTGCAAGGTGTACCGAATGTGACAGCACCGAACATAACTCAGTTCTACACCCTGGATCACTATCAGATACTTTGCCCCAAGAGCATAGCGGGGAGCTGAATGACTCAAATACTGACACTCCAGCCATTACTTCTAAGTGTACAGAAGTTTGTGGAAATCTCATGGGAAGCAAGTCTTGCTCTAAAATTTCCCTAGTGAGAGTCTACCCGGCAGATGAAAAGGACAAAGCCATCAAAGTATACGCGATTTTAGATGATCAGAGTAATAGATCACTAGTCAAGTCTGCCTTCTTTGATAGCTTTAACGTCAGAGGACCCAGCGCCCCTACTCTTTAAAAACCTGTGCTGGTATAATAGAGACAGCTGGTAGGAGAGCAACAGGATACGTAGTCGAGTCTATAGATGGCCAAATGTGTCTGCCCTTACCAACCATATTGGAATGTAACCAGATTCCTGACAACAGGTCAGAGATACCTACGCCTGAAGTGGCATCTTACCATCCTCATCTGAAGCGTATAGAACGCCTGATTCCTAACCTTGACCCAGAGGCTCAAATAATCTTGCTCTTAGGGAGAGATATTCTACAAGTTCACAAGGTTAGACAACAGATCAATGGCTCACACAATGCTCCATATGCTCAGAGACTCGACCTTGGGTGGGTCATTGTAGGAGAGGTCTGTTTAGGAGGTACACACAAACCGACAGTAGTTAACAACATGTTTACCAGGACTCTCGAGAATGGACGTCCATCTCTCCTTCAACCATGTGAAAATCACTACTTCATAAAGGAGCTGCTACACAGTACTTCAGCACCAAGTATCTTAGCGACTAGTGCCAATGATGATTGCATTCAGAATTGGGACCAAGATCACCTTGGGTGTACAGTCTTCCACAAGACCAAAGAAGATAATCGTATAGCAATGTCATTTGAAGATAAACTGTTCCTAGAGATGATGGAGCAAGGAATGGTGCAGGACAAAACGAAGAACTGGATTGCACCTCTACCCTTCAAGCCTCAAAGACAACGCTTGCCTAACAACAGAGAACAAGTTTACAAACGATTTGTCTCCCTCAGGCACAGCTTCCATAATAAACCAGAGATGAAAGGTCATTTCTTTACCTTCATGGAGAAAATATTTAAAAACGGTCATGCAGAGCTAGCACCTACACTTCAAGACGCTGAAGAACGTTGGTACCTGCCTCTGTTTGGAGTGTATCACCCGAAAAAGCCAGGTCAAATCAGAGAAGTATTTGATTCGAGTGCTAAGTATGAAGGTGCTTCATTGAATGATGTCTTGTTATCAGGCCCGGATCTGAACAACAAAGTTTTAGGAGTGCTTATCCGTTTTCGTAGAGACTCCATTGCATTCACAGCAGACATCCAACAGATGTTCCACTGCTTCTTTGTTAAAGAAGAACATAGAAATTTCTTGAGATTCTTGTGGTTCAAGGATAACGATCCTTCCAAAGAGATTACGGAGTATCGTATGAAGGTACATATTTTTGGTAATAGTCCTTCTCCTGCAGTAGCCATCTATGGGCTGAGACGCGCGGCTCAAGAGGTTGAAGCAGACTACGGAACGGATGCCAGACTGTTTATAGAGAAAGATTTCTATGTGGATGACTGTTTGAAATCGATGCCAACAAATGAGACCGTGATTAGTCTTCTAAAAAGAGCCAAGGACATGCTCGCTGTATCTAACCTGAGGTTGCACAAGATCGCTTCTGACAGCAAGGAAGTGATGGAAGCCTTCCCTCCTGAGGATCATTCAAGTGACTTGAAGAATTTAGATCTAGGCTTAGACTCCCTACTGATGCAGCGGAGCCTCGGCCTACTATGGGACATAAAAGCTGATACCTTCACCTTCCAGGTTAACAAAGAAGATAAACCCTTTACTCGCAGAGGAGTACTGTCTACCATAAGCAGTTTATATGACCCACTGGGGTTTGTAGCTCCTGTAGTCATCGAGGGTAAGGCTATGTTAAGAGAGTTCACCACAGAGGTGACGAACTGGGATACTCCTCTTCCCACAAAAGAGAAAACCAAGTGGATGAGCTGGAGAAATTCCCTCACAGCCTTGTCAAGTCTTCATATAACACGTTCATATGTGTCTGTACAGAGTACCAAGATAGAGACACAAACCATTTGTGTGTTCTCCGATGCTTCAATCAAAGCGATTGCTGCGGTAGCCTATTTGAGGACGATAGACACAAGTCAACAATGCCATGTAGGGTTTGTCATGAGCAGAGCAAAACTAACACCGCTCCGTGAACACACCGTACCACGCCTGGAACTTTGTGCCGCCGTGTTAGCAGTCGAGTTGGCAGAACTCATTGCTATGGAAATGAATCTAGAAATTAAAGACTTTGAGTTCTACACTGACAGCAGGATAATACTTGGGTACATCCATAACGAAGTGAGACGCTTCTATGTCTACGTTAGCAACAGAGTGCTCAGAATTCGAAGGTCTACCTCACCTGAACAATGGAAATATGTGCCTGCACATCTCAACCCTGCGGACCAGGCTACCAGATTTGTTGCTGCCAATCACCTCAAAGACACGATTTGGTTTACAGGCCCTGAGTTTTTGTGTAGGTCATTGCCAAACATGACAGAAACGTCCTTGTTTGATCTGGTAGATCCACATGCTGACGTTGAAATTCGCCCTCAAGTGTCTGCGTTACATACTGAAACTTTGAAGCGCCACTTGGGATCTCAGCGATTGAGTAGGTTCTCTACTTGGAATTCACTTGTTCGTGCCATCGCCTGCTTGACCCACATAGCTCAGTCTTACAAGGACCGTTACAGGAGTCGATGGAAACAAGTGCAGAGTCTCTCCAATGCCTTTTGGGACTCAAGTCTTTTTGGAAGTGCATTAGAGCAGCAGGGTGATTTGCTGCTGAAGGAGAAAAAAAAAAAAATCTCTCTTTAAATCTTCTGCTTCAGCGAGTGTGAGCGAGCTGAGTGTGACCGGTGCGCAAGTGTGAACGGTGGTAAGTGTGACTTGTGATTCAGTGACTTTGGATTCAGGGAGTTTCCAAGGGAGGATTTACTGAATTGCTGTTACTGTATATTTTATTAATACTTTTTATTTATTTTTACTTATCTTTGCTGTCTGGTGAAATCCCCATTAGATATGTGCTCCACTATTGCCAATGCCATCCAGTGTACATCTTGCCACATGTATGCAGTCCTTGAACAGCCGGTCGAGGGTGCATACTGCTGTGTGAGATGTGAGCACGTTGTGCATTTGGAAGCCCAAATCTTGGATCTAAATGTGCAGCTGGCAACACTGAGATCCATAGACAATATGGAAAGGAGTCTTCTGCTCACAGAGCAGACGCTCAATGGGATAGATGAGGGGGGGATGCTAGGGTGGAGCTGCAGGACTCTGAAGTAGGAAGCTGGGTGACAGTTAGAAAGCGGGGGTAGAGGGAAGAGCGCCAGGGAGGCTAGTCCTGATCTGGCACACCCCAATAAGTTTGCAAAGTTGGCAGATGAGGGGAGTGTCAGTACAGGGGTAGCACTGCTGCAGCCAGGCATGTCCTCTGAAAACCGGGGGAGAGTCTGCTCCAGTAAGGGGGGAATTAGGAGAGCAGGGCAGGCCAGACAGGTGCTGGTAGTGGGGGACTCAATTATTAGGGGAACAGATAGGGCAATCTGTCACAAAGACAGGGATCGTCGAACAGTGTGCTGCCTACCTGGCGCTCGAGTCCGACACATCGCTGATCGGGTTGACAGATTACTGGGAGGGGCTGGTGAGGACCCAGCGGTCATGGTGCACATTGGCACAAATGACAAAGTTAGAGGCAGGTGGAAGGTCCTTAAAGATGATTTCAGGGAATTAGGCTGCAAGCTTAAAGCAAGGACCTCCAACGTGGTATTTTCTGAAATACTGCCGGTACCACGTGCCACACCAGAGAGGCAACGGGAGATTAGGGAGGTTAATAAGTGGCTCAAGAATTGGTGTAGGAAGGAGGGGTTTGGGTTCCTGGAGAACTGGGCCGACTTCTCAGTTGGCTACAGGTTCTATGCTAGGGACGGGCTGCACCTCAATGGGGAGGGTGCAGCTGTGCTGGGGGAGAAAATGGCTAGAAGGTTGGAGGAGTCTTTAAACTAGGGACTGGGGGGGAGGGTGTTCATTTTATAGGAGGGGAAGGCAGTGCAGATAGAGACCTGGGCACAAATAATGAAATTGGGGGTGGGGGTGGCATGGGGGGTGGGGTTAGAACAGTAAATAATTTAAGAAAGAATAGAGGTTCAGAGAGATACATAAAGTGCATGTATACTAATGCCAGAAGCCTCACCAACAAAATGGCGGAATTAGAATTAATTTTGTTGGAACATAATTATGACATGGTGGGGATATCTGAGACTTGGCTGGATGAGAGCCACGACTGGGCGGTTAATTTACAGGGCTATAGTCTGTTTAGAAATGACCGTAAAAATAAGCGAGGTGGGGGTGTGTGTTTATATGTAAAATCATCCTTAAAACCCATCCTGCGTGATATCTGTGAATCTAATGAAGATGTAGAGTCTCTGTGGGTGGAGATTAGAGGAGGGGGAAAAATAATATATTACTGATAGGGGTTTGTTATAAGTCTCCTAAAATAATGGAAGCAACAGAGAATATCCTCATAAAGCAAATAGATGAAGCAGCGACTCAAGGAGAAGTCATTATTATGGGGGACTTCAACTACCCTGAAATACATTGGGGAACAGAAACCTGTAGTTCCAGTAAAGGTAATAAGTTTTAGGCAACTATGAGAGACAATTACCTTTCACAACTAGTTCAGGACCCAACAAGAGGGGGGCACTGCTAGACCTAATATTATCCAACAGGCCAGACCGCATATCAAATATAAGGGTTGGGGGTCACTTGGGTAATAGTGATCACAAAATAATAAGCTTTCATGTATCCTTTAATAAGATGTGTAGTCGAGGGGTTACAAGGACACTAAACTTCAGGAAGGCAAATTTCCAACGGATGAGAGATGATCTTGTGCAATAAACTGGGACGATATCCTGAGACATAAAAATACACAAAGAAAATGGGAGACGTTTATTAGTATCCTGAATAGGACCTGTGCACAGTATATACCCTATGGGAATAAACATGCTAGAATTAGGAGGAAACCACTATGGCTAAATAGAGCTGTAAGGGGCGCAATAAGGGACAAAAAGAAAGCGTTTAGGGAATTAAAGCAAGTAGGTAGTGAAGAGGCATTAAATAAATACAGAAGACTGAATAAATTCTGTAAAAAGCAAATCAAGACAGCAAAGATTGAGGCAGAGAGACTCATTGCCAGAGAAAGTAAAAATAATCCAAAATATTCTTTAACTACATAAATAGCAAGAAACTAAAAAATGATAGTGTTGGTCCCCTTAAAAATAGTCTGGGTGAAATGGTGGATGAGGATGAGGAAAAAGCCAATATGCTAAATGACTTTATTCAACTGTATTTACACAAGAAAATCCCATGACAGATAACATGATCAGAGATAAAATAAATTCTCCATTAAATGTCACATGCTTAACCCAGCAGGAAGTACGGCGGCGTCTAAAAATCACTAAAGTTCACAAATCCCCGGGTCCGGATGGGATACACCCCCGAGTACTGCAGGAATTAAGTACAGTTATAGATAGACCTTTATTTTTAATCTTTAAAGATTCCATAATAACTGGGTCTGTACCACAGGACTGGCGTATAGCAAATGTGGTGCCAATATTCAAAAAGGGGGCAAAAACTGAACCTGGAAATTATAGGCCAGTGAGCTTAACATCTACTGTGGGTAAAATCCTGGAGGGTTTTTTAAGGGATACTATATTGGAGTATCTGAAGCTGAATAACCTCATGACACAGTATAAGCATGGGTTTACGAGGGACCCTTCTTGTCAGACTAATCTGATAAGCTTTTATGAAGGGTAAGTTCAGGACTGGACCAAGGGAATGCAGTGGACGTGGTGTTCATGGACTTCTCAAAAGCTTTTGATACAGTGCCACACAAAAGGTTGATACATAAAATGAGAACAATGGGGATAGGGGAAAATATGTGTAAGTGGGTTAAGAACTGGCTCATGGATAGGAAACAAAGGGTGGTTATTAATGGAGCACACTCGGACTGGGTCACGGTTAGCAGTGGGGTACCACAGGGGTCAGTATTGGGGCCGCTTCTCTTTAACATATTTATTAATGACCTTGTAGGGGGCATACAGAGTAGTATTTCAATATTTGCAGATGACACTAAACTCTGCAGGGTAATAAATACAGAGGAGGATAATTTTATATTACAGGAGGATTTATGTAAACTAGAAGCTTGGGCTGATAAATGGCAAATGAGCTTTAATGGGGATAAATGTAAGGTCATGCACTTGGGTAGAACAAATAAGATGTATAATTATGTGCTTAATTGTAAAACACTGGGCAAAACTGTCACTGAAAAAGACTTGGGTGTATGGGTGGACGACAAACTCACATTTAGTGGCCAATGTCAGGCAGCTGCTGCCAAGGCAAATAAAATAATGGGATGCATTAGACGAGGCATAGATGCTCATGAGGAGAACATAATTTTACCTCTATACAAGTCACTGGTGCGACCACACTTAGAATACTGTGTGCAGTTCTGGTCTCCGGTGTATAAGAAAGACATAGCTGAACTGGAGCGGGTGCAGAGAAGAGCGACCAAGGTTATTAGAGAACTGGGGGGTCTGCAATACCAAGACAGGTTATTACACTTGGGGTTATTTAGTTTGGAAAAACGAAGGCTTAGGGGTGATCTTATTACAATGTACAAATATATGAGGGGACAGTACAAAGACCTTTCTAATGATCTTTTTACTCTTAGACCTGTGACGGGGACGAGGGGGCATCCTCTACGTCTGGAGGAAAGAAGGTTTAGCCATAATCACAGATGCAGATTCTTTACTGTAAGAGCAGTGAGACTATGGAGCTCTCTGCCGTCTAATGTTGTAATGAGTGATTCCTTGCTAAAATGTAAGAAGGGACTGGATGCCTTTCTTGAAAAGTATAATATTACAGGCTATATTCACTAGTTTCCTAGATACAGCGTTGATCCAGGGAGCTAGTCTGATTGCCGTATGTGGAGTCGGGAAGGAATTTTTTCCCCAATGTGAAGCTTACTGTTTGCCACTTGGGTTTTTTTTGCCTTCCTCTGGATCAACATGTTAGGGCAGGTTAGGATAGGATATGGGGTGAACTAGATGGACTTAAAGTCTTCCTTCAACCTTAATAACTATGTAATAACTATGTAAGTGGAAAAAACAGTACCTGCCTACCCTGCAGCAGAGGAGAAAGTGGCAAACCAGCAAGCCTAACCTCCAGCCTGGCGATGTAATACTAATGAAAGACTGTCAGTCTCGGAGAAATGAATGGCCATTAGGTCTTATTACTCAGACATTCCCAAGTAAGGATGGAATCGTACGTAAGGTGGAAGTAAAAATAGGGAAACAAAGCGAGACCAAATTGTTCCTCAGGCCAGTAGGGGAACTCGTTCTGCTGTTCTCGTCCAATAAACACAATAGTGACGTCGGCTGACGTCAAGCGGGAAGTGTTCTGTCCAGCCATATAATTGCTGTCTAGAAAGTCTAGTCATTTTTTTATGTCTCCAATTGTTATAGACATTGCAAATACATTTTATGTTGTAAGGTAACAGCGCCACCTGCTGGCTGTTTGATGCATAGATTCTAGTTTAATTTGTGATGTCTTGTGGGAAATTCCAAGAGCATTGTGGGATTGTTCCTGTTGCATTATGGTCTTGTGTATCACACTGAAGGAGGACAGCAGCCATTATTCCTCCATGTGCCTTAAGAGAAACTACATCACTGGTGTTCTTCATGTTTCTTAAACAGCCTGCTCTAAGCATAGTCGGTAAGCACTATCTGTGTTTATAATCCTGTGTTTATCAGTACGTTTGTTGTACTAAGTAGGTAATAATCAGTTTGTGTATTCTGTATATTGTAAACTATTTGTGTTTCATGCTCTGTACAGTTATATATTCTGAAATGCTCTTATTATTGCATTCTATAGTTTTTCCCTTTCCTGTCACATCTGCAATCAATAAAAGAAGGTTACAGTTTTACAGCCTCTTTTTGTTAAAGAAGACAGGGGGTTTAGCTACATGTCTCATCGCACACCCTGCTAACGTGCATGAGGACAGAATACATCGTATATACCCATTTCTGTACTGAAACATGTTCGATGTATTCTCTATTGTGAAACGTCATCTATATATCTTCCACACTATATGACTCTTTCTGTACAGAAACAGCTACAATGTATTCTCTATTGTGAAACGTCATCTATATATCCTCCACACCAAAACATCGTGTATACCCCCTTCTGTACTAAAACATCTTCGATGCATTGTCTATTGCGAAACATCATCTATATATCCTCCACACCTAAACATCGTGTATACCCCCTTCTGTACTAAAACATCTTCGATGCATTGTCTATTGTGAAACATCATCTATATATCCTCCACACCTAAACATCGTGTATACCCCCTTCTGTACTAAAACATCTTCGATGCATTGTCTGTTGTGAAACATCATCTATATATCCTCCACACCTAAACATCGTGTATACCCCCTTCTGTACTAAAACATCTTCGATGCATTGTCTATTGCGAAACATCATCTATATATCCTCCACACCTAAACATCATATATACCCCAGTCTGTACGGAAACAGCTGCAATGTATTCTCTTTTGTAATACATCATCTATATATCCTCCACACCTAAACATCGTATATACCCCCTTCTGTACTAAAACATCTTCGATGCATTGTCTATTGTGAAACATCATCTATATATCCTCCACACCTAAACATCGTGTATACCCCCTTCTGTACTAAAACATCTTCAATGCATTGTCTATTGCGAAACATCATCTATATATCCTCCACACTTAATATCATATATACCCCAGTCTGTACGGAAACAGCTGCAATGTATTCTCTTTTGTAATACATCATCTATATATCCTCCACACCTAAACATCGTATATACCCCTTCTGTACTAAAATATCTTCGATATAGTCTCTATTGTGAAATATCATCTATATATCCTCCACACTTAATATCATATATACCCCATTCTGTACGGAAACAGCTGCAATGTATTCTCTTTGGTAATACATCCTCTATATATCCTCCACACTTAATATCATATATACCCTATTCTGTACGGAAACAGCTGCAATGTATTCTCTTTGGTAATACATCATCTATATATCCTCAACACTTAAACATCGTATATGCCCCCTCTGTACTGAAACATCTTCGATGTACTCTCTAATTTGAAACACCTCCCCCATATAATCCACACTGGAACATTATATAATTGTATTAATGAATTAATCTCACATTGAAATATTACATTGTCCCGAATCTGCCAGGTGATCTACAATTTATATGTGATTTGCAGACTGAATTTATATTCTCCTTAAAATTTACATATGATTCTTCCTTTTTCCACAGTGCTTATCTGGTTCCTTCCAAATATTCCATGACGGTGATGATCTTCATCATGATGCTCAGCTTCTATTATTTTGCCAGACATGTAAGTTGTATTATCTAATCATTTAATCTGAAGATGGACACATCCAGAAAAATGTTGGCAATGATATTCCACCACACTAGTCTATAAAATATCTCCATTGCATATGACCCAGGGAATATTTCCTCTAGGGGAAGTCGACATGGCTCATTGTTAGAACATTCCACCAAAATTAGTGGAATCTATTGACCATTGTGAAAGGCCAACCGTAAGTCTTCGCTTTCTCTTCTAGGTGGAGAAGTTAGCCAGAACCCTGTTTTTATGGAAAATTGATGTACATGACCAGAAGGAGAAAGTCTATGACATGAGGCGGTGGAATGAGGCTCTTGTCACCAACATGTTACCTGAACACGTAGCTCGACATTTTCTGGGCTCCAAAAAGAGAGATGAGGTAAAACGTGAGACGATAGACTCAATGTGCCATGAAAGCTGGTGACCGTGAAAATTCTGATCTGTATCTCTTCCCTGTTTCTCAGGAACTGTACAGTCAATCTTACGATGAGATTGGAGTGATGTTCGCTTCTATCCCAAACTTCTCTGACTTTTATACAGAAGAAAGTATCAACAACGGAGGCATCGAGTGTCTCCGGTTCCTCAATGAGATCATCTCAGATTTTGATGCTGTAAGTTACTTACTTTTAGACTGAGAACAGTCATTAACGAAGCGGACAAATGACGGACTAAGAGTGCCGGAAGCACCAGGGCTTGGACTTGTGACATCATTAACAAAGCATGGTCCATCTACGTCTTTCCTCAAAACCCATTTTGGGTGATGTTGTTAAGATTCATATATTATAAGGATGGATACAGTCAGATGAGATGTAAAACAACAAGTCATGCTGAAATCTCATATCTAATTCTTTTTTTTTAAATGAAGTTGTTGGATGAGCCCCAGTTTCGATGTATCACGAAGATTAAAACCATAGGAAGCACTTACATGGCTGCATCCGGAGTCACTCCAGACTCCAACACCAATGGCTACAACAACACTATCAAGGTTGGTTGCCCTGTATTATAAAATGTAATTTACCTACTGTAATACTGCCCCTATGTACAAAATATAACTACTATAATACTGCCCCTATGTACAAGAATATAACTACTATAATACTGCCCCTATGTACAAGAATATAACTACTATAATACTGCTCCTATGTACAAGAATATAACTACTATAATACTGCCCCTATGTACAAGAATATAACTACTATAATAGTGCCCTATGTACAAGAATATAACTACTATAATACTGCTCCTATGTACAAGAATATAACTACTATAATACTGCTCCTATGTACAAGAATATAACTACTATAATACTGCCCCTATGTACAAGAATATAACTACTATAATACTGCTCCTATATACAAGAATATAACTACTATAATACTGCTCCTATGTACAAGAATATAACTACTATAATACTGCCTCTATGTACAAGAATATAACTACTATAATACTGCTCCTATGTACAAGAATATAACTACTATAATACTGCTCCTATGTACAAGAATATAACTACTATAATAGTGCCCTATGTACAAGAATATAACTACTATAATACTGCTCCTATGTACAAGAATATAAACTACTATAATACTGCTCCTATGTACAAGAATATAACTACTATAATACTGCCCTATGTACAAGAATATAACTACTATAATACTGCCCCCTATGTACAAGAATATAACTGCTATAATACTGGCCCTATGTACAAGAATATAACTGCTATAATACTGCTCCTATGTACAAGAATATAACTACTATAATACTGCTCCTATGTACAAGAATATAACTGCTATAATACTGGCCCTATGTACAAGAATATAACTGCTATAATACTGCTCCTATGTACAAGAATATAACTACTATAATACTGCTCCTATGTACAAGAATATAACTACTATAATACTGCCCCTATGTACAAGAATATAACTACTATAATACTGCCTCCTAGCTGAGAGGTTGTGTGTTTGTAGCTCTCCTGATGTCTGGAGCAAGCCCAGGGAGGGGCCACCCTGGGCGGGGAAGCTCCCCAGGCAAGGCCCAGGCTTCCCGGCCTACACTGGGACAAGCCTCTCAGGCCTCTCCTAATGGGAATGTTAATCCCAGAGCCACTGTCAGAGCAGTGAATGCAGCGAGCCAAAGCTGCAGCAGTTCTGTGAAGGAGGAAAAAGCCGTCAGTAAAGTTTTGGGAGGAAAACCTTCTCCAAGTCCAGCAAAGAAGCAAGAAGGAAAAGTGTCGGTCAGCGATGGGTTACAGCACAATGTGAAGTCAGGTAACTCCCTAGTCAGCAAGCAGCTCCTGCCAGGTGCACAGGTGAGATCAGCCCCAGCTGTGCAGATCACCTCTCCTGCTCCCAGGCAGAGACGGACGTCTTTGGAAAGACAAACCATCCAGGAGAACTTACAGCAGCATGGCAGTATGGCGCGGTCAGGACGCACACGGTCGCAGTCAGGTGGCAGCAGTAAAAGTGCTGTGGAGCCTGGAGCCATGAAACCAGCGGTGGTGAAAATTAAGGAGACGTCTGGGTTCAAGCAGCCGGGGACATCGCTGAATGCAGGATCCCAGGAGGAGACGCCACGTGCACCTGAGCTTCAGCTCGCAGAGGAGATCCCAGGACTGGTCAAGAAGTTCGGTGAGTTACAGCAGCAGAAAGACGCACTACAGATGCAGATAGACACTTGCTATAAGCTAAAGGCTATTAATCCCGGGAGTCATGATTTTTATGACGAGACTCTGAACACACTGGGTGTATTGCTGGCAAAAGTGGTGAGGGACATGGACTGCGTCCTAGAGAGGATGGGGCCCTGGCGGAGACTTATAGGAACCAGGAACTGTTTATGTCACAGAAGCAGAACTCTGCAGGTTCCAGGTCAGACATTGTCCCAGGTGGACCCCAGAAGCAGGTGCGGCCAGTGCTGCAGCCTGCAAATTTCTGCTTCCAAAAGGGGCAAATGCCGCACCAGCAGCAGCCTGTAGTACAGACCCCAGCAGACGTACCACAAGTTTCAGAATGCCCAGCACAACAGCCTGCAGCAGATTCCAAGCAGCAGCATGAAGGGCACATTCCAGTAGAGGTACAACAAGTCGCAGAATGCCCAGTACAGCCGCCTGCAGCAGATTCCAAACAGCAGCATGAAGGGCACATTCCAGTAGAGGTACAACAAGTCGCAGAATGCCCAGTACAGCCGCCTGCAGCAGATTCCAAGCAGCAGCATGGACATTTTTCAGCACAGGGACTACAAGTCTCAGAATGCCAGGCACCACAGTTGGGCAGTGGACATGTGCCGGTAGTTCCTGATGGTGCCCAGCAGGGCTCTGATGCTGGGGATAACCGCGCTGTATCTGAGGGGTCGGGGGTTTGGGGGAGCACAGTATCTTTGGTGGACGCTGCGCAGTCTGATAGTGACATTGATGTTGATGGTAACAATGTTCATGATGATGTCTGTGATTTCCCCCTTTAATTCCGAGCACACAAGGTGTAGCAGCCCCCCTGCTGCAGACCCTCACCCCGTCAGTCAGCCTAGTGTGACCCCGCAGGTTCCCCCCAGTAATGCCTGGAGTCGTGGTGCTCCGTCCTTCACCTCTGGTGCCAATTATACCGGCCAGGCGTTTAAACGGAGAAACGTCGTGCGTTTCCGGCACAGAGGTGCCAAGGAGGATCTGCCAGATAGAAGGTTTGTGGTCAGGGAGCTCTTGTGTCGCCAGATGGGGTTTGCGCCAGTCAGCATCTTGGCGGTGATTAATCTTCCAGACAGGCAGGGCTATGACGTCAGCTTTAAGCTCATGAGTGACCTGGATAGGTTCTGGTCTAATTTCCCCAAGTTTAGAGACACTGAGGGCTGGAGTAAGTTCAGCTTTATTCCTATCTCTAAGCCAGATACCGTTACGGTAAATCTCATCTTCTGGAATGAGTCTGTTCCCCGCAGGACATTGTGGTGTGGCTCCGGAGGCATTGTGACCTGGTCTCTGACCTCACCAAAAGCAGAGACAATGATGGTATCTGGACGGGAGGGTGGAGGGTTTTGGTGAAACTGCGCCAGTGCGATAATATCACTGCCCACTTACCCAACTCCTTCTTTATTGGGAGGGAGAGGGGTGTGTGTTTCTATCCTGGGCAGCCTCGTAAGTGCTTCAAATGTGGCAAGGCGGGTCACCTGGCGAATACGTGTACTGTGGTGAAGTGCAATCTGTGTGGGGAGGTCGGCCATGTGGCTGCAGACTGCCAGAACATCAGGTGCAACCTCTGTGGGAAGATCGGTCACCCTCACAGGGACTGTCCTGACGCCTGGCACAATATCTGTAAGGACTATCCTGATGAGGATTTGGTGGCAGGGGCAGAGATTCTGGAGGAGGCAGCTTTACTGTCAGGGGAAATACTGGCCAGACCGGAGGCCCACCAGGGGTCTACTCAGGTGACACCAGAGCAGCAGGGTACAGAGGGTGCACAGGGGAGTATGGAGGTTGTCCCTCAGGGGCAGCAGTCACAGGGAAGCATAACTTCAGTACTACCATCTGTGTCTCAGACTAAAAGGAAGAAAAAGGACAAGACCTCCCGTAAACCTGAGAAGGAGTATGACACTGGCCAAGGAGCCAGGAAGAATGTCCAGAGTTCTGCTGGTGTAATGGACTTATCTAATAGGTTTGGTGTTCTGTCTGAGTCTGACGGTGATTTTGAGGATGACCTTAGAAGAATTGACGCAGAGTTTGATAGGGACGTAGAGGACTGTCCTCCGCCCAAGCGGAAGCCATTACCTGAGGGCTCTCGGGTAGAGTCTGAAATGGAGACCGGTGGTGACCAGAATAACTCCGACCCAGATCTGTGACGCTGTCAACTACATAATGTCCGAGCCCAGATAGATAAAATCATTAGGAAATGTTAAGTTATGGAAGGATGTGTCACTGGGTTGAAATATGATGTTTTTTTTTTTTTTTTTTTTCCAACCAGGTGTATGGACTCTTTAAGATAATTTTATATGTATAATCCGGATATGTAATGAATGTACAATCCAAGTGAATTTATTTTTGTATTACTGGAGGAATGTCAGTATATTTGTATTTGTTTGGTTTTTACAATAAAAATTGCCCCTATGTACAAGAATATAACTACTATAATACTGCTCCTATGTACAAAAATATAACTACTATAATACTGCTCCTATGTACAAGAATATAACTACTATAATACTGCTCCTATGTACAAGAATATAACTACTATAATACTGCTCCTATGTACAAGAATATAACTACTATAATACTGCCCCTATGTACAAAATATAACTACTGTACTATAATACTGCTCCTATGTACAAGAATATAACTACTATAATACTGACACCTATGTACAAGAATATAACAACTATAATACTGCCCCTATGTACAAGAATATAACTACTATAATACTGCCCCTATGTACAAGAATATAACTACTATAATACTGACACCTATGTACAAGAATATAACTACTATAATACTGCTCCTATGTACAAGAATATAACTACTATAATACTGCCCCTATGTACAAGAATATAACTACTATAATACTGTCCTATGTACAAGAATATAACTACTATAATACTGCCCCTATGTACAAGAATATAACTACTATATTACTGCTCCTATGTACAAGAATATAACTACTATAATACTGCCCCTATGTACAAAAATATAACTACTGTACTATAATACTGCTCCTATGTACAAGAATATAACTACTATAATACTGACACCTATGTACAAGAATATAACTACTATAATACTGCTCCTATGTACAAGAATATAACCACTATAATACTGCTCCTATGTACAAGAATATAACTACTA
This sequence comes from Oophaga sylvatica, assembly GCA_033576555.1. Classification (NCBI taxonomy): domain Eukaryota; kingdom Metazoa; phylum Chordata; class Amphibia; order Anura; family Dendrobatidae; genus Oophaga; species Oophaga sylvatica. The sequence goes on along the minus strand of JARQOD010000005.1, from coordinate 15,759,039 downwards.
TAATACTGCCCCTATGTACAAAATATAACTACTATAATACTGCTCCTATGTACAAGAATATAACTACTATAATACTGCTCCTATGTACAAAATATAACTACTATAATACTGCTCCTATGTACAAGAATATAACTGCTATAATACTGCCTCTATGTACAAGAATATAACTACTATAATACTGCTCCTATGTACAAGAATATAACTACTATAATACTGCTCCTATGTACAAGAATATAACTACTATAATAGTGCCCTATGTACAAGAATATAACTACTATAATACTGCTCCTATGTACAAGAATATAACTACTATAATACTGCTCCTATGTACAAGAATATAACTACTATAATACTGCCCCTATGTACAAGAATATAACTACTATAATACTGCTCCTATGTACAAGAATATAACTACTATAATACTGCCCTATGTACAAGAATATAACTACTATAATACTGCACCTATGTACAAGAATATAACTACTATAATACTGTCCCTATGTACAAGAATATAACTACTATAATACTGCCCCTATGTACAAGAATATAACTACTATAATTACTGCTCCTATGTACAAGAATATAACTACTATAATACTGCCCCTATGTACAAAATATAACTACTGTACTATAATACTGCTCCTATGTACAAGAATATAACTACTATAATACTGACACCTATGTACAAGAATATAACTACTATAATACTGCTCCTATGTACAAGAATATAACCACTATAATACTGCTCCTATGTACAAGAATATAACTACTATAATACTGCCCTATGTACAAAATATAACTACTATAATACTGCCCCTATGTACAAGAATATAACTACTATAATACTGCACACCCTATGTAAAAGAATATAACTACTATAATACTGCCCCTATGTACAAAATATAACTACTATAATACTGCCCCTATGTACAAGAATATAACTACTATAATACTGCACCCCCTATGTACAAGAATATAACTACTATAATACTGCCCCTATGTACAAAATATAACTACTATAATACTGCTCCTATGTACAAGAATATAACTACTATATTACTGCCCCTATGTACAAGAATATAACTACTATAATACTGCCCCAATGTACAAAATATAACTACTATAATACTGCCCCTATGTACAAGAATATAACTACTATATTACTGCCCCTATGTACAAGAATATAACTACTATAATACTGCTCCTATGTACAAGAATATAACTACTATAATACTGCTCCTATGTACAAGAATATAACTACTATAATACTGCTCCTATGTACAAGAATATAAACTGCTATAATACTGCCCCCCTATGTACAAGAATATAACTACTATAATACTGCCCCTATGTACAAAATATAACTACTATAATACTGCCCTATGTACAAGAATATAACTACTATATTACTGCCCTATGTACAAGAATATAACTACTATAATACTGCCCCTATGTACAAGAATATAACTACTGTAATACTGCCCCTATGTACAAGAATATAACTACTTAATACTGCCCTATGTACAAGAATATAACTACTATAATACTGCTCCCTATGTACAAGAATATAACTACTATAATACTGCCCCTATGTACAAGAATATAACTCTATAATACTGCCCTATGTACAAGAATATAACTACTATAATACTGCTACTATGTACAAGAATATAACTACTATAATACTGTCCCTATGTACAAGAATATAACTACTATAATACTGCCCCTATGTGCAAGAATAAACTACTATAATACTGCTCCTATGTACAAGAATATAACTACTATAATACTGCCCTATGTACAAGAATATAACTACTATATAATACTGCCCCTATGTACAAGAATATAACTACTATAATACTGCCCCTATGTCAAGAATATAACTGCTATAATACTGCCCTATGTACAAGAATATAACTACTATAATACTGCCCTATGTACAAGAATATAACTGCTATAATACTGGCCCTATGTACAAGAATATAACTACTATAATACTGCTCCTATGTACAAGAATATAACTACTATAATACTGCCCTATGTACAAGAATATAACTACTATAATACTGCTCCTATGTACAAGAATATAACTACTATAATACTGCCCTATGTACAAGAATATAACTACTATAATACTGCCCTATGTACAAGAATATAACTACTATAATACTGCCCCTATGTACAAAATATAACTACT
>JARQOD010000005.1:15708354-15756742 GCA_033576555.1 Oophaga sylvatica | reverse complement strand
CCATTACACACAGAGGATCTTTCTTAAGAATTACACACGTGACTATTCTATGGGCATTACAAACGAGGGGGACTATTCATAAAACTTTAAAACCAAGTGTTTCATTCTTAGAGTCATCACACAATATCTATTCTATAGGGTCAACACACAGATATCTATTCTATAGAGACTTTACACACAGAGTGATCTATTCTATAGACCCAAAACACAGAGTGATTATTCTATTAGAGTCATTACAACAAGTTAAATTTATTATAGAGACATTACACACAAGTGATTATTCTATGAGTCATTACACACAGAGTGACTATTCTATAAGTCATTACACACAGAGTGATCTATTCTATAGAGTCATTACACAGAGTGGATTATTCTATAAAAGTCATTACACACAGAGTGATCTTATTTCATGGGTTTATTTCTGGTAATGTTGATGATTATGGCTTACAGCCAATGGAAACCCAAAAGTCATTATCTCAGTAAATTAGAATAATTAACAAAAACACCTGTAAGGCTCCTAAAGTGTTTATTAAAGGTCCCATAGTCTGTTTCAGTAGCTCCACAATCATGGGGAAGACTGCTGACTGACAGTTTTGAAGAACTGTAATAAATTCACTTTTTGATGATATTCTAATTTTGTGAGAAGCGCCTGTATAATGAATAGTTGGTTACTCTCGGCCCGGCTATATGTTCTCAGTGTACAGATCTTTTAGCAGAGCGGCGCCCCCTGTGGAGCAGTTTGTGATGAAAAAATGTCAATGTTGTGTTGTGTGTCCGGACACGGGGAGCGCAGGGTTATAAATAAACACTAAGCACTTAGCGAGGGTCCAGGAGCTTTCCTGCTGGAGACTTGCTATCTGATTGCAAATTGGCTGCGATCTCTAGGAGTTCTTGGAACGTTCCGCCGGCAGAGATTTCCCTGCACTCGCAGTAAATTAGCGTTTAGTTGGAGAGGTTGGTGTAGTCTGTGAGAGCAGGGACGGCCTTTAATCAAGATTCAGCAGCACAGAGTGTTTTAGGACATGATTGCATCTTGTAAGGAGCAGTCATCCAGCAGCACAGAGTATTTCAGGAGAGGAGTGTGCTGATCATGTGGGGGGTCACAGACTAGTTGCATACAGAAGCATGTCCCCAGCAGCACAGAGTATTTCAGGAGGGGAGTGTGCTGATCATGTGGAGGTCACAGACTAGTTACATATAGAAGCGTATCTCCAGCAGCACGAGTATTTCAGGAGAGGAGTGTGCTGATCATGTCGGGGGTCACAGACTATGTTACATACAGAAGCATCGTCCCCCGCAGCACAGAGTATTTCAGGAGAGAAGTGTGCTGATCATGTGGGAGGTCACAGACTAGTTACATACAGAAGCATGTCCCCCAGCAGCACAGAGTATTTCAGGAGAGGAGTGTGCTGATCATTGTGGGGGGTCACAGACTTGTTACATGCAGAAGCAGTGTCCCCAGCAGCACAGAGTATTTCAGGATGAGGAGTGTGCTGATCATGTGAGAGTTCACAGACTAGTTACATACGAAGCAGTGTCCCCAGCTGCACAGAGTATTTCAGGAGAGGAGTGTGCTAATCTTTGGGAGTTCACAGACTAGTTACATACAGAAGCAGTGTCTCCAGCAGCACAGAGTATTTCAGGAGAGGAGTGTGCAGATCATGTGGAGTCACAGACTAGTTACATACGAAGCAGCGTCCCCAGCAGCACAGAGTATTTCAGGAGAGGAGTGTGCTGATCATGTGGGAGTCACAGACTAGTTTCATACAGAAGCAGTGTCCCCAGCTGCACAGAGTATTTCAGGAGAGGATGTGTGCTGATCATGTGGATTCACAGACTAGTTACATACAGAATCAGTGTCCCCAGCTGCACAGAGTATTTCAAGAGAGGAGTGTGCTAACATGTGGGAGTTCACAGACTAGTTACATACAGAAGCAGTGTCTCCAGCAGCACAGAGTATTTCAGGAGAGGAGTTGTGGCTGATCATGTGGGAGTCACAGACTAGTTACATACAGAAGCAGCGTCCCCAGCAGCACAGAGTTATTTCAGGAGAGGAGTGTGCTGATCATGTGGAGGTCACAGACTAGTTTACATATAGATATGTCTCCAGCAGCACAGAGTATTTCAGGAGAGGAGTGTGCTGATCATGTGGGAGGTCACAGACTAGTTACATACAGAAGCAGCGTCCCCAGCAGCACAGAGTATTTCAGGAGAGGAGTGTGCTAATCATGTGGGAGGTCACAGACTAGTTACATACAGAAGCAGCGTCCCCAGCAGCACAGAGTATTTCAGGAGAGGAGTGTGTATCATTGGGAGGTCACAGAATTAGTTACATACAAGAAGCAGCGTCCCCAGCAGCACAGAGTATTTCAGGAGAGGAGTGTGCTGATCATGTGGGAGCTCACAGACCTAGTTATATATAGAAGCAGTGTCCCCAGCAGCACAGAGTATTTCAGGAGAGGATTTCGCTTGTCCTGGGGAAGACACAGTCTGAGATTAGTTGAATGTATTTAGAGTGCTGTGATATAAAGGGGCTGAGGCTTTTTGTCCTACTGTGACCACACTAAATACTAAGATGCACATTAAGAAGTGGATTATGACAAGAAAACTGTTTGCCTATGAGGTTGCCCTGAGCATTGTATTTCTTTCTAAAATGTTTGTCACAAAACCTAGAAAAGGGATGGTGAACTTCAGGCCCAGTCTCTTATGTAATGTTTACAAAAGCCTTGGTGCCTCCTATGTCTTATTTATTTTTGTCATATATATTTACTGCAACCTTGGTGTCTCCTATGTGATGTATACAGCATTCTCAGTATCTCCTATGTGATGTGTATATAGCATTCTTGCTGTCTCCTTTGTGATGAATATACAGCAGTTTGGTGTGTCCTATGTGATGTATACAGCAGTCTCAGTGTCTCCTTGTGATGTATGTAAAGCGGCCTTCGTGCCTCATATGTGATGTACACAGCAGTCTCATTGTCTCCTAAGTGATGTATATACTGCAGCCTCAATGGTGTCCTATGTGATATATAATATATTGGAGCAGTCTGTCTCCTATGTGATTGTCATGTATAGTGTACAGTTCCTTATAGCGTCTTGTGCTTGGTGCGAGGAAAACACAGGAGACATAGGTTGAATGAAATGACTTGTATTACTTCATACAAGCATGCTGAAAAGGTCACACAGTTTGCAGGAACAGCGACAGGAGACACAGCAGGCCAGAGTAACTTCAAGCACTACAATAAATCTCCAAAGCAGGTTCAGGATCTCTTCTCTGTACCGTAATTCCTCTGCAAACATGGATTCACCAAACAGCAGGTTTCCAGAGTCCAAAAGTGTTCCAAGGTTCCTCAGTAGGGAATAGCTGGAGTACAAGTCCAAGGCTTCCAGGAGTCAGGTCACAGACTGACTGAGGCTTGATTCAGGAGCACTGATTGTTCAGCTGAGGCTGCTTAAGAAGCAAGAGGGAAGAATCAGGGCGGGAACATGAAAACTGGAAACTCCATATTAACTGAGGGCAAGAGCTGCAGAAAGACAGAAAGCAAAATGGCCGACGGAAAACTGAGTTTCAAGGAACATGTCAACAGAGACAAAGAACCTTACATTACTCCCCCCTTAGGGACAACCTCCGGATGACCTCAGACCAGGCTTGTCAGGGTACCTCTGATGAAACTGGCGGAGCAGGCGAGGAGCATTTACATTATTGACTGGTTCCCATGAGTTGTCCTCCACTGGGTAGCCCTGCCATTTAATCAAATATTGCAACTGATTTCTGTACAACCTGGAATCTAGAATCCTTTCCACCATAAATTCTTCCTGACCATCGACCAGCACTGGGTCAGGGCAAGGAGAAGAACGTCCAGGAAATGTATTGGGTGTTGCACCCTTTAGTAGGGATACATGAAAGACAGGGTGGATTCTCATAGTTCTGGGCAGTTGAAGACGACAAGCAACAGCACTTATAATCTTATGATCTTATAAGGTCCAATGTACTTATGTTCCAATTTAGACGATGGAATCTTTAATTTAAGATTTCTGGTTGACAGCCAGACCAAATCTCCTACCTTGAAAGCTGGTGCAGGTTTACGAAATTTATCTGCTGCTTTCTTGTACCTTTCCTGAGCCAATTCTAGATTTTCCTTTAGAAGATCCATATTCTTTTGTAAAGAAGTGATTCTTTCAGCCACTGCCGGCAAGGGCGTATCTATGGGAAATCGAGGAAGAATGTTAGGATGATAACCTAGATTGGAGTAAAAAGGAGACTGTTTAGTGGAGGCACTCTGAGAGTTGTTATAAGAGAACTCAGCCAGTGGAAGTAGATCCACCCAATCATCCTGTAGGTGGCAGATAAAGCAGCGGAGATACTGCTCCAGGGTTTGATTGATTCGTTCTGTCTGTCCATTAGTCTGGGGATGAAAGGCAGAAGAAAGGTTTACTTTAATGTCCAATGCTGCACAGAAATTTTGCCAAAACCTTGAAGTGAATTGCACCCCTCGATCCGAAATAACCTCATCCGGTGCTCCATGTAAGCGAAACACATTCTTAATCATCAAATCTGATGTCTGTTTTGCAGTGGGTAAGCCGACACAAGGGATAAAATGAGCTGCCTTTGTTAGACAATCAACCACCACTAGAATGGTGTTCTTCCCTTGAGAGGTTGGTAACTCCACAATGAAGTCCATAGAAATGGATCCCCACGGGCGGGACGGGGTGGGAAGAGGCTGTAACAGACCAGTTGGTGAGGAGCGAGGTGTTTTTGCATCTTGCACAGACTTCACATGAAGTGACATAGTTTAAGACATCTTTCCTGTAAGTGGGCCACCAAAAGAAACGAGAAAGAAATTCTTGTGTCTTTAGAATTCCCCTATGCCCGGCTATCTTGGAATCGTGGATGAGTTGCAATACTCTCAATCTGACTGTTTCAGGTATATACAGACGTTGTCCCTGAATCCACACACCATTCTTAAAGACAAGACTTACGTCCCTTGTGGATTGAGCCAACAAAGAATCCGCATGGTATGCTTCCTTGATGTCCTTAAGTAGGTCTTGATTATGAATCACTCCCAGGAATCTAGAGTCAGGAAGAATAGTCTTAGGAGGAGTAAGTGGACGTGTCTCTGCTGAATGAATCCTAGAGAGTGCATCAGCCTTTCCATTGCGCGATCCTGGTCTATAAGAAATGACAAAATTAAATTGGTTTAGGAAAAGATTCCAGCGAGCCTGGCGAGGAGTCAGGCACTTAGCCAACCTGATAAATTCAAGGTTACGATGGTCTGTCAGGACGACTATTTGCTGTGCAGCTCCCTGAAGAAGGTGTCTCCATTCCTTGAAGGCGGCAATAATGGCCAACAATTCTCTATTGCCCACATCGTAGTTCCTCTCAGCCGAAGACAACTGCTGGGAAAAGAAGGCACAGGGATGCAAGACATTCTTCTCACCTGTTCTCTGAGAGAGTATAGCTCCAACGGCACAGTCTGAAGCATCCACCTCTATTATGAAGGCAAGCTCGGGGTTGGGATGTACTAAGATAGGTGCGGTGGTAAATTTATCCTTTAAACAGGAAAATGCTTCCTGAGCTTGCGGGGTCCAGGAGAACCTAGACTCTTTCCGGGTAAGTTGGGTGATAGGTGACACTACCTCAGAAAAATTCTTAATGAAACGTCTATAGAAGTTGGCAAACCCGATGAAGCGCTGCACCTCCTTCACATTTCTAGGAATTGGCCAATCCTTGATGGCTTGGGTCTTGCTTCCATCCATACTAATCCCTTGCGTAGATAGTACATACCCCAGAAATTGAATTTTGGTCCTATGGAATTCACATTTTTCAAGTTTGATGTAGAGATGGTTTTGTCTTAGGCGTTCTAAGACCATTCTCACATGTCCATGATGTTCCTCTGTGGAGTTAGAAAAAATTAGAATATCATCCAGATAAATCACCACAAATGTATCTAGGAGATCCCTGAAGATATCATTCACGAAGTGTTGGAAAGTGGCTGGGGCGGTACTCAGACCAAAAGGCATAACTAGATATTCAAAGTGTCCATAGCGTGACCTGAATGCAGTCTTCCATTCATCCCCAGGTCTAATACGGACCAAGTTATAGGCCCCACGGAGATCCAGTTTAGAGAAAATTTTGGCATGCCGCACTCTCTCCAACAATTCAGGGATTAAAGGCAATGGATAACGGTTTCTAATAGTAACCTTATTGAGTTCCCTATAGTCTATGCAGGGTCTCAGAGATCCATCTTTCTTCTTCACAAAGAAGATGGGTGCACCTGCGGGAGATGAAGAGGGGCGTATGAAGCCCTTGGCTAAATTTTCGTCTATATAATCCTTCAAAGCTTTTAGCTCGGGCCCCGCTAGGGGTAGATCTTACCAAAAGGTATCTCGGCTCCAGGCAATAATTCAATTGGACAATCATATGGACGGTGAGGAGGAAGCTGATCAGCGTTCTTCTTGTCACATAAATCCACATAGTCCTGGTATACAGCTGGTAGTTCAGGGACTGACATGGTTCCTTTAGGAACAGAGCAAGCTGAAACTTCTTGACTCATCTGTTTCTCCGGAAAGTGTAATTCCTTGGTCTCCCAGTTAATCGTAGGATTCTGCGCCTGCAGCCATGGTAGCCCTAGAATAATGGGAAAGTGGGGAGAAGAGATAAGCATAAAAGACATTTTCTCCTGATGATCTTTACCCATAAGGACCCTCAAAGGCTCTGTTTCTTGATCCACTGGTCCAGAAGTCAGTAGAGAGCCATCCACAGTCTCCATCTGTACTGGAGTAGCCTTCTTCACTGAACGTATCCCCTGTTTCAGAGCAAAGGAGATATCCATAAAATTTCCACTTGCTCCTGAGTCGATCATAGCAGAGCTAGACACCCAGACTGAGTCAACCCAGAGTTTGATGGAAAGGAAGCAATGAGAATTGTTTCTTTTACAACTCAGCTGGGACACCGCTGAGGAAACTTGAAAAATTGCAGCGTTTATACCGTCATCGTCCCCAGAACTAACAGAGTTTAAGTCTGAGAAATCAAGATCTCTTGCAGCAGATCTCTCTGGAGCCTGAGGCTCGGACATGACAGAGCTCCTCTCGCAACACTCACAGTGAATGACTGCTGCAGTAGTCTTACGAGAACGGCTGGGGCAGTTTATAATGAAGTGCCCTGACTTACCACAGTAGAAACATAGATTTTCCTTTATACATGTTCTTTGCGTGCATCACTAACCCGTCTTTGTAAAGAGTCCACCTGCATGGGTTCAGGTTCTGGTTCCCTTGTGATCCTACTCAAAGGTTCCTTAGCTGAGGAGGGAGGTAGTAAAAGGTTAGTGCGATTATTTTCGAACCATCTCTCTTGTCTGCGTTCAGTCAGACGAGCATCAATACGGATACAATAGTTAATAAAGTCACCTAACGCAGTGGAGGGTCGGCACGAGCAAGTTCATCCTTAATCAGTGGAGACAACCCTTTCCGAAAAATAGATTTTTTAGCGGAAGTGTCCCAAGTGGTATCAAGAGCCCATCTCCTGAAATCCAAGGCATATTCGGCTACTGAACGCTTACCTTGGCGCAAAGTTAACATGGCTGCTTCAGCTGTTGCACCTCGATTGGGGTCATCAAACACCTGCCCATGGCTGAAATAAAAGCATCAAGGTGATTCAAACAATCATCCTCAGTCTCAATCAGAGGGTTTGCCCACACCAAAGCCTTATTGGTAAGCAACATGATTATAGTAAGCACTTTGGATCGTTCAGTGGGAAATTGTGAAGCATGTGCAGAGAAAAATGAATTGCATTGATTACTAAATCCCCTGAATTTCTCACGTTCACCGCCAAAACGAAAAGGAGGTAATTTGGGGATCCCAGAACTTGGGGTTATGGCAGGAGCCTGGACTCGTTCCTCTAGAGCCTCAATCCTGGCTCGCAATTCCTGGGTAGTCTGTCCAAACACTTGCAAATTATGATTAGTGAGGTCCTGTAGGCTTGCAAAACGGGTCTTTAAAGCCTGTATATCTGAAAGGATTGTATCAGTCACTCCGCAAAGTTCCTTTATGCGGGCCTCCATCTTCCAGATCTTTTAAGGCAGAAGTGCTGGAAGGAGAAGAGGAAAGGAAAAAAAAAAAAACAATAGTGTTTACCTGTGGTAACACTCCAGAGTAAAATTTTAAGGGAATGCGCTCACCTGGAATGGTTGTGAGAAGTCACAACCACTGTCATCACATAAGGTATTAAACGGACATCTGATATCCACAGTCACAGCAGACACGGCTTTCCCAGACCCAGCAGACACTAAACATTGGCTCCTGAATCTTGTCATGTATAGTGTACAGTTCCTATAGCGTCTTGTGCTTGGGTGCGAGGAAAACACAGGAGACATAGGTTGAAATGAAATGACTTGTATTACTTCATACAAGCATGCTGAAAAGTTCACACAGTTTGCAGGAACAGCGACAGGAGACACAGCAGGCCAGAGTAATTTCAAGCTCTACAATAAATCTCCAAAGCAGGTTCAGGATCTCTTCTCTGTACCGTAATTCCTCTGCAAACATGGATTCACCAAACAGCAGGTTTCCAGAGTCCAAAAGTGTTCCAAGGTTCCTCAGTAGGGAATAGCTGGAGTACAAGTCCAAGGTTTCCAGGAGTCAGGTCACAGACTGACTGAGGCTTGATTCAGAAGCACTGATTGTTCAGCTGAGGCTGCTTAAGAAGCAAGAGGGAAGAATCAGGGCGGGAACATGAAAACTGGAAACTCCATATTAACTGAGGGCAAGAGCTGCAGAAAGACAGAAAGCAAAATGGCCGACGGAAAACTGAGTTTCAAGGAACATGTCAACAGAGACAAAGAACCTTACAGTGATGTATACAGCAGTCTTTGTCTTCATTGTAATATATATACAGCAATCTCAGTGTCTCCTATGTGATGTATACAGCAGTCTTTGTCTCCATTGTAATATATATATATACAGCAGTCTCAGTGTCTCCTATGTGATGTATACAGCAGTCTTTGTCTTCATTGTAATATATATACAGCAATCTCAGTGTCTCCTATGTGATGTATACAGCAGTCTTTGTCTCCATTGTAATATATATACAGCAGTCTTTGTGTCTCCTATGTGATGTATATACAAATGTTTGACAAAATATAGCAAGCTCATTTTCAAGGTGATAATTTTGTGTGGCCCCTGGCAGGAAAAAAAAGGTTCCTCACCTTTGACCTAGAATATTATTGTCTTTGCTTACCTCTTTAAGCTCAAGCAGGATAGAGGGCATGCTGAGAGTTGTTGTTCTGCAATACATGATAGAATATCATTTGCTTCTATTGTAAGAATGCGTTGAGCAGGATTCGGGCATGCTGGGAGTTTTAGTTCTGTAATAACTGGAATACCATTTGCTTCATATCCAAGGTTGCACTAAGATACATTTTGGCTTTTCCAGGCATGCTGAGAGCTGTAGTTCTGCAATCACTAGTAAATCACTGCACAGAGCCGATCATTGTGCCTGCTGAGAGTTGTAGTTGCTTGTGTTATCAGGTTGTGCTCGGCGGGGCGCTGGCAGTTTTTGGAGTTTTTTGCGAGTTGTACAGTAAGTAGACAACTTCTTGCAGTGAGCAGGATGCTGGGCATTGTAGTCCCCCTGTTACAGCACATCTGGCGGTGTCTTGGCACGGTCGAGGGGCCGGTCTGAGGATTCCATTACCGACGGCCGAGTGTTTGTGTTCCTGTTTTGCCCGCTGTTTGCCCCCCAGGAGCGGCTGTTTGCTGCCAGAGCGGATTACTTTATTAATGAGCGCCGCGCTGGCACCGCACTGTTTTCTATAGAAAGTGAATGTTTCCAAAGGCGGCCGAGCATCAGGCCATAAACTGTCGGAGGAGATGGCCGCAGCTGGCGCTCCCCTGGCCGCCCGCCATCCTCACTAGAGGGGAGAACAGAAATGGATTTGCTCGTAGTTTATTAACATCAGATTTGGCCAGAGGGCTGGCAACATGGCCGACCACTGACCTTCTCCCACATCTGTGCCGCCATATGGAGGGGCTCGTTATGATGTCACCACGGCATACAGACCTCCGCATGGCGCCGCTCCTGGCTGCCCGGCCCAGACCTTTACCTCTGGACCATGACCTGCCGCCCTGACCAGTAATGACCTGAGCGGATTTATGGGCGGCTGCTTCATCTCTTCTTTGCAATTATTTTCACCAGCGAAGCGGCACAAAGAGAAGGTGACGCTTATCAGTCCCTGGTCCCATAGAAATCACCGGGAGTCTGGCAGAGAGCCCCCATAAATGTACCGGCCAGAGCCCCCATATCTCCCGCAGAAAATGTGTTTCAGCCCCCCATTATCCTATAACAGTGCATCATCCACAGATCCCCGTAACAGTGCGTCATCCACAGATCCCCATAACAGCGCGTCATCCACAGATCTCCATAACAGTGCATCATCCACAGATCCCCCATAACAGTGCGTCATCCACAGATCCCCATAACAGTGCATCATCCACAGATCCCCCATAACAGTGCGTCATCCACAGATCCACATAACAGCGCGTCATCCACAGATCCCATAACAGAGCGTCATCCACAGATCCCCATAACAGAGCGTCATCCACAGATCCCCATAACAGAGCGTCATCCACAGATCCCCCATAACAGTGCTCATCCACAGATCCCCCATAACAGTGCGTCATCCACAGATCCACATAACAGCGCGTCATCCACAGATCCCCATAACAGAGCGTCATCCACAGATCCCCATAACAGAGCGTCATCCACAGATTCCCATAACAGAGCGTCATCCACAGATCCCCATAACAGAGCGTCATCCACACATCCCCATTACAGTGCATCATCCACAGATCCCCCATAACAGCGCGTCATCCACAGATCTCCATAACAGTGCATCATCCACAGATCCCCCATAACAGTGCGTCATCCACAGATCCCCATAACAGCGCGTCATCCACAGATCTCCATAACAGTGCATCATCCACAGATCCCCCATAACAGTGCATCATCCACAGATCCCCATAACAGTGCATCATCCACAGATCCGCCATAACAGAGCGTCATCCAAGATCCCCATAACAGTGCATCATCCACAGATCCCCATAACAGTGCGTCATCCACAGAACCCCCATAACAGAGCGTCATCCAAAGATCCCCATAACAGTGCATCATCCACAGATCCCCCATAACAGTGCGTCATCCACAGATCCCCATAACAGCGCGTCATCCACAGATCCCCATAACAGTGCATCATCCACAGATCCCCCATAACAGTGCTCATCCACAGATCCCCATAACAGTGCGTCATCCACAGATCTCCATAACAGTGCATCATCCACAGATCCCCCATAACAGTGCATCATCCACAGATCCCCATAACAGTGCGTCATCCACAGATACCCCCATAACAGAGCGTCATCCACAGATCCCCATAACAGTGCGTCATCCACAGAACCCCATAACAGAGCGTCATCCAAGATCCCCATAACAGTGCATCATCCACAGATCCCCATAACAGTGCTCATCCACAGATCCCCATAACAGTGCATCATCCACAGAACCCCATAACAGAGCGTCATCCACAGATTCCCATAAAAGTGCGTCATCCACAGATCCCCATAACAGTGCATCATCCACAGATCTCCCATAACAGAGCATCATTCACAGATCCCCATAACAGTGCATCATCCACAGATCCCCATAACAGGCATCATCCACAGATCCCCATAACAGTGCATCATCCACAGATCCCCCATAACAGTGCTCATCCACAGATCCCACATAACAGTGCGTCATCCACAGATCCCCCATAACAGAGCGTCATCCACAGATCCCCATAACAGTGCATCATCCACAGATCCCCCATAACAGTGCGTCATCCACAGATCCCACATAACAGTGCGTCATCCACAGATCCCCCATAACAGGCGTCATCCACAGATCCCCATAACAGAGCGACATCCACGATCTCCCATAACAGTGCATCATCCACAGAACCCCATAACAGTGCATCATCCACAGATCCCCATAACAGTGCGTCATCCACAGATCCCCATAACAGGCATCATCCACAGATCCCCATAACAGTGCATCATCCACAGATCCCCATAACAGAGCATCATCCACAGAACCCCATAACAGTGCATCACAGTCTCATCCACAATCCCATAACATGCATCATCCACAATCCCCTAACAGTCTCATCCACAATCCCATAACAGGCGTCATCCACAGATCCCATAACAGCTCATCCACATCCCAACAGCTCACCCAGTCCAAACAGGCGTCATCCACAGATCCCCATAACATGCTCATCCACAGATCCCATAACATGCGTCATCCACAATCCCATAACAGCGTCATCCACAGATCCCCATAACAGGCGTCATCCACAGATCCCCATAACAGGCGTCATCCACAGATCCCATAACAGGCGTCACCACAATCCCCATAACAGGCGTCATCCACAATCCCCATACATGCTCATCCCAATCCCCATAACAGGCGTCATCCACAGATCCCAAACAGTGCTCATCCACAGATCCCCCATAACAGTGCGTCATCCACAGATCCCCATAACAGGCGTCATCCACAGATCCCATAACAGTGCTCATCCACAGATCCCCATAACAGTGCTCATCCACAGATCCCCATAACAGTGCCATCCACAGATCCCCATAACAGGCGTCATCCAAGATCCCATAACATGCTCATCCACAGATCCCATAACAAGCTCACCACAACCCCCATAACAGGCTCACCAAGATCCCCATAACAGTCTCATCCACAGATCCCCCATAACAGTGCGTCATCCACAGACCCCATAACAGGCGTCATCCACAGATCCCATAACAGTGCATCATCCACAGATCCCCATAAAGTGCGTCATCCACAGATCCCCATAACAGCTCATCCACAGATCCCAACAGTGCTCATCCACAGACCCATAACATGTCCCACACCCATAACAGTGCTCATCCACAACCCCATAACAGGCTCACCACAATCCCCATAACAGTGCTCATCCACAGACCCCATAACAGGCGTCATCCAAATCCCCATAACAGGCATCATCCACAATCCCCCATAACAGTGCTCATCCACAGACCCCATAACAGTGCTCATCCACAACCCCCATAACAGACGCATCCACAGATTCCCATAAAAGTGCTCATCCACAGATCCCCATAACAGTGCATCATCCACAGACCCCATAACAGAGCTCATCACAGATCCCCATAACAGGCACATCCACAGACCCCATAACAGGCTCATCCACAGATCCCCATAACAGGCTCATCCACAGATCCCCCATAACATGCTCATCCACAGATCCCCATAACATGTCATCCACAATCCCCATAACAGCGTCATCCACAGATCCCCATAACAGTGCATCATCCACAGATCCCCCATAACAGTGCGCATCCACAGATCCCCATAACGTGCTCATCCACAGACCCCATAACAGGCTCATCCACAGATCCCCCATAACAGGCGACATCCACAGATTCCATAACAGTGTCATCCACAGACCCCATAACAGTGCTCATCCACAGATCCCATAACAGGCGTCATCCACAGATCCCCATAACAGGCATCATCCACAATCCCCATAACAGTGCTCATCCACAGATCCCCCATAACAGCTCATCCACAGACCCCATAACAGTGCTCATCCACAGATCCCCCATAACAGGCTCATCCACAGATCCCATAACAGCCACACAGATCCAACAGCTCATCCACAATCCCATAACAGTGCATCATCCACAGATCCCCATAACAGTGCTCATCCACAATCCCCATAACATGCGTCATCCACAATCCCCATAACAGTGCTCATCCAAATCCCCATAACAGTGTCATCCACAGATCCCCATAACAGTGCATCATCCACAGATCCCCCATAACAGGCGTCATCCACAATCCCCATAACAGTGCTCATCCACAGATCCCCATAACAGTGCTCATCCACAGATCCCCATAACAGGCTCATCCACAGATCCCCATAACAGTGCGTCATCCACAGATCCCCCATAACAGTGCTCATCCACAGATCCCCATAACAGGCATCATCCACAGATCCCCATAACAGTGCATCATCCACAGATCCCCCATAACAGTCTCATCCACAGATCCCCCATAACAGGCGTCATCCACAGATCCCCATAACAGTGCTCATCCACAGATCCCATAACAGTGCACTCATCCACAGATCCCCCATAACAGAGCGTCATCCACAGATCCCCATAACAGTGCATCATCCACAGATCTCCATAACAGTGCATCATCCACAGATCCCCATAACAGTCATCATCCACAGATCCCCCCATAACAGAGCGTCATCCACAGATCCCCATAACAGTGCATCATCCACAGATCCCCATAACAGTGCATCATCCACAGATCCCCATAACAGTGCGTCATCCACAGATCCCCATAACAGTGCGTCATCCACAGATCCCCATAACAGTGCGTCATCCACAGATCCCCATAACAGTGCATCATCCACAGATCCCATAACAGTGCATCATCCACAGATCCCCATAACAGTGCGTCATCCACAGATCCCCATAACAGTGCGTCATCCACAGATCCCCATAACAGTGCTCATCCACAGATCCCCATAACAGTGCGTCATCCACAGATCCCCATAACAGTGCGTCATCCACAGATCCCCCATAACAGGCGTCATCCACAGATCCCCCATAACAGTGCGTCATCCACAGATCCCCATAACAGTGCGTCATCCACAGATCCCCATAACAGTGCGTCATCCACAGATCCCCATAACAGTGCGTCATCCACAGATCCCCATAACAGTGCGTCATCCACAGACCCCCATACAGTGCGCATCCACAGATCCCCATAACAGTGCGTCATCACAACCCAAACAGGCTCCACAGATCCCCAAACAGTGCGTCACACAATCCCATACATGCCATCCACAGATCCCCCATAACAGTGCGTCATCCACAGATCCCCAAACCAGTGCGTCATCCACAGATCCCATAACAGTGCGTCATCCACAGATCCCATAAGAGTGCGTCATCCACAGATCCCCCATAACAGTGCATCATCCACAATCCCCCATAACATGTCGTCATCCACAGATCCCCCATAACAGTGCGTCATCCACAGATCCCCATAACAGTGCGTCATCCACAGATCCCCATAACAGTGCTCACCACAGATCCCCCATAACAGTGCATCATCCACAGATCCCCATAACAGTGCGTCATCCACAGATCCCCATAACTGTGCTCATCCACAGATCCCCATAACAGTGCATCATCCACAGACCCCATAACAGATCATCCACAGATCCCCATAACAGGCACATCCACAGACCCTCCCATAACAGGCATCATCCACATCCATAACAGTGCATCATCCACAGATCCCCCATAACAGGCGTCATCCACAGATCCCCCATAACAGAGCGCATCCACAGATCCCCCATAACAGTGCGTCATCCACAGATCTCCCATAACAGTGCGTCATCCACAGACCCCATAACAGTGCATCATCCACAGATCCCCATAACAGTGCATCATCCACAGATTCCCATAACAGTGCGTCATCCACAGATCCCCATAACAGTGCTCATCCACAGATCCCCATACAGTGCATCATCCACAGATCCCCATAACAGTGCATCATCCACAGATCCCCCATAACAGTGCGTCATCCACAGATCCCCATAACAGTGCGTCATCCACAGATCCCCATAACAGTGCGTCATCCACAGATCCCCATAACAGTGCGTCATCCACAGATCCCCATAACAGTGCGTCATCCACAGATCCCCATAACAGTGCGTCATCCACAGATCCCCATACATGAACCCACGATCCTAACAGTGCGTCATCCACAGATCCCCATAACAGTGCGTCATCCACAGATCCCCATAACAGTGCGTCATCCACAGATCCCCATAACAGTGCGTCATCCACAGATCCCCATAACAGTGCGTCATCCACAGATCCCCATAACAGTGCATCATCCACAGATCCCCATAACAGTGCGTCATCCACAGATCCCCATAACAGTGCGTCATCCACAGATCCCCATAACAGTGCGTCATCCACAGATCTCCATAACAGTGCTCATCCACAGATCCCCATAACAGTGCGTCATCCACAGATCCCCATAACAGTGCGTCATCCACAGATCCCCATAACAGTGCGTCATCCACAGATCCCCATAACAGTGCATCATCCACAGATCCCCCATAACAGTGCGTCATCCACAGACCAGACCCCATAACAGTGCGTCATCCACAGATCCCATAACAGTGCGTCATCCACAGATTCCTAAACCTCCATAACAGTGCTCATCCACAGATCCCCATAACAGTTGGCGTCATCCACAGATCCCAACAGTGCGTCATCCACAGATCCCATAACAGTGCGTCATCCACAGACTAACCCCATAACAGTGCTCACCACAGATCCCATAACAGTGCGTCATCACAGATCCCATAACATCGTCTCCAATAAACAGGCGTCATCCACAGATCCCCATAACAGTGCTCATCCACAGATCCCATAACAGTGCGTCATCCACAGATCCCCATAACAGCTATAGCTCATCTGTCATCCACAGATCCCCATAACAGTGCTCATCCCAACCCCATACAGTCTCATCCCAATTCCATACAGTGCGTCATCCACAGATCCCCATAACAGTGCGTCATCCACAGATCTCCCATAACAGGCGTCATCCACAGATCCATAACAGTGCTCATCAAGCCACAGTGTCATCAATCCCATAGGGTCATCACGTCCTACAGACCCCACATAACAGTGCGTCATCCACAGATCCCCATAACAGTGCTCATCCACAGATCCCATAACAGTGCGTCATCCACAGATCCCCATAACAGTGCGTCATCCACAGATTCCCCATAATTCAAGTGGTCATCCACAGATCCCATAACATGCATCATCACAATCCCATAACAGTGCTCATAAGGTATCCCATAACAGTGCTCATCCACAGATCCCATAACATGTACTCCACAGATCATAACAGTTCATCAAGATCCCATACAGTGCTATCCACAGATCCCCCATAACAGTATAATCCCATGTGCGTCATCCAGTCCCCATAACAGTGCGTACCAAGATCCCCACAGTTACTATCATATACAGGTCTCATCTGTACCTATAGCCCCACAGTATACTTCCCTTTATAAGGGTATATATAGGGTCTCCATCTGTACTATAGACCCGCACAGTATACTTCCCCTGTGTATATGGTATATAGGGTCATCATCTTGTACCATAGACCCCATACAGTGTTCTTCCACAGTCCATAATAGGGTATATATAGGTCTCCATCTTGTACCTATAGACCCGCACAGTATACTTCCCATGTGTATATAAGGGTATAATATAAGGGTCTCTCATCTTGACTATAAGACCCGCACAGTATTACTCCCCTGTGATATAGTATATAAGGTCTCATCTTGTACCTAAAGCCCTGCACAGTATACTTCCCCGTTGTATATAGGTATATATAGGGTCTCATCTTGTACCTATAGACCCTGCACAGTATTACTTCCCCTGTGTATATAGGTATAAGGTCTCATCTTGTACCTATAGACCCGCACAGTATACTTTCCCGGTATAAGTATATAAGGTCCTCTTGTACCTATAGACCCCGCACAGTATACTTCCCTGTTAATATAGGGTATAATTAGGGTCTCATCTTGTACCTATAGACCCGCACAGTATTACTTCCCCTGTTGTATATAGGGTATATATAGGGTCTCATCTTGTACCTATAGACCCGCACAGTATTACTTCCCCTGTTGTATATAGGGTATATAGGGTCTCATCTTGTACCTATAGACCCGCACAGTATACTTCCCTGTTGTATATAGGGTATATATAGGGTCTCATCTTGTACTATAGACCCCGCACAGTATTACTTCCCCTGTTGTATATAGGTATATATAGGGTCTCATCTTGTACCTATAGACCCGCACAGTAGTACTTCCCCTGTTGTATATAGGGTATATATAGGGTCTCATCTTGTACCTATAGACCCTGCACAGTATTACTTCCCTGTTGTATATAGGGTATATATAGGGTCTCATCTTGTACCTATAGACCCCGCACAGTATACTTCCCCTTGTATATAGGTATATATAGGGTCTCATCTTGTACCTATAGACCCCGCACAGTATTACTTCCCCTGTTGTATATAGGGTATATATAGGGTCTCATCTTGTACCTATAGACCCGCACAGTATTACTTCCCCTAGGTATATATAGGGTCTCATCTTGTACCTATAGACCCCGCACAGTATTACTTCCCCTGTTGTATAAGGTTATATAGGGTCTCATCTTGTACCTATAGACCCGCACAGTATTACTTCCCCTGTTGTATATAGGGTATATATAGGGTCTCATCTTGTACTATAGACCCCGCACAGTATTACTTCCCTGTGTATAAGGTATAATAGGGTCTCATCTTGTACCTATAGACCCTGCACAGTAGTACTTCCACTGTTGTATATAGGGTATATATAGGGTCTCATCTTGTACCTATAGACCCTGCACAGTATACTTCCACTGTTGTATATAGGTATATATAGGGTCTCATCTTGTACCTATAGACCCCGCACAGTACTACTTCCCCTTTCCTGGTTATATAGGGTCTCATCTTGTACCTATAGACCCCGCACAGTAGTACTTCCCCTGTTGTATATAGGGTATATATAGGGTCTCATCTTGTACCTATAGACCCTGCACAGTATACTTCCCCTGTTGTATATAGGGTATATATAGGGTCTCATCTTGTAGCCTATAGACCCTGCACAGTAGTACTTCCACTGTTGTATATAGGTATATATAGGGTCTCATCTTGTACCTATAGACCCCGCACAGTATTACTTCCCCTGGTGGTAATATAGGGTCTCATCTTGTACCTATAGACCCTGCACAGTATACTTCCCCTGTTGTTAGGTATATATAGGGTCTCATCTTGTACATATGACCCCTGCACAGTATACTTACCCTGGGTGTATATAGGGTCTCATCTTGTACTATAGACTCCCGCACAGTAGTACTTCCCCTGGTTAAAGGTATATAGGGTCTCATCTTGTACCTATAGACTCCGCACAGTATACTTCCCCTGTTGTATATAGGTATATAGGGTCTCATCTTGTACCTATAGACCCCGCACAGTACTACTTCCCCTGTTGTATATAGGTATATATAGGGTCTCATCTTGTGGCTATAGACCCCGCACAGTATTACTTCCCCTGTTGTATAGTATATAGGGTCTCATCTTGTACCTATAGACCCCGCACAGTACTACTTCCCCTGTTGTATATAGGTATATATAGGGTCTCATCTTGTACATATAGACCCCGCACAGTACTACTTCCCTGTTGTATATAGGTAAATAGGTCTCATCTTGTGGCTATAGACCCCGCACAGTACTACTTCCCCTGTTGTATATAGGTATATATAGGGTCTCATCTTGTACCTATAGACCCCACACAGTTACTATCCCCTGTTGTATATAGGTATATATAGGGTCTCATCTTGTGGCTATAGACCCCGCACAGTATTACTTCCCCTGCAGTTCCTCCATCCCGCTGCTCCCTCCATTCATATTTCCGCCTTCCTCACTTTTTGGCAGTGCTGCGCTCTGTTCGGTGCTACTGTGCAGCCCTCGTACTATGATCGTTTCTCCGCCAGCCCAGGAGCCGGGAGGAAGAATGTCATCGTCTTCATGAGAAGCTTCCCGCTCGCAGGGATCCTGTTATTTAAAGTATGAGGCCAATATTTTTTAAGAGCGAGGACGCCAGCCTTGGTCGGCTGCCAGCCTGCGTACAGTTGGCACGGACCATACTGGCATGGATATGGCGGTATCCTGCCATTTTCTTGCCAAGGGAAAGCAGCGGGAGCCAGGGAGCGGGAGGAGGCCGGGCCTCCCATGTCTTGTAAGGATCTGCTCTGCGAGGCGCTGCCGGTGACAGCCAGAAGAAAGGTTTGTGCCTGGCGGTCAGCAGTCGGCATGGGGCAGAAGTCTGCAGCCCGGGACCCAGGGCGGACATAACACTGGTGCAGCTGGGCTCTGTCTCTGTCCACCTCTGCTGTGACTCTCCAATGGAAGTGGAACTACAAGTCTCATCAAGAAGGCATGCTGAGACTTGTAGTTCCACCACCTTTGGAGATGAGTTGTAGATAGAAGGGGTGTAGTGGTAGCACATGATAGGAGGGGATCCTGCTACCGATTTTGCCTTGGGGCCCAGGAGCTGCAATATTCTAACACATCTGCCCATGGAGAGCTGGGTGATAACCAGTATGGCTACCAAAAGAAGTTGTCATCTAGAAAATTGCTATAGCCCAACAATGGCTCCCCTGACCGCTGAGACACAATATTTGGGGTTGTATCACTAGGCAGTACTGCTGCTCAGGTTCCTGGGAAAGCTGAGTGATAACCAGTATGACTGTCCAAAGACGTCGCAATCTATATATGGCTACAGCCCAATATGGCTCCCCTGAGACACCTCATCTGTAGTTTTGCTACTGTATTACTAGGCATTGCTGCTGCTCAGATACTGGGAAGCTGGTCATAACCAATATGGCCACCCAAAGAAGTTGCCATCTGTATATTGCTATAGCCAATAATGGCTCCCTGAGACCAAATATTCAGGGTTGGATCACTAGGCAATACTGCTGCTCAGGTTCCTGGAAAGCTGAGTGATAACCAGTATGACTACCAAAGACGTCGCCATCTATGTATGGCTATAGCCCAATATGGCTCCCCTGAGACACCATATCGGAGTTTTGCTACTGTATTACTAGGCAGTGCTGCTGCTCAGGATACTGGAAAGCTGGGCGATAACCAGTATGGCCACCCAAGAAGTTGCCATCTATATATTGCTATAGCGCATATAGCTCCCCTGACACCATAGACGCAAAATCTGGGGTTATGTTATTGTATCCTTTGGCATTGCTGCTGCTCAGGATCCTGGGAAAGCTGAGTGATAACCAGTATGGCTGACCAAAGATATTGCCATCTTTATATTGCTATAGCCCAATAGCTCCATTGACCCCAGAGACACCATCACCAGGACTGTATTACGAGGCATTGCTGCTGCTCGAGATCCTGGGAAAGGTGGGTGACGATTCCCGTGGGATCTAGGGCCATAGTAGTTGTCATGAATTCCTCAAAATAGACACACGGACATGGAGCAGGAGTATTTCAGGGTCACACAACTTTCCTAGAGCTTTGAATTGCAACCAAAGTGGGATTATATATAGGGTTTTTTCTTGCTGGGAATGGGAAAGCTGGATTAGAGGTAGACTGTATGGTAATAGTGGTTTATTAGTTGTCACTCCACTTTTCCAGATACTGATACATAGAATGAATTAGAATGGGAAAGCAATGGATGACATAATCTGTCACTCAGCTTTCCGTTTTGTAAGTAGATTAATATTCTGAGGCAGGGAGTTATTTTTTCCTGCTGAGAAATAGGTTTTCATCCATTCTTCCTATGTGGAAACTGTAATGGTGGTTATATTGGTTGTCACCAGCTTTCCTAGAATCAGACATACCTGGGTTACTCCAGTCAGCCATCAGCCAATGAGAAGATGCTTCTCGTGATGCAGAATTGGACTTCAGCCAATCACAGCTGAGCCTCTGCATCTATTTCTGTAAACAATGACTGTAACAATGTATCAAAGAGTGATGACATTGTCCCTCTCAGAAGCTGCAGTGTGGGGTTATCACCCAGCTTTCCCTGACTACAGTTTATCAAATCTAGAAAAGATGGGTGGTGACCAGATCTTATTGCTTCCCAGTGCCCACACAGATGAGTTCTGCCGTGCAACAAACTTGGAAGATTTACAGTTCAGGGTTTTGAGAAAGCTGAGTGACAGATTATAACTCATCCTCTACTTTACTCTACAGTTCCCACTCATTTTAGTTATCTGTATCTGGGAAAGCTGTGTGACTACCAATATAGTCATCACATCAGCAAGGTTTTCCTGTCCATAACCCAGCTTTTCTATGCCCCGTTATGGAGAAAATCTTTTTAGAGGTAAAGGAAAGTTGGGTGATTCTTAAAACCTTCCTTCTTCTATTTGTAGCTGTTTTGAGAAATCTATGTGACACTTAATATAGCCCTAGTTCCTCACAGGTTGTGTTCACCCAGCTTTCCCAGGATCCAGGGAAACAGCAGTTCTGTTTAATAATGTAGCTAGATCACCTTAGTTCTTGCGTCCCTAGTTTGCCTTGTGAACCTATAAGAAAGTTAGAAGACACTATCTGAAGGCAACCAGATGTCACCCAGCTTTTCCAAGATCCTGAACAGCAGCTCTGTGATACTACTCCAGATATTATATCCCTGATTGACCACATGGAACTATGGAAAGCTAGTTGGCAGCTTCAGTGGGCGTCCGTGTTTGCTGTCACCCAGCTTTCTCAAGATCCTGAACGGCAGCTCTGTGATACAACTCCAGATATTATATCCCTGATTGACCACATGGAACTGTGGAAAGCTAGTTGGCAGCTTCAGTGGGCGTCCGTGTTTGTGGTCACCCAACTTTCTCAAGATCCTGAACGGCAGCTCTGTGATAGAACTTCAGATATTATATCCCTGATTGATCACATGGAATTATGGGAAAGCTAGTTGGCAGCTTCAGTGGGCATCCGTGTTTGCTGTCACCCAGCTTTCTCAAGATCCTGAACGGCAGCTCTATAATACAACACCGGATATTGTATCACTGATTGGCTATATGGAGGTATGGGAAAGCTAGTTGGCAGCTTCTGTGGGGGGGGGCCGTGTTAGCTGTCACCCAGCTTTCTCAAGATCCTGAACGGCAGCTCTATAATACAACACCAGATATTGTATCACTGATTGGCTATATGGAGGTATGGGAAAGCTAGTTGGCAGCTTCTGTGGGGGGGCCGTGTTAGCTGTCACCCAGCTTTCTCAAGATCCTGAACGGCAGCTCTATAATACAACACCAGATATTGTATCACTGATTGGCTATATGGAGGTATGGGAAAGCTAGTTGGCAGCTTTTGTGGGGGGGCCGTGTTAGCTGTCACCCAGCTTTTCCATAAACTATTTCGACAACTGGATAGTTTGATGACTCTTCCTAAGTTTTGGGAAATTTATGGGACAAAAATTACAGAGGTTCACACAGCTTTCTCAGGACTCTGAGCGACTTTTGCCATTCGTCACTATAGGACATTTGGGTGAGAGCTGTAATGTCAGCTTATGTTGCTGGTTACTCAGCTTTTCCTGATAAACTAAGAAACAATGGACCAATATTTTTTTTTTTTAATTTAAAGGGGAACTTCCCCTAAAATGGCGACATGTCCGATTTCCCCTACACGTGTCCCAATGCGAAACCTATAGGCGTTTTTATGATTTTTTATCCTCGTCCTTTTCTTTTTCATTTGTTGTATTTGTCTTTTATGTGACGAGCCGTCCTTTAAAAATAATAATAATATTCCGATAGTTGCAGGATGTTTTTGTCGGCTTCTTGCCACCGAGGCCGCGACCGTTCCAAGTAGCAGGTCTCAATGTTTAAAGTGCGCGGCCGGCGTCCTGCCGGGCCAATAATAGGCTCTGTATTAATTCCAGGTTTTACATAAATCACAAGTGGCTGAGCGCGGCCAAGATACACGATCGTATCAGCGGCGTCCCGGGCCAGCGAGAACATAATACCGCGTCATGTTACATAACACGCCGCTCCCGCCACTGCGATCCGCTCACACACGGGCCACCGTCACCTACATACGGGGGAGGGGACACTTATTTGTTAGGACCAGTCGTGTTTGCTGCTACCTCTTATGGCGGCCATATTGGTTGTCACCCAGAATGTAATTTAAAGGGATGTGCGCCTTATGTTGGGGGGCGGTGTAGATGTAGAGCTGCGGTTCCCCCCTGGGTGTATTGTGAATTAGTATATATATATATATATATATGTATTATGTTATGTAATGTAAAGTAACAACTTAAACAAAGCAAGGAAGAGGAAGCCATTAATTCACTCTCCTGGCGGGACCTGATGGTGCTGGGACTAGTGCTCTATCCTCACTGCAGGTCGTGGGACGTCTGAGCTTGTGGTCATTGTCTATAGATAGAGGCCACTCACTTCCCTTTCTCCTGACAGTTTCCTGATGGAGGCGCTGTCTGTCTGACTGAAGGAGCTCATTAATGTACTTCCATTGGCGCCTATGTTATAGCATACTTCTATAGGAGCCTACAGTGGGTAAGGAAAGTATTCAGACCCCTTTACATTTTTCACTCTTTGTTTCATTGCAGCCATTTGGTAAATGCAAAAAAATTCATTTTTTCCTCATTAATGTGCACTCTGCTCCCCATCTTTACTGAAAAAAAACAGAAATGTAGACATTTTTGCAAATTTAGTAAAAAATAAAAACTGAAATATCACATGGTCATAAGTATTCAGACCCTTTGCTGAGACACTCATATTTACGTCACATGCTGTCCTTTTCCTTGTGATCCTCCTTGAGATGGTTCTATTCCTTCATTGGAGTCCAGCTGTGTGTAATTAAACTGATAGGACTTGATTTGTAAAGGCGCACACCTGTCTATATAAGACCTCACAGCTCACAGTGCATGTCAGACCAAATGAGAATCATGAGGTCAAAGGAACTGGCCAAGGAGCTCAGAGGCAGAATTGTGGCAAGGCACAGATCTGGCCAAGGTTACAAAAGAATTTCTGCAGTACTCAAGGTTCCTAAGAGCACAGAGGCCTCCATAATCCTTACATGGAAGAAGTTTGGGACCACCAGAAGTCTTCCTAGACCTGGCCATCCAGCCAAACTGAGCAATCATGGGAGAAGAGCCTTGGTGAGAGAGGTAAAGAAGAACCCCAAGATCACTGTGGCTGAACTCCACAGATGCAGTAGGGAGATGGGAGAAAGTTCCACAAAGTCAACTATCACTGCAGCCCTCCACCAGTCCGGCCTTTATGGCAGAGTGGCCCGACGGAAGCCTCTCGTCAGTGCCAGACATATGAAAGCCCGCACAGAGTTTACTAAAAAACACATGAAGGACTCCCAGACTATGAGAAATAAGATTCTCTGGTCTGATGAGATGAAGATAGAACTTTTTGGTGATATTTCTAAGCGGCATGTGTGGAGAAAACCAGGCACTGCTCATCACCTGCCCAATACAATCCCAACAGTGACACATGGTGGGGGCAGCATCATGCTATGGGGGTGTTTTTCAGCTGCAGGGACAGGACGACTGGTTGCAATTGAAGGAAACATGAATGCGGCCAAGTACAGAGATATCCTGGATGAAAACCTCTTCCAGAGTGCTCTGGACCTCAGACTTGGCAGAAGGTTCACCTTCCAACAAGACAATGACCCCAAGCACACAGCTAAAATAACAAGGCAGTGGCTTCAGAACAACTCTGTGACCATTCCTGACTGACCCAGCCAGAGCCCTGACCTAAACCCAACTGAGCATCTCTGGAGAGACCTGAAAATGGCTGTCCACCAACGTTCACCATCCAACCTGACGGAACTGGAGAGGATCTGCCAGGAAGAATGGCAGAGGATCCCCAAATCCAGGGGAGAAAAACTTGTTACATCATTCCCAAGAAGACTCTTGGTTGTACTAGCTCAAAAGGGGCTTCTACTCAATACTGAGCAAAGGGTGTGAATACTTATGACCATGTGATATTTCAGTTGTTCTTTTTTAATAAATTTGCAAAAATTTCTACATTTCTGTTTTTTTTCAGTAAAGATGGGGTGCAGAGTGTACATTAATGAGAAAATGAACTTTATTGAATTTACCAAATGGCTGCAATGAAACAAAGAGTGAAAATGTAAAGGGGCCTGAATACTTTCCAAACCCACTGTATGTGATAGCATACTTCTATAGGCGCACATGCGTTACCATATTTCTATATAATCCATACTTCTATTTAAACCTGTTTTATCAGATTCACCTACACCGTACTCCTAGACGTGTCGGTTATACCATATTTCCGTAGGTACCTATATACTATGCCTTGAATAAGTTTTCATACCCGTGAACTTTTCCACATTTTTTCACATTACAGTCACAAAATAAAATGTCTTTTATTGGGATTTTATGTGATGTCACCACAAAGTAACAAGTATTTGTGACGTGTAAAGGAAATTATACAGGGTTTTCTAATTTTTTTAAAAATATGAATCTACTAATTGTGAGGTGCATTCGTATTCAGCCCCCTGTAGTCTAATACCCCTAAATAAAATCCTGAGTGACCAGTCACTTCCAGAAGTCACATAGTTTAGTGTATTGAGTCCACCTGGGTGTAATTTCTTCTCACTATAACTACAGCTTTTCTGTGAAGGTCTCAGAGGTTTGTGTGACAACATGGATCAAACAGCATCATGAAAACCAAAGAACCCACCAGACAGGTTAGGGATAAAGTTGTGGAGAAGAGTCAAGCTATGTTAGGTTATAAAAATAGTCTAAACTGTGAATTTCTTATGTTCAATCCATCATCCAAAAATGTAAGGAGTATGGCACAACTGCAAACCTGGCAAGACATGGCCGTCCACCTAAACTGACATCCCAAGCAAGGAGAGCAATAATTAGAGAAGCAGCCAACAGGCCAATGGTCACTGGAGGAGATGCAGAGATCCACAGCTCAGGACACAGGACAACTATTAGTCGTATACTCCACAAATCTGGTCTTTATGTAAGAGTGGCAAGAAGAAGTCAGTGTTGAAAGTCAGCCATAAGAAGTCCTGTTTGCAAAAAGCCATGTAGAGGATGCAGCGAGCATGTGGAAGAAGGTGCACTGCTGAGATGAGACCAAAAGAAAACTTTTTGGCCTAAATGCAAAACTATGTGTGGTGGAAAACTAACCCAACATCACCGTGAAAACATCATCCCCAACGTCACACATGGTGGTGGCAGTGTCATGCTGTGGGGAGGCTTTTCCTCAGCAGGGGCAGGGAAGCTGGCCAGAGGTTATGGGAAGATGGATGAATCCAAATAGAGAGCAATCCTGGAGGATAACCTGGTACAGGCAGAAAAACACTTGACACTGAGGCGTAGGACAACAACCCTAAACCTCCTGCCAGAGCTACAATGGAGGATTTAGATCAGAATATAATCCTGTGTGAACGGCCCAGTCACCGTCTAGACCTAAATCCCAGAGAATCTGTGACAAGATGAGAAAATCGCTGATCACAGACGTCTCCATCCAATCTCACTGAGCGAGAGCGAATGTGCAAAGAAGAAGGGGCAAAATGTCACCTCTAGGTGTGTAAAGCTGGAGAGACGGACCCCAAAAGACTGCAGCAGTAATGGCACACGAAGGTGGTCCTACAAAGTACTGATTAAGGGGGCTGAATACAAATGCACCTCACAATTTCAGATTTATGAAATTTGAAATATTTAGAACCCTGTATCATTTCCTTTACACGTCACAAATACTTGTTACTTTGTGTTGGTGTGACATAAAATCCCAATAAAGTATATTGTGGGTGCAACGTGAAAAAATGTGGAAAAGTTCACGGGGTATGAAGACTTTTTCAAGGCACTGTACTACACTTCTATTGGCCCGTATATGCCATACTGACATACACTTTGATGAGGAGTCATTGCCGGAGTGATTACATTGTGTTCCCGGCAGGAAGACTCTTCAAAGGTAAATGGCATCTGCAGCCTGAATCAGCGAACTTCAAAGGCCGCCCCGGGAATAGCGGGGAAGAGTAGGGGACCCTAGCGGAGGACAATGACTCCTGGACACGACGTGGGATCTTCCTGCCGTTCTTCCTTTCATCGTATATACCGCACCTACTGATCTGTAGGCGGCTCCCGGAGCACACGTTACTTTTATCTTACATCGATCGAGGCCCTGTGATCTCTTCAGATTGTGGTCGCTGCCTCCTTTGCCAAATTAAGAGATTAGACGGGTCCGTAGGAAGGTGGGGTCCACCACCAGAAATTCCAGGATAATCCGTAAAAATAGGGAACTGATTTACCCATTAAAAAAAAAGCGCCTGTGATTTTTTAAAAAATGGCTATAGATTATTTTGACTTCCCTATGGTATGGGGTACACCCTTGTCTGTCAGTCCCCATTCACTGATAGCGAGCAGTGATCTTGCAAACAGCAAAAAAGTAAAGCAGAAAGTATATTAGAAAGTTGCAAACTTTTCATCCCACAGTGTTAGAATGAATGTCAGGAGGGTCCTTCCATTAGAGCAGACCCGGGCAAGGGGCGGCCCGCGGGCCGCATCCGGCCCGCCGGCTGTCCGTGACCGGCCCGCGGAGGCGCTCCGGCAGTCTCAGGGCCCCGGCAGTCTCAGGGCCCCGGCATCAGCTGGCACAATACTTACCTCTCCCGTGCCTCCGCTGCTGCAGCTCCGGGCTCCACCGGCGCTTCCTCTCACAGCCGGCCGCTGAAGGCGCTCCGGCAGTCTCAGGGCCCCGGCAGTCTCAGGGCCCCGGCATCAGCTGGCACAATACTTACCTCTCCCGTGCCTCCGCTGCTGCAGCTCCGGGCTCCACCGGCGCTTCCTCTCACAGCCGGCCGCTGAATGACGTCATCATTCAGCGGCCGGCTGTGTCAGAGAGCGGGGACGCTGAACAGGTAAGACGTGTCTCTGTGTGTGTCTGTGTCTATGTAGTGCGGTGCTTTGTGTGTGTGTGTGTGTGTGTGTGTGTATGTATGTGAGAGAGTGCTTATGTGCTGTCTGTGTGTGATAATGGGGAGGCATTGATGATGATGGGGAGAAGATGATCATGGGCAGGCATTGCTGATAATGGGAGGCATGATGATGATGGGAGAAGATGATGATAATGGGCAGGTATTGATGATAATGGGCAGGCATTGATGATGGGGAGAAGATGATGAGGGCAGGCATTGATGATGATGGGAGAAGATGATGATAATGGTCAGGTATTGATGATAATGGGCAGGCATTGATGATGGGAGAAGATGATGATGGGCAGGCATTGTGATAATGGGGAGGCATTGATGATGATGGGGAGAAGATGATGATAATGGGCAGGTATTGATGATAATGGGCAGGCATTGATGATGGGGAGAAGATGATGATGATGATGGGCAGGCATTGATGATGATGGGGAGAAGATGATGATAATGGTCAGGTATTGATGATAATGGGCAGGCATTGATGATGATGGGGAGAAGATGATAATGGGCAGGTATTGATGATAATGGGCAGGCATTGATGATGGGGAGAAGATGATGATGGGCAAGCATTGCTGATAATGGGGAGGCATTGATGATGATGGGGAGAAGATGATGATAATGGGCAGGCATTGATGATAATGGGCAGGCATTGATGATGGGGAGAAGATGATGATGGGCAGGCATTGCTAATAATGGGGAGGCATTGATGATGATGGGGAGAAGATGATGATAATGGGCAGGTATGTATATATACAGTATATATATATATATGTACATATATATATATATACTGTATATATACAGTATTGGGTAGAACGGAGTTAAGTATATTAGTCCGGCCCTCTAAAACCATCCCAATTTCTCATGCGGCCCCCTGGCAAAATTAATTGCCCACCCCTGCATTAGAGAGAAGAGTTGCTGCATGAAGAGCCTCTGCAAAAAAAAAAGAGCCTCTGCAAAAAAAAAAGAGCCTCTGCAAAAACAGAACCACTGCAAAAAGAGCAGCTGCAAAAAAAAAAAAAGGCCTCTGCAAAAAGAGCAGCTGCCTGAAGAGCCTCTGCAAAAAAAATCCTCTGCAATCAGAGCAGCTTCAAAAAGAGCCTCTGCAAAAACAGCAACTGCAAAAAAAAGCCTCTGCAAGAAGAGCAGCTGCAAAAAGAGCCTCTGCAAAAAAGTCTCTGCAAAAAGAGCAGCTGCATGAAGAGCCTCTGCAAAAAGAGCGGGTGCAAAAAAATAGCCTCTGCAAAAAGAGCAGGTGCAAAAAAAAGAGCCTCTGCAAAAAGAGCAGCTGCAAAAAAAAAGCCTCTGCAAGAAGAGCAGCTGCATGAAGAGCCTCTGCAAAAAAGAGCTGGTGCAAAAAAAGAGCCTCTGCAAAAAGAACCTCTGGAAGAAGAGCCCCAGAGCCGCTGCAAAAAGAGCAGCTGCAAGAAGAGCCTCTGGAAGAAGAGCTGCTGCAAAAAGAACAGCTGCAAAAAGAGCTGCTGCAAAAAGAGCTGCTGCAGCAAGAAAGAGCTGCTTGCAAACACATTCACCATGTAAAGCTGCAGATCTTTACTAGACTATTCCTGCTGATGGCCCATTGGTAAGAACTCGGACACATTGGCTGTTGAATGACGGGTCCAAATGTGACAACCCCTTTAATAACACAAAATAGAAGGAAATTACCAGCAAAATGTGATGTAGGATAGTTAATGAGGATTGTGTTCCATGGTAGCCTAGTTATTATTCTTCTGTAAGTAATGTGTGTTATAGAAATATTTTCATCTTTTTTATCATATATATATATATATTTCTATAATTATTATATCCTTTGAATTATTTTATTTTTTATTGATATTTTATTATTTATATTAAGTTAATTTTTATTTATTATCATTATCTTTGAAGGATATCGGATATCTTATGTTTTATTTTATGATCACGTTATTTTTATCTTTATTTGTTAATTTGTGCTTTTACTCCTTTCTTTAGCATGTAAATGAATATTCTATATAATTTACTTTTGTCATTTTTTTTTTTATTATATTTTTGCATGATATTCTGTTCTTCCCTAGATTAACCCCTGCGTGTCTGTCTCGCCTTCTGACAATCCTCCGGTGACCAGCGCTCTTTTCTTTGCAGCACGACTTTTCCTCGAATGCTATAATTTCACATGTCAGACGCCGACTAAAATCCTCCGTTCTTTTTTTTGTTTTTCTTTCCTTGCCAACTCTCCGCGTCGAGCGTAAGAGGCGGAAAAGCGAATAATTTCAGCTGTTTAACTGCAGCTTTTCCCTTCACTGACAGCCGGTGATTATAAGCCTCTTTATAAAGGTTTTGGCCTCCGGGAGATTTCCAAGGCAAGACCTTGTAGATAATGGCGCTCGCTCAGAACCGGGGACAGCGCCGTAAACTGCTCCTCAGCCGCACGCCGCCATAAGTAATATTTTTTATTTTCTCACTGATCCTGAGGATACGACTTGTTCTTTCAAAAACATTTCCAAAAAATCTTGCTTCCATCCTTCTCTCCTTCCAAACAATGCAACTGCCGTAGGTTTTGTCCTCCGACTTCTATAACTTGCACCCTTTCATGACTTTACCATACAATTTCCAAAAAAAAAAAAGGGCGCCCCTAGTGACAGCCTCATCTTGTTGCAGGGCTTGGGATTGCACAGTGTCAGGAGGCTGCGCACGAGCCTCTATAAAATTGTAGTGATAATTCAACTTTAATTGTTGCAATTTTGAAGCTTTTTCAGACTTTATTTATTTCCCCGATACTTGGCTCAGTGTAAGAAAGTCTGGTCGTATTCGAAGGGCAATTTAGTAGAAATTCCCCTTTAAGAGTGAGGATCTGTAACTGCGCCTTGTGTTGCGGCATATCACAGTAAAGTATAGGTTTTGTTTTCCCCCATCCATGTGGTGTAGACCCTGTGAACATTCCTCGCTGAGCCTCTGCTCCCTCCGGGCAGATTCCATTCCGCTGAAACATTCCGTCTTGGATACAATGTAGCACCCGGATCTCAGTTCTGGAACTGGCCCTTTAATTGACCATAGAGCATGGGTTTTGGGGCAGCCGGTCGTCCACTGACCGTATTTTTGGGAATCCGGTGTCAACAGGTCATGTGACGGCGGTCGGCTTCAGTGGGTACGTGGCTTCACCTGCCGGTACGACCTGTTGTCAGGTGTCCCCGTATTTACTCCGCTTCTCATTAAGCGGAGTGTCTGGATAAGAGGCGGCGTGGCCCCGGCTCCTGGGGGAAAGCTGATCTGGGGCTCATGAATGATGCATCTCCACTTGACAATACTAAAAGCCGGGCATTCACCTGATCCCGCTCACAGGTAAGGGGCAGATCACCCTCCAAGAACAAAGGGAGAAGCCTCAAATACCGGATGGCGACACTTTTGTGCAAGGATCGACGCCGGGGACGACCTGACGGCGCTAAATTGGCCGCTCTCATCTGGGATTCCAAATGTGCGATATCCCTTTAAGAGTTTCCACTTTAAAACTTTGTTATAAAAAGTTTTTGCAACTTTCTAAGACACTTTGAACTTCAAATTCTGCTTGCTGTCATGGATTGAAAACGTTCCGGTTTGCAAAACCAATCCAAGAGAGATGGGTATAGCCTCTCAGACCACAGCTGCAAAAGCGCCCCTTCATCAGCCCCAAAAGCAAGCAGAGGTCTTACATGATGAGGAAAATGAAACGGGATACGTAGTGCAAGGTGTAAGCGTTACCTAGGCAAAGAAAAATACCCCTTTAATTATTAGCTCAGTGCATCCGTTGGGCCATTTCCACAATCTCTGCTTGCTGAATGAATGAAACCCTCTAGGTACTGATGAACATACTGTCTGAATAAAGTGGGAATGTTTGGGGTTTTTAATAAAAAACTGGACGGGTTTTCAGGCTCTGCATATAATAATGCTTCTCTTCACTGACAGCAATCAGAGATTTTGAAATTGGGGAAGAACTGGAACTCGGCATAGACTTCTCATAAGAGGACGCTTAATCTTTATCTACTTACACCTGAATGCTTCTCAAATTCTCCACTCGGACCTTTTTCAATATCACTGTTTGCTGTTGGCGAATAGAAATCTTCCGCAGATGGATGAGCTTTCCTAATCCTGTACAAATAACACAGTTGTGGGGCTTTTAATTGTATATTGGGGTAAGAATCCTCGTGCGTTTGTACAGGCTTTGTATATAAGGTTTCTATTCATTGACAGCAAGCCGAGATCTTGAAAATGGTGAGGATTCGGAATGCAAAGCATAATGTATCACTCAAGCGTTATCCACGGAAAACCATTAAATCCCTTAAACACTCCTCTCGGCAAATCCGCTGGGACTTTTTCAAGATCTCTGCTTGCTGTCAGCAGATAGAAACGCTCTAGAGACCGATAATCTGTCCTAATCCTGTCCGCACAGCAGAGCACAAAATATGAGAACGCTTTCGTGCAACAAGCCGTAGCATTTTCAATAATGTTCCCCTTCACTGGCAGCAAGCGGAGATCTTGAAAATGGTACAAAGGTTTCAATCGAGCGTTGCAGGGGGTTTATAACGGCTCTTGGATCCAATGTCCGGTGAGATTGAGGGGGCTCCTCGTCATCTTTTCGCCCCCTTCTCTCCGCACCCCAGATCCATCTTTTGTTCCGCTGCCGGAACATTAAGAAGTTCAGTTACGGTGGTGGATAATCCCGACCCTACGCGGCTACATTAAAGGGCTCTTTAGCAGCGGAGACGCAAGCAACGCACCCAGCATGGCGAGGAATTAAAGCCGCAGTCACAAGGAGTCGCTTTATGTCTGATCTCCTTGAGCGGATTAATGGAGCGCCGCGGTTTAAGCGCCGCCACTTTGACTTTGTGACTCTGTAATTGTTTCCGCGTCGTTTAATTCCTCGGATTTCAGATGCCGTTGGGATAGATATAAGGCGGACGGGGCCAGATGCATAAGTCATAGCGCCCCGTCTATATGGCAGGTGTACAGGAGTGAAAATTATGTAAATAGGGGGGGGGGTGGTGACCTTTTAATGTAGAAGTTCAACTGGAGGCGACATATCCAGGACAATTCTCTACTGCCATGTAAACACAAAGGGCTGATGAGGGGGGCGCCTTCATGTATCTTCAGGGGGATGGGACACTACATTTATGGTTGTCACTTCCCCTACACCCCTCGCCCTCCCCAGTGATCAGAGTTCTCCAAGCTTCAGTACAAAACCAACCCTAAACTTTACTGCAAAGCATCGCGGTCCTGAATATTTAGAGTAATTTTATATCTTTTGGTTAATGATCATTAACTAAAAGGCGTCACTTGCCATAAATATGTAATTATTATCACCCGGTGTAAACGCCGCTGCTCTCCTGAATCCGGCGATGTTTCTCTTATCTTCTTGCGCCTCTCCGTTCCTGAGATATGGCCTCCTCTTCCCTGTATGTAAATCTAGTGTCTATAGCCAAGTAGGCGTGAGTCTAAATTCTTCCTTGTGTTCCTTGTGGGTGTGTTCTTGAAGACCACACCCTGTTGTCTAAGAAGACTAGATTTATACACTAGGAATATCGGGCCATATCTCCGGAACGGAGAGGAGCAAGAACAAAAGAAAAATGTCGCCGGATTCAGGAGAACAGCGGCGTTTACACCAGGTAAAAAAAATGTATATATATTTAAAGAGAACGTGACCGGCACCTGTGGATGCTATGCTGGGATATAGTCATCAGCCGGATAAAGCCTTTAATTAGTAATTGGGTGTAGGTAACGATAGACAGCAGCACTCTACAACTTTGTATTGGGGTCCAATTTTGTATGGCTGGAAGCCCCAAGCAAATTCTAAGAGAGACCTGGAGATACAAACCTTGGATTATTGGTGACTGATCGTTTTCTAATCAGTGCTGGGACTGAGAGAGTGGAAGAGAGAACGGCTTCTAGGAATTCACAACCATTGTGTGTAAAGGCCCCGTCACACATTACGAGATCGCTAGCGAGATCGTTGATACGTCACGGGTTTTGTGACGCAATAATGATTTCGCTAGTGATCTCGTTACGTCTGAAAGGTAGCAACGATCAGGCCCCTGCTGTGAGATCGCTGATCGTTACAAAGCTTCCTGGACCACTCTGAGGTCGTTGCGCTCCCGCTGAGCAGTGTGCATCGCTGTATTTGACACCTAACCAACGACCCCGTTAACGATTCAGAACTGAGACATGTAGGCGTGCATAAATTGGACTTTTCTGCGCCCCTCGTCCCGATTGGTGGTCGCTACAGCGTTCTCATTTCCCACCGTGCATAAAGAAAGCAACAGAATTCCATCCTTTGTTTCTGACCTCGTGCTGGATTGCAGATCTTAGCAGAATTCTCCGGGTTGTATGGAGTCACAGCCGAAGAACACTACAATCCACAAACCAGAGCGCTTGTCAGGAACAAAGCCCAGATGAATGGATACAGTCACAGCCGAAGAACGCTGCTACGATCCGAACCAGAACGCTTGTCAGGAACAAAGCCCAGATGAATGGAGACAGAGTCACAGCCGAAGAACGCTGCTACGATCCGAACCAGAACGCTTGTCAGGAACAAAGCCCAGATGAATGGATACAGTCACAGCCGAAGAACGCTGCTACGATCCGAACCAGAACGCTTGTCAGGAACAAAGCCCAGATGAATGGAGACAGAGTCACAGCCGAAGAACGCTGCTACGATCCGAACCAGAACGCTTGTCAGGAACAAAGCCCAGATGAATGGAGACAGAGTCACAGCCGAAGAACGCTGCTACGATCCGAACCAGAACGCTTGTCAGGAACAAAGCCAGATGATTGGATACAGAGTCACAGCCGAAGAAAGCTGCTACGATCCGAACTAGAACGCTTGTCAGGAACAAAGCCCAGATGAATGGATACAGAGTCACAGCCGAAGAACGCTGCTACGATCCGAACCAGAACGCAAACAGGAACAAAGTCCAGATGAATGGATACAGATTCACAGCTGAAGAACGCTGCTACGATCCGAACCAGAACGCTTGTCAGGAACAAAGCCCAGATGAATGGAGACAGAGTCACAGCCGAAGAACGCTGCTACGATCCGAACCAGAACGCTTGTCAGGAACAAAGCCCAGATGATTGGATACAGAGTCACAGCCGAAGAAAGCTGCTACGATCCGAACTAGAACGCTTGTCAGGAACAAAGCCAGATGAATGGATACAGAGTCACAGCCGAAGAACGCTGCTACGATCCGAACCAGAACGCAAA
Organism: Oophaga sylvatica; assembly: GCA_033576555.1. Classification (NCBI taxonomy): domain Eukaryota; kingdom Metazoa; phylum Chordata; class Amphibia; order Anura; family Dendrobatidae; genus Oophaga; species Oophaga sylvatica. Next base: position 15,720,857 of record JARQOD010000005.1, on the reverse strand, counting down.
CAGGAACAAAAGTCCAGATGAATGGATACAGATTCACAGCTGAAGAACGCTGCTACGATCCGAACCAGAACGCTTGTCAGGAACAAAGCCAGATGAATGGATACAGAGTCACATCTGAAGAACGCTGCTACAATCCGAAACCAGAGCGAAAACAGGAACAAAGGACGGAACTGCTACATCGTGGTTTTATTTTAAACCTGCCGCCCAATCAGAACGCAGTAGCGTCCACCAATCGGAGATGATTGGTGACACAGTACAGCCCTATCAAGGTGTGGATCGTTGAAATAGCTGCTGTGTGAAAGCGTCCCAACGACCAACGAGATCGTTAGTTAGATCGCTGGGGCGGCCGAAATCGTTGGGAAGTTCTGTATGTTTGACAGCTCCCAACGATCACGATACGGCTCTCCAGCGATCTCAAAACCGTGACGTAATAACGATCTCGCTAGCGATCTCGTTATGTGTGACGGGGCCTTTAGACTTTAAATTCTCATCCTTTTAGGGAAAAGTTTTCAGAAGTCCCCTTATCATCAGAGGCAGGATTACAATGATGATAACACCTTAACACAGGATCCCCATTCATAATGGATGATGCCACAGCTCACCTCCTCCTCCTCCTGTATAATGACTGATAACACCTCTATATACAGTAGATAACACAGGATCCCCCATTCATAATGGATGATGCCACAGCTCACCTCCTCCTCTCTGTATAATGACTGATAACACCTCTATATACAGTAGATAACACAAGATTCACCATTCACAATAGGTGATGTCACAGCTCAGCTTCTCTTTCTCTCTCTTTCTCTCTTTCTCTCTCTTTCTCTCTCTTTCTTTCTCTTTCTTTCTTTCTTTCTTTCTTCTTTCTTTCTTTCTTTCTCTCTCTCTCTCTCTCTCTTTCTCTCTTTCTTTCTCTCTTTCTTTCTCTCTTTCTCTCTTTCTCTTTCTCTCTCTTTCTCTCTCTCTCTCTTTCTTTCTTTCTTTCTTTCTCTTTCTCTCTCTCTCTCTCTCTCTTTCTTTCTTTCTCTCTTTCTTTCTCTCTCTTTTCTCTTTCTCTCTCTTTCTCTCTTTCTCTTTCTTTCTTTCTTTCTTTCTTTCTTTCTTTCTTTTCTCTCTTTCTCTCTCTCTCTTTCTCTCTCTTTCTCTCTCTTTCTCTCTCTTTCTCTCTCTTTCTCTTTCTTTCTCTTTTTCTTTACTGAAGGGGAAATAATTTCCCAAGGTAAAAACTTTCATTTGATGTTTTTTTTTTCCTCATTAGTCAGTGGTTACACTGTAACGTTATCCGCAGACCTCACAGCGACAGACGCTTCTCCCCTCGCTCCCTGCACTCATATTTTGCAGGGATTTTTTCATAGATCCTAATAAAGTCACTTTGTACCTGCACAGCTGAGGGTTTGTTACAATTGTATCCCACCTAGAGACATCCCCTGTGACTCCAGACAGCGGAAGACACTTATCAGGGACAGAATGAAGATCTGTGATCCTTTACAGAGGATTGTTCAGACAAGACACAATTGTAGCAACCCCCCAGCTGTGAGAGGTAATAGGGCTTGTGCACACGTTGCGTCTTTGCAGCGTTTTTTTTAGTTTGTTCTTTTTTGTGAATAAAATCTCCTGCTTTTTATTTTCCTTGCGTATTTTGACCATCGACGCATTGTTTTAAATCTGCAGCGACAATTGTTTCAGCCTTCAAATGAAAAGAAAAAAATTTGAAATTGGAATCTGATCCTTCCCCTCATTTCATCAAAGTAATGCAAACATTGATTAAAAGGGGACATGAGACTGGTATTTTAAACAAATATGAATTTAATTTTATTAATACCCCTAACCCTAGGATTCCTATTTTTTACTATCTTCCGAAAATACACAAAGACAACAATAACCCTCCTGGACGTCCCATTATTTCCGGCATAAAATGTTTAACTGCCAGTGTATCAAAGTATGTGGATACACACTTACAGAAAATAGTATCATCTCTTCCTTCCTATCTGAGAGACAGCAGTCATGTTTTACAAATTCTGAACAACATTCACTGGCAGAAGCATTATATTTTGGTGACTCTGGTTATAACATCCTTATACACGGTCATTCAACATCAAAAAGGTTGTGAAGCTGTTTTACATTTTTGAATAAATTTAACTCTTTTCCGCCTGAATAAATATTTTTTATTATTGATTGCATCCATTTTATTTTAACTCACAATTTTTTTCCTTTTGAGGAGTAGTACTACTCCCAGCAGTGGGGCACTGCTATGGGGACCAGGTTTGCGCCCAGCTATGCCAACTTATATGTTGGCCACTGGGAAGAACAGGCCATATACCATCATGGCCGGCTGCGCGCAGACCTGGTTCTCTGGCACCGCTTCATTGATGATATTATTTTCATTTGGTCTGGTGGTTTTAATTCCCTCAATAATTTTTTAACGGATATAAATAAAAACGAATATTTTTTAAAATTCACTGTGCACTCAATCAGTTTTTTGGATTTGAATATTTTCATCGAGAATGATTCTATTCAGACTAGAACCTACACTAAACCCACTGATTGTAGGAATTATATTTCAATGGATAGCTGTCCCCTGCCTAGCTGGCTTCTTAATATACCGAAAAGCCAATTTACTAGGGCCTATAGAAATTGCTCTCGCCCTGTTGAGACAGCTACTCTGACTAGCAAATTTATTTCTAAAGGGTATAATAGAAACCTCTTGACTGAAGCTGAGAAGGATGTGCTCAAAAATCCTAGACAGAATCTCTTGACAATTAAAAATAGGGAGAGTGATATTTGTGACACTATGAACAACATCCCTATTATTACCCGCTATAACGCCATCTCCCATATTTTGAGAAAAATCATTGGACGTCATTGGAAGGAAGGAAGGTAATAGGAGAGATATTACCTCCACATCCTCGGTTTATATTTCGTAAAGCCAATAATTTGGGGAATAAATTGGCTCCATCCCTACCTATTTATTGTAATAAAAAGAAACCTATCACCTCTTTAACTCCTAATTTATCCGGTTTCTTCCCGTGCAAAAAATGCACTATGTGCAAATCTCTAAACTTGTCAAAGCAATACTTTATTACAAGTGAGACTACCACTTGATCCGGGACACTATTACCTGTACCACCTCTGGGGTGATTTATTCCCTCAAATGTCCTTGCAATAAACTATACGTGGGAAGAACTAAGCGTCCATTAAAAATCAGAGTAAATGAGCATTTGCGGAATATTAAGAACAAAGGACATCCATTGTCTACGCATTATCTGGAACAACATAATAGTTCCGTTATGGGCACAACGGTTATAGTTTTTCTGGCTGAAGTGCAATAAGTGTCTTGATACCTGTCTATCATGTAAATCTACATAGCGCAAACTATTCTTTTACCTTTGCATATCGTTATTCCCCTGACAGCTCTTTGTGGTACTGTCTTGTTTTTTGCTGCTGAGTACGTGTACCCATTACCACTGCGCCTTTCTCCTGTTTCTAATATCATGAAAAGAATAAAAGACGCAACGAAAATGTATGAAAACCGCGCAAAAAAAGTGCAAAAACTGATCTGCAAATACTCATGGTGTGAACACGCACTTAGGTCAGGACAGAGACCTTGGAAGTATGGCGTCCTCATCTTTCCCTCCCAGATGGAACATTGTTTACAATGTTTCATTCCTGATATCTTATTTTTTCTATATTTTTTTTTTTTTTTTTACCTTGAACTGATCAACAGCCTTAAAGGGATTTTCCAGATTTATTAACCAAAAAAATAAGGCTTAGGGGTTTTCCATAATTATTTTTTTAAAAAAAAAGGAATAAACAGAAGATGGCTGCATCACATCTATCCATTCGCTTCCATCGATCTACCCTGCAGTACCAGAAGTGACCTGCACAGAGGGGTGGTGCTGTTTGTAAAAGAAATAAAGTTTTTCCTTTTATTTTCTGCATAAATGTATAAATAAAATGTTCTAGAAACGCCTTTATCTACTTTTTTCACCTCTTCAAAATTTGCATTTGCTGTCAGTGAATGAAACCAGACATGCGAGAGGCGGTAATCCTGCCCTGCATTCAGTATTGTATCCAGTGCGGACCATGCTCTGTGAGTCTGGAGCCCGGACTGATACATTGTTGCAGACTCGCAGGCTCACAGAGCATTGTCTGCACTGATACAATTGTATCCACTTCTCGGCAGGACTAGATATGCACAGGATGACTTCTTTCCATCCAGTGGCGTAGCTTGAAGCCCATGGCCCCCAGTGCAAAATCTCCACCAGGGCCCTCAACTGTCACAAGTCTTTAATGATATATTTGCTCCCTCCCTGAACTTGACCTTCTCCCTGGGAGGTCAAACGTCCTGAAATGAGAGCCAGTCATTGGAATCCATAGAGGACGGATCTCGGCGCGCTCCGCACGGCGCGCTCGCTAAATATGCCGATAGAATGGCCATAAAGCAACTGACACGTCCAATCCTTGTGTCAGTGTAATTATAGCACAAGGGCGATCAGAGCGCCCCCGGGAGGATGGTGACGTTTATCATGATCACATGGCTTGTGTTTCCCTTAACGCTGCTTTTAAAGCTCTACAACATACTCGTGCGTTTCAGTTCTCTGATTGTTGTCGGTAAACGGAACGTTTCTCGTCACCTGTGCAGGTCGAGGGCTTCTTACAGTTGTATCTGATCTAGGTGATCCTCTGCCAGCTATAACATCACCCACAAATATGGCTGTGCTGATGGTTTGGTACAATGTTTCAGTAAACGTCTATGAGCAGAGTCTATACCCTTCAGCTTGCAGGCGATGAACTAGACTAACGTGGGCAAAGTGCGGCAGCACCATGCGGCCGTCCCCCACGCCCAGCCTCTCCATTTCATCAGTATCTGCATCCAGGGGAAGCCAGTACAGGTGATGCATGGTGGAGGAAGGAGCCGTCAGCTCGCTGTTCCACTATTCAGCCTGACTCTGTGGCTGGATGTAGGAGGTAAGATGATGTCACTAGATCATGCCTGTAACATGCAGCCTCAGGAGTTCTGGGGTCCATCATACTGTGCGGAGAGCTTTCAAGGGGCATCATACTGTGGGGAGTTCTGGGATCCCTCATACTATGCGGAGAGTTTTCAAGGGGCATCATATTGTGGGGAGTTCTGGGGTCCATCATTCTGTGCAGAGGACTTTGTGGGGGCATCATACTGTGCAGAAGGCTTTGTGGGGCCATCATTCTGTGCGAGGAATTCTGGGGTCTATCATACTGTGCGGAGAGCATTGTGGGGGTATCATACTATGCGGGGAGTTCTGGGGACCATCATACTGTAGGGAGGACTTTGTGGGGGCATCATACTCTATGGGGAGTTCTGGGGTTCATCATACTGTGCAGAGGGCTTTGTGCGGGCATCATACTATATGGGGAGTTTTGGGGTCCATAATACTGTACAGAGGGCTTTGTGGGGGCATCATACTGTATGGGGAGTTCTGGGGTCCATCATACTGTGCGGAGTGCTTTGTGGGGGCATCATACTATGTGGGGAGTTCTGGGGTCCATCATACTATGCGGAGAGCTTTCAAGGGGCATCATACTGTGGGGAGTTCTGGGGTCCATCATACGATGCGGAGAGCTTTCTAGGGGCATCATGCTGTGGGAGTTCTGGGGTCCATCATTCTGTGGAGAGGACTTTGTGGGGGCATCATACTGTGCAGAGGGCTTTGTGGGGCCATCATTCTGTGCGGGGAGTTCTGCGGTCCATCATACTGTGCGGTGAGCATTGTGGGAGCATCATACTATGCGGGGAGTTCTGGGGTCCATCATACTGTAGGGAGGACTTTGTGGGGGCATCATACTCTATAGGGAGTTCTGGGGTTCATCATACTGTGCAGAGGGCTTTGTGCGGGCATCATACTATAGGGAGTTTTGGGGTCCATAATACTGTACAGAGGGCTTTGTGGGGGCATCATGCTGTATGGGGAGTTCTGGAGTCCATCATACTGTGGAGGGGGCTTTGTGGGGGCATCATACCATATGGGGAGTTCTGGGGTCCATTATGCTGTGCAGAGGGCTTTGTGGGGGCATCATACTATATGGGGAGTTCTGGGGTCCATTATGCTGTGCAGAGGGCTTTGTGGGGGCATCATACTATATGGGGAGTTCTGGGGTCCATCATACTGCGCAGAGGGCTTTGTGGGGGCATCATACTATATGGGGAGTTCTGGGGTCCATGATGCTGTGCAAAGGGCTTTGTGGGGGCATCATACTATATGGGGAATTCTGGGGTCTATCTTACTATGCGGAGGACTCTGTGGGGCCATCATTCTGTGTGGGGTGCTGTTTATCAAGGCACAAAGGTTTAATAACAGACACAGGATAATGCAGAAACTTTATAAAAAGCACTAAATTATACAGTCAAGAAATAGCATAAAACTAATTATGCAATGATTATAGTTTTATATCAGAACTGGTAATATTGATTTTTTTTTTTTTTTTTTTTAGCAGACATCCGGCTAGTGGTAGGTAAAGGGGATATTAGCATTTCGGGATACCTGTGGTGCCACTTATCTCACAATGTATCCTATGAGGAACATCTGAAATATCAAAACTGTTTTCCCTGATGGTGAGGATGGCGGTGAATGTTAGGTGGCAGTGCCAATATACCCTGAGTTGTAAACAGTAGTGAACAGTATCCGCATCCCCTATTGTTCCTCACATTAGCATGCAGTGTTAGCTGGGAGTGCTGTCATCCCCTATAGTTTGTCCCATAAACAGAAAATATTAATGGGCAGAAAGCTATAGTTCCGACCGAGAGCAGTAAATATTAGTGGGTTGTGCTAGCATTCCTTATAGTTCCTCCCCTGAGCAGCAGATATTAGTGGGTGGTGCCAGCATTCCTTATAGTTCCTCCCCTGAGCAGCAAATATTAATGGGTGGTTCCAGCATTCTTCAATAGAACCTCCCCTGAACAGCAAATATTAGTGGATAGTGCCAGCATTCCTTATAGTTCCTCCCCTGAGCAGCAAATATTAATGGGTGGTTCCAGCATTCCTTATAGTTCCTCCCCTGAGCAGCAAATATTAGCAGGCGGTGCCAGCATCCTTCTATAGTTCCTACCCTGAGCAGCAGATATTAGTGGGTGGTGCCAGCATCCTTCTATAGTTCCTCCCTGAGCAGCAAATATTAGCGGGCAGTGCCAGCATCCTTCTATAGTTCCTCCCCTGAGCAGCAAATATTAACGGGCAGTGCCAGCATCCTTCTATAGTTCCTCCACTGAGCAGCAAATATTAGTGGGTAGTGCCAGCATCTTTCTATAGTTCCTCCCATAGCAGCAGATATTAGTGGGTGGTGCCAGCATCCTTCTATAGTTCCTCCCCTGAGCTGCAGATATTAGTGGGTGGTGCCAGCATCCTTCTATAGTTCCTCCCCTGAGCAGCAGATATTAGTGGGTGGTGCCAGCATCCTTCTATAGTTCCTCCCCTGAGCAGCAGATATTAGTGGGTGGTGCCAGCATCCTTCTATAGTTCCTCCCCTGAGCAGCAGATATTAGTGGGTGGTGCCAGCATCCTTCTATAGTTCCTCCCCTGAGCAGCAGATATTAGTGGGTGGTGCCAGCATCCTTCTATAGTTCCTCCCCTGAGCAGCAATTAGTGGGTGGTGCCAGCATCCTTCTATAGTTCCTCCCCTGAGCAGCAGATATTAGTGGGTGGTGCCAGCATCCTTCTATAGTTCCTCCCTGAGAAGCAAATATTAGTGGGTGGTGCCAGCATCCTTCTATAGTTCCTCCCCTGAGAAGCAAATATTAGCGGGCAGTGCCAGCATCCTTCTATAGTTCCTCCCCTGAGCAGCAAATATTATTGGTCCAGTCTATGAGTATCTTTAGGTCACCTCATCAATAATTATCAAAGAATCATCCTTCGATCCAGCTGAAAATCTTAGGCTCTGGAGATGTTTGGCGTCTATGAGAACCATCAGAGAATCTTGGCTAACCAATCTTGGTGAAAATCTATCACTGGCATTCAGGGTGGATTTGATTTAAATCAAACTGATTTAAATCACGATTTAAATCACGATTTAAATCACTAGTCAGTAAGGCTTGATTTAAATCAGTGATTTAAATCAAAGTTTCTACCTAAGATCGTACACACAAACAGATCCAGACTTGTCTGTCTGTGGCTATGCTGCAGTATTGTGCTCAAAGTTTCACTTTCATTTTCTTGTCTGCTTGCCCTTCCTCCTCCTCACACTTAGATTCACATTCTTCTTGTGTTGTGCAGATCTATTCCACTCCAAACAATCAGAAACCTATTGTCTAACTTCTTGAACTTGGCACTGAAGGGGTTGATTCTGTATTCATAGGTTTGTAGAACAATAGGATTAGGGTCTTTTTCTCAACTCTGTTCATGTTGTAACATTTTTGCCGTGAAGAAGAGGCTTGGACCTCTGCGGAGTCAAATTCAGTTTTGAGAACTGCGTAAGTAAAGCGAGCGTCTGTGATAATATAGGAGAGAAACTGCCCACTAATCCTACAGAAACCTCTGGAAGAGCATGGCATTGTGAATGTTACACATATACAGCCTTTATTCTACTGAGTTAAACAACTCGGCTTTATCTCATGATGGAAGAACCTTTGGATGGTAAAATATTTTCCTCAAAAAGCAGTTTATTAAAAAAATCCGATTTAAATCAAAAAAATCCGATTTAAATCAAAAAAATCCGATTTTTTTGATTTTTTTAAAAAAATCATTGATTTTTATCCACCCTGCTGGCATTACATGGTAAGGTCCATGGGAAGCCACACAAGGGCCCCCAGGTGGGAGAGGGGCTCAATTCTACTTTCTAAGCAGCATGCAGCTCTTGTTACAGGCACATTATTACATTCTGTCTGGTAAGGTCTGATTTTTGAGACCATAATTTCTAGTCTTGGTGGATCCAGAATCTCAGTAGGGGAAGGGCAGTGACAACTCCTGAGCACTTTCTTTGTTGGTCCTAATACTATTCATCTCTCACATTTCCAGCCGCCATTGTCATCTCATTTACCGGTTCCGGATAATAATCTGGTATGGTGTCAGGACCACAGGTGGGTCATGATGGGAGGGTCCTCTGGAATATCAGTCTTGTGGATTCTTAAGCAGCAGGACTATAAGGGGCTCAGGGTGGACAGGAATTTGGGATGGTGGCTCGCTGCCTTCCCGTGTTACAGGATCCTGGGCAGGCCGCCAGCTCAGAGCCATAAATTATACACTATATCTTCTCTAAAAAACGCAATGTGATTTTCCACGCTGTCTATTGGGTTACATACGTGACACCTGCGCTCCTATGTATTCTTATTCTGGGAGCAGATGACAGGAGCTTGGATATAGCAAGCACCCATCAGAGTCCTAACACGCAGCCCCTGGGTCGCAGTATAAGTCGTAACGTGCCCCCCACATATTCTTTTATTCAGTACATAGAAATGTTTTTGGTTCTGAATCTCAATGTTACTGAATCCAATGCATCCCCTGCAGTTTCTCCCCTGTGCAGCAAATATTAGTGGGTGGGCTAAGCACCCACTATAGTACCACCCCTGAGCATATATGATATAGGAGGGCATGTCGGCATCCTGTATAGTCCTGCCTCTGTATGCAGCAAATATTAGTGGTCCGGGCCGGCAAACCCTATAGTTCCTCCCCCGACCAGCAAATATAATTGGCTTTGGATAGCACACCTTATAGTTCCTCCCATGAGCAGCAAATATTATTGGTCATTGCCAGCATCCCTCATAGTTCCACCCCGAGCAGCAAATATTATTGGTCATTGCCAGCATCCCTCATAGTTCCACCCCCGAGCAGCAAATATTATTGGTCATTGCCAGCATCCCTCATAGTTCCACCCCAGAGCAGCAAATACTATTGGTCATTGCCAGCATCCTCATAGTTCCACCCCAGAGCAGCAAATATTATTGGTCATTGCCAGCATCCCTCATAGTTCCACCCCCGAGCAGCAAATATTATTGGTCATTGCCAGCATCCCTCATAGTTCCACCCCCGAGCAGCAAATATTATTGGTCATTGCTAGCATCCCCTCTGCAGCACTGTGAATATTAGTAAGTGGGACTGACCTTTCAGTATTAATCTCCCCCCGATGGTTTAGAAATCCTGCTAATCTGCTATAAACTGACCTTTAGAAGATAAACTGGAAGTTTCCATGTAGTTGTAAAAGTTTTCACCCTATTGCAAAACTGATATGGAGGGAGGTAGGTGGTCCTTTTATTGCTATCACCACCAGATTCAATGGTGACCAATATTTATGGCCAGGCGTTGACGGGAAGATGAGAAGGTGCATACAGCACCCTAGACCTCAGCTGCCTGTGTCATGGCGATCAGGTGATCAGAGCCGATATTTGTTGTGTCCCCTCGACTGAACCAAATGCCAAAAACACCTGCATGCAAATCTGTAACTCTAGACTGAAAGCGGAGAACCGTGTAACATCGGCGAGAAAGCTTAACCAATGGCAGACGGCCGCCTCGGAGACCTGCGCTAATGATCCAGAGCCGGCTTATCTGCAGCTTCAGATCTGAAATCTTTCAGCAACCCTGCTGCTTCAGTGTCTGCACAGACATCTGCATTCTGGAAACTGTAGAAGAATTATCTCGTGGTGGCATGCATGCTGACTGTTTCCAGGCTGCAGAATTGTGACTGCCATGTCGGAAGTAATGTGCATGAACTCATCTCTATCTGCTTTACACCCACAATATGCCATTGCGGCTCTGTTAGAAAACTGGGCAGTGACTGATGTTTACTCTTCCCAATAGATCATTTAAAGGGATTAAAATAAAAAAAAGAAAAAGGTGCAAACAGCGCCACTCCTGTCCCTGGTCATATATGGTATTGCAGCTATGCTCCAATGAAGTGAATGCAGCCGAACAGCAATACCATATATGTACTGCAGGCAGGGGTGGCGCTGTTTTTGTAGAAAAAAAAAGCTCTATTTTGCAAATCAATTAAGACCAATTTTGACACGACTAGCCTCCTATCCGTCAAGCTGCAAAGGAGCTCCCCTCCGGAAGGAAAGAAGTCTAGGTTGCACTGCAGAGACCGTTTTGCTCTCTTTTAGGACAGCTCATTTGCATATTTTCCCATGAAGCATTGCCTGCAAGACTGAGTCTCCTCAATGAAAGCAGGTCGCGCCCCACAGCTCCCCCCATAGGCAAACCGTAAGACTACACAATGGCTGCAGTGTCCCATTTACGGCGTAATACGTTTGTACAATAGGCTGGTATTGATGCCATTGTGTGCCCCCCTCCCCAGGTTGGCGCGGTGCCAGGTTAACATTTGCTTTTTGGACTGTTTAATTAATGCTGCATGAAAGGCGAGTCGTCCGCGCGGCTCAGAGAGAAAAGAGTCAGTGATTTATTTAGCTCCAGATCCAGCGTCTGTGCCCTACTTTGTGCCACCCCCTTTAATTAGCCTCCCCGCTCGCTCGGCATGATGTAACCCAACCTGGGCTATTGCATTACCAGCCTCCTCTGGCGCGGGGCTCCCTAGGTGCGCTAATTGCTAATTGCTGCGTGTTTGCTCTCTGTGGGGCCATGCTCCCTCCGCTCCGTGTTTTCTTTTCTGGAAATGCCAAAGCTCATTAAGGTTAAACAGTCGTTTCATGCCAGCGGCCGCTATCCAAGGTGATTAGCCCATCCACACACGGGGAACGGCGCCTTTAAACCTGTCAGTGACAGACGAGCGGTGCAGGATGGACAAGCAGCGCAGGATGGACGAACGGCAAAGGATGGACGAACGGCAAAGGATGGAAGAGTGGCCCAGGATGGACGAGCAGCACAGGATGGAAGAGTGGCCCAGGATGGACGAGCAGCACAGGTGATGGACGAGCAGCCCAGGATGGACGAGCAGCACAGGATGGACGAGCAGTGCAGGTTGGAAGAGCAGCCCAGGATGGACGAGCAGCGCAGGATGGACGAATGGCAAAGGATGGAAGAGCACCGCAGGATGGACGATTAGCACAGGATGGAAGAGCAGTACAGGATGGACGAGTAGCCCAGGATGGACGAGCAGTGCAGGATGGACGAACGGCAAAGGATGGAAGAGTGGCCCAGGATGGACGAGCAGCACAGGATGGAAGAGTGGCCCAGGATGGACGAGCAGCGCAGGATGAAAGAGTGGCACAGGATGGACGAGCAGCCCAGGATGGACGAGCAGCACAGGATGGAAGAGCAGTGCAGGTTGGAAGAGCAGCCCAGGATGGACGAGCAGCGCAGGATGGACGAACGGCAAAGGATGGAAGAGCGGCCCAGAATGGACGAGCAACACAGGATGGAAGAGCAGTGCAGGATGGACGAGTAGCCCAGGATGGAAGAGCGGCCCAGGATGGACGAGCAGCGCAGAATGGAAGAGCGGCGCAGGTTGGACAAGCAGCGCAGGATGAAAGAGCGGCAAAGTATGGAAGAGCGGCCCAGGATGGATGAGCAGTGCAGGATGAAAGAGCGACAAAGTATGGAAGAGCGTCCCAGGATGGACAAGCAGCGCAGGATGAAAGAGCGGCA
>JARQOD010000005.1:15589454-15708254 GCA_033576555.1 Oophaga sylvatica | reverse complement strand
CCCCATAGCAGCAGATATTAGTGGGTGGTGCCAGCATCCTTCTATAGTTCCTCCCCTGAGCTGCAGATATTAGTGGGTGGTGCCAGCATCCTTCTATAGTTCCTCCCCTGAGCAGCAGATATTAGTGGGTGGTGCCAGCATCCTTCTATAGTTCCTCCCTGAGCAGCAGATATTAGTGGGTGGTGCCAGCATCCTTCTATAGTTCCTCCCCTGAGCAGCAGATATTAGTGGGTGGTGCCAGCATCCTTCTATAGTTCCTCCCCTGAGCAGCAGATATTAGTGGTGGTGCCAGCATCCTTCTATAGTTCCTCCCCTGAGCAGCCAATTAGTGGGTGGTGCCAGCATCCTTCTATAGTTCCTCCCCTGAGCAGCAGATATTAGTGGGTGGTGCCAGCATCCTTCTATAGTTCCTCCCCTGAGAAGCAAATATTAGTGGGTGGTGCCAGCATCCTTCTATAGTTCCTCCCCTGAGAAGCAAATATTAGCGGGCAGTGCCAGCATCCTTCTATAGTTCCTCCCCTGAGCAGCAAATATTATTGGTCCAGTCTATGAGTATCTTTAGGTCACCTCATCAATAATTATCAAAGAATCATCCTTCGATCCAGCTGAAAATCTTAGGCTCTGGAGATGTTTGGCGTCTATGAGAACCATCAGAGAATCTTGGCTAACCAATCTTGGTGAAAATCTATCACTGGCATTCAGGGTGGATTTGATTTAAATCAAACTGATTTAAATCACGATTTAAATCACGATTTAAATCACTAGTCAGTAAGGCTTGATTTAAATCAGTGATTTAAATCAAAGTTTCTACCTAAGATCGTACACACAAACAGATCCAGACTTGTCTGTCTGTGGCTATGCTGCAGTATTGTGCTCAAAGTTTCACTTTCATTTTCTTGTCTGCTTGCCCTTCCTCCTCCTCACACTTAGATTCACATTCTTCTTGTGTTGTGCAGATCTATTCCACTCCAAACAATCAGAAACCTATTGTCTAACTTCTTGAACTTGGCACTGAAGGGGTTGATTCTGTATTCATAGGTTTGTAGAACAATAGGATTAGGGTCTTTTTCTCAACTCTGTTCATGTTGTAACATTTTTGCCGTGAAGAAGAGGCTTGGACCTCTGCGGAGTCAAATTCAGTTTTGAGAACTGCGTAAGTAAAGCGAGCGTCTGTGATAATATAGGAGAGAAACTGCCCACTAATCCTACAGAAACCTCTGGAAGAGCATGGCATTGTGAATGTTACACATATACAGCCTTTATTCTACTGAGTTAAACAACTCGGCTTTATCTCATGATGGAAGAACCTTTGGATGGTAAAATATTTTCCTCAAAAAGCAGTTTATTAAAAAAATCCGATTTAAATCAAAAAAATCCGATTTAAATCAAAAAAAATCCGATTTTTTTGATTTTTTTAAAAAAATCATTGATTTTTATCCACCCTGCTGGCATTACATGGTAAGGTCCATGGGAAGCCACACAAGGGCCCCCAGGTGGGAGAGGGGCTCAATTCTACTTTCTAAGCAGCATGCAGCTCTTGTTACAGGCACATTATTACATTCTGTCTGGTAAGGTCTGATTTTTGAGACCATAATTTCTAGTCTTGGTGGATCCAGAATCTCAGTAGGGAAGGGCAGTGACAACTCCTGAGCACTTTCTTTGTTGGTCCTAATACTATTCATCTCTCACATTTCCAGCCGCCATTGTCATCTCATTTACCGGTTCCGGATAATAATCTGGTATGGTGTCAGGACCACAGGTGGGTCATGATGGGAGGGTCCTCTGGAATATCAGTCTTGTGGATTCTTAAGCAGCAGGACTATAAGGGGCTCAGGGTGGACAGGAATTTGGGATGGTGGCTCGCTGCCTTCCCGTGTTACAGGATCCTGGCAGGCCGCCAGCTCAGAGCCATAAATTATACACTATATCTTCTCTAAAAAACGCAATGTGATTTTCCACGCTGTCTATTGGTTACATACGTGACACCTGCGCTCCTATGTATTCTTATTCTGGGAGCAGATGACAGGACTTGGATATAGCAAGCACCCATCAGAGTCCTAACACGCAGCCCCTGGTCGCAGTATAAGTCGTAACGTGCCCCCCACATATTCTTTTATTCAGTACATAGAAATGTTTTTGGTTCTGAATCTCAATGTTACTGAATCCAATGCATCCCCTGCAGTTTCTCCCCTGTGCAGCAAATATTAGTGGGTGGCGTAAGCACCCACTATAGTACCACCCCTGAGCATATATATTAGAGGGCATGTCGGCATCCTGTATAGTCCTGCCTCTGTATGCAGCAAATATTAGTGGTCCGGGCCGGCAAACCCTATAGTTCCTCCCCCGACCAGCAAATATAATTGGCTTTGGATAGCACACCCTTATAGTTCCTCCCATGAGCAGCAAATATTATTGGTCATTGCCAGCATCCCTCATAGTTCCACCCCCGAGCAGCAAATATTATTGGTCATTGCCAGCATCCCTCATAGTTCCACCCCCGAGCAGCAAATATTATTGGTCATTGCCAGCATCCCTCATAGTTCCACCCCAGAGCAGCAAATACTATTGGTCATTGCCAGCATCCCTCATAGTTCCACCCCAGAGCAGCAAATATTATTGGTCATTGCCAGCATCCCTCATAGTTCCACCCCGAGCAGCAAATATTATTGGTCATTGCCAGCATCCCTCATAGTTCCACCCCCGAGCAGCAAATATTATTGGTCATTGCTAGCATCCCCTCTGCAGCACTGTGAATATTAGTAAGTGGGACTGACCTTTCAGTATTAATCTCCCCCGATGGTTTAGAAATCCTGCTAATCTGCTATAAACTGACCTTTAGAAGATAAACTGGAAGTTTCCATGTAGTTGTAAAAGTTTTCACCCTATTGCAAAACTGATATGGAGGGAGGTAGGTGGTCCTTTTATTGCTATCACCACCAGATTCAATGGTGACCAATATTTATGGCCAGGCGTTGACGGGAAGATGAGAAGGTGCATACAGCACCCTAGACCTCAGCTGCCTGTGTCATGGCGATCAGGTGATCAGAGCCGATATTTGTTGTGTCCCCTCGACTGAACCAAATGCCAAAAACACCTGCATGCAAATCTGTAACTCTAGACTGAAAGCGGAGAACCGTGTAACATCGGCGAGAAAGCTTAACCAATGGCAGACGGCCGCCTCGGAGACCTGCGCTAATGATCCAGAGCCGGCTTATCTGCAGCTTCAGATCTGAAATCTTTCAGCAACCCCTGCTGCTTCAGTGTCTGCACAGACATCTGCATTCTGGAAACTGTAGAAGAATTATCTCGTGGTGGCATGCATGCTGACTGTTTCCAGGCTGCAGAATTGTGACTGCCATGTCGGAAGTAATGTGCATGAACTCATCTCTATCTGCTTTACACCCACAATATGCCATTGCGGCTCTGTTAGAAAACTGGGCAGTGACTGATGTTTACTCTTCCCAATAGATCATTTAAAGGGATTAAAATAAAAAAAGAAAAAGGTGCAAACAGCGCCACTCCTGTCCCTGGTCATATATGGTATTGCAGCTATGCTCCAATGAAGTGAATGCAGCCGAACAGCAATACCATATATGTACTGCAGGCAGGGGTGGCGCTGTTTTTGTAGAAAAAAAAAGCTCTATTTTGCAAATCAATTAAGACCAATTTTGACACGACTAGCCTCCTATCCGTCAAGCTGCAAAGGAGCTCCCCTCCGGAAGGAAAGAAGTCTAGGTTGCACTGCAGAGACCGTTTTGCTCTCTTTTAGGACAGCTCATTTGCATATTTTCCCATGAAGCATTGCCTGCAAGACTGAGTCTCCTCAATGAAAGCAGGTCGCGCCCCACAGCTCCCCCCATAGGCAAACCGTAAGACTACACAATGGCTGCAGTGTCCCATTTACGGCGTAATACTTTGTACAATAGGCTGGTATTGATGCCATTGTGTGCCCCCCTCCCCAGGTTGGCGCGGTGCCAGGTTAACATTTGCTTTTTGGACTGTTTAATTAATGCTGCATGAAAGGCGAGTCGTCCGCGCGGCTCAGAGAGAAAAGAGTCAGTGATTTATTTAGCTCCAGATCCAGCGTCTGTGCCCTACTTTGTGCCACCCCCTTTAATTAGCCTCCCCGCTCGCTCGGCATGATGTAACCCAACCTGGGCTATTGCATTACCAGCCTCCTCTGGCGCGGGGCTCCCTAGGTGCGCTAATTGCTAATTGCTGCGTGTTTGCTCTCTGTGGGGCCATGCTCCCTCCGCTCCGTGTTTTCTTTTCTGGAAATGCCAAAGCTCATTAAGGTTAAACAGTCGTTTCATGCCAGCGGCCGCTATCCAAGGTGATTAGCCCATCCACACACGGGGAACGGCGCCTTTAAACCTGTCAGTGACAGACGAGCGGTGCAGGATGGACAAGCAGCGCAGGATGGACGAACGGCAAAGGATGGACGAACGGCAAAGGATGGAAGAGTGGCCCAGGATGGACGAGCAGCACAGGATGGAAGAGTGGCCCAGGATGGACGAGCAGCACAGGATGGACGAGCAGCCCAGGATGGACGAGCAGCACAGGATGGACGAGCAGTGCAGGTTGGAAGAGCAGCCCAGGATGGACGAGCAGCGCAGGATGGACGAATGGCAAAGGATGGAAGAGCACCGCAGGATGGACGATTAGCACAGGATGGAAGAGCAGTACAGGATGGACGAGTAGCCCAGGATGGACGAGCAGTGCAGGATGGACGAACGGCAAAGGATGGAAGAGTGGCCCAGGATGGACGAGCAGCACAGGATGGAAGAGTGGCCCAGGATGGACGAGCAGCGCAGGATGAAAGAGTGGCACAGGATGGACGAGCAGCCCAGGATGGACGAGCAGCACAGGATGGAAGAGCAGTGCAGGTTGGAAGAGCAGCCCAGGATGGACGAGCAGCGCAGGATGGACGAACGGCAAAGGATGGAAGAGCGGCCCAGAATGGACGAGCAACACAGGATGGAAGAGCAGTGCAGGATGGACGAGTAGCCCAGGATGGAAGAGCGGCCCAGGATGGACGAGCAGCGCAGAATGGAAGAGCGGCGCAGGTTGGACAAGCAGCGCAGGATGAAAGAGCGGCAAAGTATGGAAGAGCGGCCCAGGATGGATGAGCAGTGCAGGATGAAAGAGCGACAAAGTATGGAAGAGCGTCCCAGGATGGACAAGCAGCGCAGGATGAAAGAGCGGCAAATTAGGAAGAGCAGCCAGGATGGATGAGCAGTGCAGGATGGAAGAGCAGTGCAGGATGGAAGAGCGGCCCAGGATGGATGAGTAGTGCAGGATCGACGAGTAGAGCAGGATGGATGAGCAGCGCAGGATGGACGAGCAGTGCAGGATGGACTAACGGCAAAGGATGAAAGGGCGGCCCAGGATGGATGAGCAGTGCAGGATGGACGAGTAGAGCAGGATGGATGAGCAGTGCAGGATGGTCGAAACAGTGCAGGATGGAAGAGCGGCCCAGGATGGATGAGCAGCGCAGGATGGATGAGCACGCAGGATGGAAGAGTGGCCCAGGATGGATAAGCAGCGCAGGATGGACGAACGGCAAAGTATGGAAGAGCAGCGCAGGATGGACGACAGTGCAGGATGGACGAGCAGCGCAGGATGGACGAACGGCAAAGGATGGAAGAGCAGCGCAGGATGGATGAGCAGTGCAGGATGGACGAGCAGCCCAGGATGGATGAGCAGCGCAGGATGGACGAACGGCAAAGGACAGAAGAGCGGCCCAGGATGGATGAGCAGTGCAGGATGGAGGAGTAGAGCAGGATGGATGAGCAGTGCAGGATGGACGAGCGGCCCAGGATGGATGAGCAGCGCAGGATGGACGTGCAGCCCAGGATGGATGAGAGGCGCAGGATGGACGAGCGGCCAAGGATGGTCAAACCGCTAAGGATGGAAGAGTGGTTCAGGATGGGCGAGCAGCGTAGGATAGACGAGCGGCCCAGGATGGGCAAGTGGCGCAAGATGGACGATCAGCCGAGGATGGACGAGCGACTGATGATGGACGAGCAACTGATGATGGATGAGCGGCGCAGGGAGTTCAGGATGGCACCTACTCTGTGCAGATCTTGTTACATTGTCTCTAAGGGGAAGTTTCAAAAGTTTTGGGAAAACTTGTGTAACTCAGAATCTGCCAGATTATTCCGGATTATTAGATGGATGGGATCATAAAGGTTAAATGTCTGCCTCTGTGGTGAATGGTTGGGCAATAAGGCAGTGTCCTAGGATGACATAGACGAGGGGGGAAACGTCAAAAGGAAGGGGCTCAATTGTACGGAAACCACGCAAAATGGAAAATTCTGTGTCTAATGGTCTTATCGTCAAAGAGAATGGGAAAATGAAAGATCCTCATAGAGGTGTAAGGATTTACTATTAATAATTCTATTAGCTATATATCTGTCATGGGTTTACCGCGACAGAGAGGAGCTAGAAGACCGCAACGTCTGATTCCTCCTAGTCCTGCACTGATTAGAAGCTCTTCACCTTCATACTACAGTGTAACTCTGTTTTAGCAATGCAGGGGTTAATCTGCTCATTTGAGAGCTCTTGGAAGCTTTCCTGTGTTAAGGCTCTCAGCTGTGCACTGTTAGCCACTCCATCTCATATAATCTGGGCCCTGGCTAGCACTCACTGTCAGAGCTAGCTTATGCTGCATGGCTGGAGGTTCTTGGTGGTTGTTATTGGGGAAGGCGGTTGGTGGATTTATCTGAGACTGTTGCTGGATTTTGAGTGTGTGATAATTCCCTTTCTTCTCCTACTTTGGTTTAACCCCATCCTCCACTACCCAGTGCTTTCCTCTGTTGTATGTGTGAGTATATTTGTATGATTGGTCTTTTTCATTACCCCTGTTCGTCTTACCTTGTTGGTCTGGTTGGAGTATTACGGTACACTACTACTTCCCTCTTCCCTGGGTGAGGGAAGGGTACAGACTGAGGGCGACTCAGGAACTAAGGCAAGGTACTTGGCCCCGGCGTCTTCACCATCAGAAGTAATCCAGGGAACAGGGCGAGCTAGGGCACCCCTTGCGTTAGGGATAGGGAAGGAGCCCCTGGTCCTGGGACACCCAACAACAGAGTCATGACACCATCTATCTATTTATTATCTATCATCTATTATCTATCTATTATCTATGTATTGTATATCTATTATCTGTCTATTATCTATATATTATCTACAGTGGAGGAAATAAGTATTTGATCCCTTGCTGATTTTGTAAGTTTGCTCACTGACAAAGACATGAACAGTCTATAATTTTAAGGGTAGGTTAATTTTAACATTGAGAGACAGAATATCAAAAATAAAATCCAGAAAATCACATTGTATAAATTACATAAATTTATTTGCATTTTGCAGTGAGAAATAAGTATTTGATCCCTTCGGCAAACAAGACTTAATACTTGGTGGTAAAACCCTTGTTGGCAGCGCAGCAGTCAGACGTTTCTTGTAGTTGATGATGAGGTTTGCGCACATGTCAGGAGGAATTTTGCTCCTCTCCTCTTTGCAGATCATCTCTAAATCAGTAAGATTTTGGGGCTGTCGCTTGGTAACTCGGAGCTTCACCTCCTCCATAAGTTTTCTCTGGGATTAAGGTCTGGAGACTGGCTAGACCACTCCATGACCTTAATGTGCTTCTTTTTGAGCCGCTCCTTTGTTGCCTTGGCTGTATGTTTTGGGTCATTGTCTTGCTGGAAGACCAAGCCACGACCCATTTTTAATGTCCTGGCGGAGGGAAGGAGGTTGTCACTCAGGATTTTACGGTAGATGGCTCCATCCATTCTCCCATTGATGCAGTGAAGTAGTCCTGTGCCCTTAGCAGAGAAACACCCCAAAACATAATGTTTCCACCTCCATGCTTGACAGTGGGGACGTTGTTCTTTGGGTCATAGGCAGCATTTCTCTTCTTCCAAGCACAGCGAGTTGAGTTAATGCCAAAGACCTCAGTTTTTGTCTCATCTGCCCACAGCACCTTCTCCCAATCACAGAATCATCCAGGTGTCATTGGGAAACTTCAGACGTCCTGCACATGTGTCTTCTTGAGCAGGGGGACCTTGCTGTCTCTGCAGGATTGTAAACCTTTACGGCGTAATGTGTTACCAATGGTTTTCTCGGTGACTGTGGTCCCAGCTGCCTTGAGATCTTTAATAAGTTCCCCCCGTGTAGCTTTAGGCTGATCTCTCACCTTCCTCATAATCAAGGATACCCCACGAGGTGAGATTTTGCATGATGCCCCAGATCGATGTCACTTGACAGTCATTTTGTATTTCTTCTATTTTCTTACTATTGCACCAACAGTTGTCTCCTTCTCACCCAGCGTCTTACTTATGGTTTTGTCGCCCATTCCAGCTTTGTGCAGGTCTATGATCTTGTCCCTGACATCCTTATAAAGCTCTTTGGTCTTGCCCATGTTGAAGAGGTTAGAGTCTGATTGAGTCTGTGGACTGGTGTCTTTTATAAAGGTGACTATGTAAGAGCTGTCTGTAATGCAGGTAACGAGCTGATTAGGAGTCTAACTGGTCTGTAGGAGCCAGAACTCTTAATGGTTGGTAGGGGATCAAATACTTATTTCTCGCTGCAAAATGCAAATAAATGTATATAATTTATACAATGTGATTTTCTGGATTTTATTTTTGATATTCTATCTCTCAATGTTAAGATTAACCTGCCCTTAAAATTATAGACTGTTCATGTCTTTGTTAGTGGGCAAACTTACAAAATCAGCAAGGGATCAAATACTTATTTCCCCCACTGTATCTATCTACCTATTAGCTATCTATTATCTATCTATCTATTATCTATCTATCTATGATCTTCCCAGTGACATCCATTATACTGGAATGATGCCTGATTATTAGAATTACACACAAGAGAATTCTAATAGAACAAATCCTAAATAACCCTCCGATCTCCTCCCCGCCATCTCCTCCTGCCGCGGATGTAGTATTATTAGTTTGTCACTTTTACTAGAATAAAAGTAGTATTTCCACAGAAATGGAAGAAGTTAACCCTTCACAGTAAACTTCGTTCCCCCCGTCATCCGGTAATTTATAGGTTTCATTGTCCTGATAATCCGGACACTGATCCATCTCCCTGATAATCTGGGGTCGTCCACGCTGGAATATGGGAATATCTATAGAGCCCATCTGCGGAATCAGACGCCAGATGCTTGTAAATGATGCAAATAAGATGAGCGCGGCGGCCGGGTGCTGAGGTACTGCCGCTCCTGCCCGGACCCCATCCCCCCACCGGTGACACCGCATTGTCCTCAGATGAACCGTCCCTTCTCTGTGTCCCCTCCGGCTGCTGCTCATAGTGTATCTATACAGCCTGTGAGCGAGAGCTGTGATTGGCTGCGGAGAACGGGGAGCGACCAATGAGGCTGCTCCTATCATCTTCTATTATTTATCTATTATTCGTCTATCTATTATCTATCTATTATCGATCTATCTATTATCCATCTATTATCTATCTATATTATCTATCATCTATATTATCTATCTATTATCTATTTATCTATCTATATCTATAATCTATCTATTATCTATCTATCTATTATCCATCTATTATCTATCTATATTATCTATCTATCATCTATATTATCTATCTATTATCTATTTATCTATATCTATAATCTATCTATTATCTATCTATCATCTATATTATCTATCCATCTGTCTGTCTGTCACCTCTGTATACCATTCAGTGTTCTGTCCATTATAACCGTATTCCAAGTAACAGGTGACTTGTGAGTCCTTATTTGAGTTCTAATAAACTCCCCGGCTGCTGCAGAACCTCTTTATGAATCATATGTTTCCCGTGATCCAGTATTGGCAGGATTTGCACCTTGGGTATCAGTCTCTGGGTCCATAGAGCGGATGGTCACTCGGCTCACACCGGGGGCTGAGAGCTCGGGCACAGCGTAGTGGGGCGAGCGGACCACTACTGAGTGCTCCTTACCCAAATGACTATGGTCGTGTAGGGGGGAGAAGTGAGAACGTTGGAGGCCAGATGTGTGCTACGTCCATAGAGAGCGGGCACGGGACGGTGGATCCTAGACCTCAGGGGTACAGTGTGTTTGGGGGCTCGGGTACAGCGTAGTGGGGCGTGCGGACCACTACTGAGCGCTCCTTACCCCAAATGACTGTGGTTGTGTAGGGGGAGAACTGAGAACGTTGGAGGCTAAATGTGTGCTACGTCCATAGAGAGCGGGCACAGGATGGTGGATCCTAGACCTCAGGGGTACAGTGTGTTTGGGGGCTCGGGTACAGCGTAGTGGGGCGAGCGGACCACTACTGAGCGCTCCTTACCCCAAATGACTATGGTCGTGTAGGGGGGAGAAGTGAGAACGTTGGAGGCCAGATGTGTGCTACGTCCATAGAGAGCGGGCACGGGATGGTGGATCCTAGACCTCAGGGGTACAGTGTGTTTGGGGGCTCGGGCACAGCGTAGTGGTGCGTGCGGACCACTACTGAGCGCTCCTTACCCAAATGACTATGGTCGTGTAGGGGGAGAACTGAGAACGTTGAAGGCCAGATGTGTGCTACGTCCATAGAGGGCGGGCACGGGATGGTGGATCCTAGACCTCAGGGTACAGTGTGTTTGGGGGCTCGGGTACAGTGTAGTGGGCGTGTGGACCACTACTGAGCGCTCCTTACCCCAAATGACTATGGTCGTGTAGGGGGAGAACTGAGAACGTTGGAGGCCAGATGTGTGCTACGTCCATAGAGAGCGGGCACGGGATGGTGGATCCTAGACCTCAGGGGTACAGTATGTTTGGGGGCTCGGGTACAGCGTAGTGGGGCGTGCGGACCACTACTGAGCGCTCCTTACCCCAAATGACTATGGTCGTGTAGGGGGGAGAACTGAGAACGTTGGAGGCCAGATGTGTGCTACGTCCATAGAGAGCGGGCACGGGATGGTGGATCCTAGACCTCAGGGGTACAGTATGTTTGGGGTCGGGTACAGCGTAGTGGGGCGTGCGGACCACTACTGAGCGCTCCTTACCCCAAATGACTATGGTCGTGTAGGGGGGAGAACTGAGAACGTTGGAGGCCAGATGTGTGCTACGTCCATAGAGAGCGGGCACAGGATGGTGGATCCTAGACCTCAGGGGTACAGTGTGTTTGGGAGCACTGGGTGACATTGCGTTGAATGATGCCCGCAGTAGTGTTAGCTGTGGAGCCCCCTCTCTATGTCCAGGCTTGAGGCTGGCATCGTGCCCGCTGTATGTGTCGTCTGTGGGCCTCTTGGCGCTGCCCGTCCCCCTCAACACTGATATAAACCGTCGGCCCGTCCCGAAATAGCCAGACGCGGCAGGATTTCCTGAGCTTCCGCCATTCCTTCCTCTTCCCTACAATCACGGCTCGTCTTCCTCCAGACCACCCTGATCTGTCACAACACTCCCGCCCTCCGCAGGGTCTTGGCACCCAGCTCGCCGCACACTGCCGGGTTATGTAATGTTCTGGCACGTCCCAGGCCTCATCCGACGGCATTCTCACCAGCTGCTTCACGTGGCGGCAGAATCCACGAGACACACGGATCAGGATGGCTACCCTCATCATTGCCCGCGTGCCAGCGACAGAGCGCGGCCCCAGGCTCCCGTCTGGGGGGGCACTTACAGCAGCTGGCAGCCTCGGCGCCCCCGACACTAATTACCGGGATGTAGCAGAGCTGAGATTGTGCTTCTGCTTCCTTTGTGCACCGTGATACCAGCGTGTGAGGGGATCAGACATGGGGGGCAGATGGCAGGGATTTTCCACCCGTTTTCTGCTATCAACAAGTTGGTGCAAAACCAGCGACAACACAGACACGGAAAAGTGACAGAGAAAAGCCCCCGATAACACGTGACCCCAAGGGCACAAAGACAACTCGGCTCTGCTATATCTAAGACTCCGCCGTATAATATAGAATATCTATACCCCACCCTGGAAGCCCCCAACCCTCATCCCCACAGACCCGGTGTCATTAGCTGTCTCTCATTATCTACAGTGGGGAGAATAAGGATTTGATCCTCTGCCGATTCTCTAAGTTTTCCCACCTATAAAGACGGGAGAGGTCTGTAATTTTTATCGTAGGTATACTTCACCTGTGAGAGACAGAATCTAAAAAATAAAATCCAGAAAATCACATTTTATGATTTTTACATCATTAATTTGCATTTTGTTGCATGAAATAAGTATTTGATCCCCGACCAACCAGCAACAATTCTGTCTGTCACAGACCTGTTAGTGTTTCTGTAAGAAGCCTCCTACTCTGCTCATTACCTGCATTAATTGCACCTGTTAGAACTCGTTACCTGTATAAAAGCGACCTGTCCACACACTCCAACCTCTCCACCATGGCCAAGACCAAAGAGCTGTCTAAGGACTCCAGGGACAAAATTGTAGCCCTGCACAAGGATGGGATGGGCTACAGGCAAGCAGCTTGGTGAGACAGCATCAACTGTTGGCACAATTATTAGAAAATGGAAGAAATACAAGTTGACTGTCAATCTTCCTCAGTCTGGGACTCCATGCAAGATCTCGCCTCGTGGGGTAAGGATGATTCTGAGAAAGGTCAGGAATCAGCCGAGAACTACATGGGAGGACCTGGTCAATGACCTGAAGAAAGCTGGGACCACAGTCTCCAACATTACCATTAGTAACACACTACACCGCCATGGATTATAATCCTGCAGGACACATGAGGTCTCCCTGCTCACCCCAGCACATGTCCAGGCCTGTTTGAAGCTCGCCAATGACCATCTGGATGATACGGACGAGGCATGAGAGAAGGCCGTGTGGTCAAATGAGACCAAAATATAATTATTTGGTATTAATTCCACTCGCCGTGTTTGGAGGAAGAAGAAGGACGAGTACAACCCCAAGAACATCGTCCCTACCGTGAAGCATGGTGGGGGAAACATCATACTTTGTGGGTTCTTTTCTGCAAAGGGGCCAGGATGACTGCACCATGTTGAAGGGAGGATGGATGGGGTTATGTATCGCGAGATTTTGGCCAACAACCTCCTTCCCTCAGTAAGAGCACTGAAGATGGGTCGTGGCTGGGTCTTCCAGCATGACAATGACCCGAAACACTCAGCCAGGGCAGCTAAGGAGTGGCTCCATAAGAAGCATTTCAAGGTCCTGGAGTGTCCTAGCCAGTCTCCAGACCTGAACCCTACAGAAAATCTTTGGAGGGAGCTGAAACTCAATGTTGCCCAGTGACAGCCGAGAAACCTGAAAGATCTGGAGAAGATCTGTATGGAGGAAGGGGCCAAAATCCCTTCTGCAGTGTGTGCAAACCTGGTCAAGAACTGCAGGAAACATCTGACCTCTGTAATTACAAACAAAGGTTTCTGGACCAAATATTAAGTTCTGCTTTTCTAGTGTATCAAATACTTATTTCATGCAAATTAATTATGTAAAAATCCTACAATGTGATTTTTGGGTTTTATTTTTAGATTCTTATCTATTTACCCCACTATGTCTGTCTGTCTATCTATTATCTATCTATTAGCTATGTTATCTTTTAGCTATCTGTAATCGATTATCTATTATATATTATCTATCTATTATCTATCTGTTATCTATCTGTTATCTATCTATTATCTATCTGTTATCTATCTATTATCTATCTGTTATCTATCTATCATTATCTATCTATATATTATCTATCTATTATCTATCTGTTATCTATCTGTTATCTATCTATTATCTATCTATCTATTATCTATCTATAATTATCTATCTATCTATTATCCATCTATCTATCTGTCCCTCCTTGATATTTGGGTCCATGCTCCTTTAATTCCTGATTGCCGCGTTTCTGTTCCTAACCTTGAGGCGGTGTCTCTGCGCCCCCCAGTCCGCTCAGTAATGTATTCCGCGGGGGTCTCCCGGGTATTGCAGCGAGAGCTTTTAAAAGATAGAAACTTCCAGATTGGCATCTAATGAAATTTAGTATTTAAGTCCATTACTGTAAGTGGCTGTGTATGTGGGCGCCGCCGACACTTCTGTTCATCCAAGAGGAGGGATCTTTTACCGACTGTCTAATCTGCAGCGCCTGAAACGGGAAAATGAATTCCCATCAGATGTAAGCGAGTGCCGAGCTCATAGACGAGCAGTCACCCAGCTTTCCCACAGCCCTGATGTGTAACCTGGGGATGTGTGGCTGCAGGACTGGAGAGATTACTGTGTATTTCTATCATTTAAGTGTTTTATACAAATCTAATAAACCATTTAAGATCTCTGCTTACTGTCAGTGAATAGGAGCATTCTTCTAGGACTTTGCACAGATACGTTGTAACAAACTGTTAGGACAAGAAAAGGATTTGCACAGGATACAATTGTAGCAAACCCTCAGCTGAAGGATGCAATTAGTCATTTTTAGATTACTGATACTTGGTGTCTGGTCACCTGCTACCTCCGAACTTCTGATTCCAGCATGCAAAGTTTCAGCTTTGGAAGAGTTAACCCTTTAGATTTATGACAGGGATCCTGGGGCTCTATCACAGTATTTAGATTGCAAGCTCCAAGGATCGGAGTTGTGTCCTGTCCGGTCACATGTAGGTAATGACTGCACAGAATATAGGTATATACCGTATGTATATATATATACCTGTATACTGTATGTGACCGTAGCCGTGTACTGGCACCGTAACCACATGTTCTGATCTGATACTGATTTACTCTTTTCCACAGAGAAAGCGCCTGGTGCCGATGATGATGTTCAGAAGTCTGATATCTCGTCCAGCAGCGGAGGAGTCATAGAGAAGGAGTCTCTGGGTCCTCTCCTCCTAGAGGTAAGAAACGCTGCTACCACTCATGGCAGAAGCACTGTGATATGTGTGTTTCCATAGGACTCAGGAAGAACCTACTGTGGAATCTTAAAGGATACGTCCATCACTGATCCCATCCTGTACTATACCCCAGAGCTGCACTCACTATTCTTCTGCTGCAGTCACTGTGTATATACATTACATTACTAATCCTGAGTTACATCCTGTATTATACTCCAGAGCTGCACTCTCTATTCTGCTGGTGCAGTCACTGTGTACATACATTACTGATCCTGAGTTACATCCTGTATTATACTTCAGAGCTGCACTCACTATTCTGCTGGTGCAGTCACTGTGTACATACATTACATTACTGATCCTGAGTTACATCCTGTATTATACTCCAGAGCTGAACTCACTATTCTGCTGGTGCAGTCACTGTGTGCATACATTACATTACTGATCCTGAGTTACATCCTGTATTATACTCAGAGCTGCGCTCACTATTCTGCTGGTGCAGTCACTGTGTACTACATACATTACTGATCCTGAGTTACATCCTGTATTATACTCCAGAGCTGAACTCACTATTCTGCTGGTGCAGTACACTGTGTACATACATTACATTACTGATCCTGAGTTACATCCTGTATTATACTCCAGAGCTGCACTCATATTCTGCTGGTGGAGTCACTGTGTACATACATTACTGATCCTGAGTTACATCCTGTATTATACTCCAGAGCTGCACTCACTATTCTCTGTGCAGTCACTGTGTAATACATTACATTACTGATCCTGAGTTACATCCTGTATTATACCCAGAGCTGCACTCACTATTCTGCTGGTGGCAGTCACTGTGTACATACATAACATTACTGATCCTGAGTTACATCCTGTATTATACTCCAGAGCTGCACTCACTATTCTGCGGTGCAGTCACTGTGTACATACATTACATTACTGATCCTGAGTTACATCCTGTATTATACCCCAGAGCTGCACTCACTATTCTGCTGGTGCAGTCACTGTGTACATACATTACATTACTGATCCTGAGTTACATCCTGTATTATACCCCAGAGCTGCACTCACTATTCTTCTGCTGCAGTCACTGTGTATATACATTACATTACTGATCCTGAGTTACATCCTGTATTATACTCCAGAGCTGCACTCACTATTCTGCTGGTGCAGTCACTGTGTACATACATAATTACTGATCCTGAGTTACATCCTGTATTATACCCCAGAGCTGCACTCACTATTCTGCTGGTGCAGTCACTGTGTACATACATTACATTACTGATCCTGAGTTACATCCTGTATTATACTCCAGAGCTGCACTCACTATTCTGCTGGTGCAGTCACTGTGTGCATACATTACATTACTGATCCTGAGTTACATCCTGTATTATACTCCAGAGCTGCACTCACTATTCTTCTGCTGCAGTCACTGTGTACATACATTACTCTGATCCTGAGTTACATCCTGTATTATACTCCAGAGCTGCCTCACTATTCTGCTGGTGCAGTCACTGTGTACATACATTACATTACTGATCCTGAGTTACATCCTGTATTATACTCCAGAGCTGCTTCACTATTCTGCTGGTGGAGTCACTGTGTACATACATTACATTACTGATCCTGAGTTACATCCTGTATTATACTCCAGAGCTGCACTCACTATTTCTGCTGCAGTCACTGTGTAATACATTACATTACTGATCCTGAGTTACATCCTGTATTATACCCAGAGCTGCACTCACTATTCTGCTGGTGCAGTCACTGTGTACATACATTACATTACTGATCCTGAGTTACATCCTGTATTATACCCAGAGCTGCACTCACTATTCTCTGGCTGCAGTCACTGTGTATATACATTACATTACTGATCCTGAGTTACATCCTGTATTATACTCCAGAGCTGCACTCACTATTCTTCTGGGTGCAGTCACTGTGTACATACTAACATTACTGATCCTGAGTTACATCCTGTATTATACTCCAGAGCTGCACTACTATTCTGCTGGTGCAGTCACTGTGTACATACATTACATTACTGATCCTGAGTTACATCCTGTATTATACTGCAGAGCTGCACTCACTATTCTGCTGGAGCAGTCACTGTGTAATACATTACATTACTGATCCTGAGTTACATCCTGTATTATACCCAGAGCTGCACTCACTATTCTGCTGGGCAGTCACTGTGTAATACATTACATTACTGATCCTGAGTTACATCCTGTATTATACCCAGAGCTGCACTCACTATTCTGCTGGAGCAGTCACTGTGTACATACATTACATTACTGATCCTGAGTTACATCCTGTATTATACTCCAGAGCTGCATCACTATTCTGCTGGTGCAGTCACTGTGTACATACATTACATTACTGATCCTGAGTTACATCCTGTATTATACTCCAGAGCTAGCACTCACTATTCTGTTGGCGCAGTCACTGTGTACATACATTACATTACTGATCCTGAGTTACATCCTGTATTATACTCCAGAGCTGCACTCACTATTCTGCTGGTGCAGTCACTGTGTACATACATTACTGATCCTGAGTTACATCCTGTATTATACTCCAGAGCTGCACTCACTATTCTGCTGGTGCAGTCACTGTGTACATACATTACATTACTGATCCTGAGTTACATCCTGTATTATACTCCAGAGCTGCACTCACTATTCTGCTGGTGCAGTCACTGTGTACATACATAACATTACTGATCCTGAGTTACATCCTGTATTATACTCCAGAGCTGCACTCACTATTCTGCTGGTGCAGTCACTGTGTACATACATTACATTACTGATCCTGAGTTACATCCTGTATTATACCCCAGAGCTGCACTCACTATATTCTGCTGGTGCAGTCACTGTGTACATACATTACATTACTGATCCTGAGTTACATCCTGTATTATACTCCAGAGCTGCACTCACTATTCTGCTGGTGCAGTCACTGTGTACATACATTACATTACTGATCCTGAGTTACATCCTGTATTATACTCCAGAGCTGCACTCACTATTCTGCTGGTGCAGTCACTGTGTACATACATTACATTACTGATCCTGAGTTACTCCTGTATTATACCCCAGAGCTGCACTCACTATTCTGCTGGTGCAGTCACTGTGTACATACAATACATTACTGATCCTGAGTTACATCCTGTATTATACCCCAGAGCTGCACTCACTATTCTGCTGGTGCAGTCACTGTGTACATACATTACATTACTGATCCTGAGTTACATCCTGTATTATACCCAGAGCTGCACTCACTATTCTGCTGGTGCAGTCACTGTGTACATACATTACATTACTGATCCTGAGTTACATCCTGTATTATACCCCAGAGCTGCACTCACTATTCTGCTGGTGCAGTCACTGTGTACATACATACATTACTGATCCTGAGTTACATCCTGTATTATACTCCAGAGCTGCACTCACTATTCTGCTGGTGCAGTCACTGTGTACATACATTACATTACTGATCCTGAGTTACCTCCTGTATTATACTCCAGAGCTGCACTCACTATTCTGCTGGTGCAGTCACTGTGTACATACATTACATTACTGATCCTGAGTTACATCCTGTATTATACCCCAGAGCTGCACTCACTATTCTGCTGGTGCAGTCACTGTGTACATACATTACATTACTGATCCTGAGTTACATCCTGTATTATACTCCAGAGCTGCACTCACTATTCTGCTGGTGCAGTCACTGTGTACATACATTACATTACTGATCCTGAGTTACATCCTGTATTATACTCCAGAGCTGCACTCACTATTCTGCTGGTGCAGTCACTGGGTACATACATTACATTACTGATCCTGAGTTACATCCTGTATTATACCCAGAGCTGCACTCACTATTCTGCTGGTGCAGTCACTGTGTACATACATTACATTACTGATCCTGAGTTACATCCTGTATTATACTCCAGAGCTGCACTCACTATTCTGCTGGTGCAGTCACTGTGTACATACATAACATTACTGATCCTGAGTTACATCCTGTATTATACTCCAGAGCTGCACTCACTATTCTGCTGGTGCAGTCACTGTGTACATACATTACTGATCCGGAGTTACCTCCTGTAGTATATATATATATATATATATATATACTTGTGTCTGCAGCTGATGACGGTCGTCCGTTGCTATTGGTCAGATTTGTCTTGTTACTTTGTATCACGTCTCCGTCTGGATCTTGTGCAGGAATAATTGTTGCTTAGCAACCAGCATCGTCAGCGAGTCACTGAGGGCCACGTTCACGGTGACTGACACGTCGCTTCCTGTCTGTGTCTTTCTGTCACGCTCTCAGTACACATCTCTCAGGTATTGATTGCCAGTCTGGAGGGAGGGGGTCTTTTGGCTTTCAGGACCCTCGATCAGCTGATTGCAGCTCAGCGTGGAGCCCTCTGGGGTTCTGCTCGTTGTCACTTCTTATTTTATACATGAGACTATATGGAAAATGTGCAGACACTGAACCAGCAGGGGGCGGCGGTGAGAAGCAAGCTTTTGCTGCAGCTTTGGCAGTGAGTGGAGTATAACAAAGGTTCCATATGTCCATTGTGATTGTGACCCGGGAAGGGTTAATCAGGTGTGTGGCCGGTAGGAGAAGGACGTCTGTGGATAACGGAGGACGTCGGCAGGTGCGGGGCATCTGGCTGATAGGAGATCAGTCCTTGACTCGTGAGCACACAAGCTGCGGTTTCGTCACAGTGTAGAACGTGCAGGCGGTGACCTTGTTGCGCTCTCATGGCGGCGATATGGTCACCTCGACAGGAGAACAGGTGTAGACCGCCACTGCGGGGGGTGACACGGGGGCAGCTTTTGGGCCACGTTCTCATGTCTCCTCCCTTTGCAGCCACGTGTTATATTGTAACGGAAAAAAAATATATCATTATACAATGATTGAAATGTTATTCCGAAAAAAACCTGTAATTTTTCCAATAGTCATAGCAGCGTGGTTAACATTTTTCTGGGGGTCCGACTGTTGGGACCCTCAGCAATCCCCAGAACTGGGAATCGGGCTTGAATGGAGCAGAGGTGAACATGCTCGGCCTCCGCGACATTCATTCCCTATAGAGACTGCCGGCGGTATGAGAGCCCAGAACAATGGTGTGCATGCTCCGACGGGGTCCCAGGGGTCAGGACCCCAGCAACAAATGTGTGCCTTGATAACAGCGGATAACTTACTATTTAGGTAATTTCTCTTTAAGCCTTATTTGCATAAAGTGATGAGCTTCTTATAGCAGCTTCTGTGCATGGAATAGCGCCCCCTACATGCACATAATAAATCTGTGTATCACTGCTGTATTTTACTCCCATAGTCATAACTGCAATACAGAATAGAAGCAGCCACATTGCCGCCGACGTCAAACCTTTCCTCGTAACACCTGACCCACCTAATAAACTGATGAAATGTCACCTTCACTTTTTTCAGGACCCCACTGGAATGCAGTGTTGGCTCAGTGCGAAGCCCCCTTCTAATTAAACCTCTTTCACACATACGTGTTTAAACCCATACATGAAAAAATGGGGCCAGTGTCATCAGTTTTTGGTTTGTGTGTCCCTTTTGCCATCAGTGTTTGGTCCGTGTGTTTGTTTTCCCATCAGTGTTTGGTAGGTGCGCCCTATTTCCCATCAGTGTTGGGTCCGTGTTTCCGTTTTCCTATCAGTGTTGGGTCCGTGTTTCCGTTTTCCCATCAGTGTTGAGTCCGTGTTTCCGTTTTCTCATCAGTGTTCGGTCCGTGTTTCCGTTTTCCCATCATTGTTGGGTCCGTGTTCTCATCAGTGTTGGGTCCGTGTTTCCGTTTTCCCATCAGTATTTGGTCCGTGTCCGTTTTCCCATCAGTGTTTGGTAGGTGCGTCCTATTTCCCATCAGTTTTTGGTTCGTGTGTTCGTTTTCCCATCAGTGTTTCGTCCATGTGTCCATTTTCCCATCAGTGTTTGGTCCGTGTTTCCATTTTCCCATCATTGTTGGGTCCGTGTGTTCGTTTTCCTATCAGTGTTGGGTCCGTGTTTCCGTTTTCCTATCAGTGTTGGGTCCGTGTTTCCGTTTTCCCATCATTGTTGGGTCCGTGTTCCCATCAGTGTTGGGTCTGTGTTTCCGTTT
The DNA here is from genome assembly GCA_033576555.1 of Oophaga sylvatica. NCBI lineage: Eukaryota > Metazoa > Chordata > Amphibia > Anura > Dendrobatidae > Oophaga > Oophaga sylvatica. Next base: position 15,687,321 of record JARQOD010000005.1, on the reverse strand, counting down.
TCCCATCAGTATTTGGTCCGTGTTTCCATTTTCCCATCAGTGTTTCGCCCGCGTGTCCGTTTTCCCATCAGTGTTTCGTCCCCGTGTCCGTTTTCCCATCAGTGTTTCGTCCGCGTGTCCGTTTTCCCATCAGTGTTTGGTCCGTGTGTCCGTTTTCCCATCAGTGTTTCGTCCGTTTTCCCTTCAGTGTTTCGCCCGCGTGTCCGTTTTCCCATCAGTGTTTCGTCCCCGTGTCCGTTTTCCCATCAGTGTTTCGTCCGCGTGTCCGTTTTCCCATCAGTGTTTGGTCCGTGTGTCCGTTTTCCCATCAGTGTTTCGTCCGTTTTCCCTTCAGTGTTTGGTCCTTGCGTCTGTTTTCCCATCAGTGTTGGGTCTGTGTGTCCGTTTTCCCATCAGTGTTAGGTCCGTATGTCCGTTTTCCCTTCAGTGTTTGGTCCTTGCGTCCGTTTTCCCATCAGTGTTTGGTCCTTGCGTCCGTTTTCCCATCAATGTTGGGTCTGTATGTCCATTTTCCCATCAGTGTTTGGTCCGTGTGTCTGTTTTCCCATCAGTGTGTGGTTCGTGTGTCCGTTTTCCCATCAGTGTTTGGTCCGTGTGTCCGTTTTCCCATCAGTGTTGGGTCCGTGTGTCCATTTTCCCATCATTGTTTGGTTGTGTGTCCATTTTCCCATCAGTGCTTGGTCCTTGAGTCCGTTTTCCCATCAGTGTTTGGTCCGTGTGTCCGTTTTCCCATCAGTGTTTGTTGTGTGTCCATTTTCCATCAGTGTTTGGTCCACGTGTCCGTTTTCCCATCAGTGTTTGTTTCTTGAGTCCATTTTCCCATCAGTGTTTGGTCCTTGAGTACGTTTTCCCATCAGTGTTTGGTCCGTGTGTCCGTTTTCCATAAGTGTTTAGTTTGTGTGTCCATTTTCCCATCAATGTTTGGTCCACGTGTCCGTTTTCCCATCAGTGTTTGTTCCTTGAGTCCGTTTTCCCATCAGTGTTTGGTCCTTGATCCGTTTTCCCATCAGTGTTTGGTCCGTGTGTCTGTTTTACCATCAGTGTTTGATCCGTTGTGTCCGTTTTCCCATCAGTGTTTGTTCTTTGAGTCTGTTTTCCCATCAGTGTTGGTCCTTGTGTCCCGTTTTTCCCATCAGTGTTTAGTTTGTGTGTCCGTTTTCCCATCAGTGTTTGTTCCTTGCATCCGTTTTCCCATCAGTGTGGGTCCGTGTGTCCGTTTTCCCATCAGTGTTTGGTCCATGTGTTCATTTTCCCATCAGTGTTTGGTCCGTGTGTCTGTTTTACCATCAGTGTTTGGTCCGTGTGTCCGTTTTCCCATCAGTGTTTGTTCCTTGAGTCTGTTTTCCCATCAGTGTTTGGTCCGTGTGTCCGTTTTCCCATCAGCGTTTAGTTTGTGAGTCCGTTTTCCCATCAGTGTTTGTTCCTTGCTTCCGTTTTCCCATCAGTGTGGGGTCCGTGTCCGTTTTCCCATCAGTGTTAGGTCCATGTGTCCGTTTTCCCATCAGTGTTTGGTCCGTGTGTCTGTTTTACCATCAGTGTTTGGTCCGTATGTCCGTTTTCCCATCAGTGTTTGGTCCGTGTGTCGTTTTCCCATCAGTGTTTGGTCCGTGTGTCCGTTTTACCATCAGTGTTTGGTCCATGTGTCCATTTTCCCATCAGTGTTTGGTCCGTGTGTCTGTTTTACCATCAGTGTTTGGTCCATGTGTTCCGTTTTCCCATCAGTGTTTGTTCCTTGAGTCTGTTTTCCCATCAGTGTTTGGTCCGTGTGTCCGTTTTCCCATCAGCGTTTAGTTTGTGAGTCCGTTTTCCCATCAGTGTTTGGTCCTTGAGTCTTGTTTTCCCATCAGTGTTTGGTCCGTGTGTCCGTTTTCCCATCAGTGTTTGGTCCATGTGTCCGTTTTCCCACCAGTGTTTAGTTCTGTGGTCCGTTTTCCCATCAGTGTTTGTTCCTTGCATCCGTTTTCCCATCAGTGTGGAGTCCGTGTGTCATTTTCCCATCAGTGTTTGGTCCATGTGTCCGTTTTCCCATCAGTGTTTGGTCCGTGTGTCTATTTTACCATCAGTGTTTGGTCCGTGTGTCCGTTTTCCCATCAGTGTTTGTTCCTTGAGTCCTGTTTTCCCATCAGTGTTTGGTCCATGTGTCCGTTTTCCCATCAGTGTTGGTCCTGTGTCTGTTTTCCATCAGTGTTTGGTCCGTGTGTCCGTTTTCCCATCAGTGTTTGGTCCGTGTGTCCGTTTTCCCATAGTGTTTGTTCCTTGCATCCGTTTTTCCCATCAGTGTTTGTTCCTTGCATCCGTTTTCCCATCAGTGTTTGTTCCTTGCATCCGTTTTCCCATCAGTGTGGGTCCGTGTGTTTGTTTTCCCATCAGTGTGGGTCCCGTGTGTTGTTTTCCCATCAGTGTTTGGTCCTGAGTCTGTTTCCCATCAGTGTTTGGTCCGTGTGTCCGTTTTCCCATCAGTGTTTGGTCCATGGTCCGTTTTCCCATCCAGTGTTTAGTTTGTGTGTCCGTTTTCCCATCAGTGTTTGTTCCTGCATCCGTTTTCCCATCAGTGTGGGTCCGTGTGTCCTTTTCCCATCAGTGTTTGGTCCATGTGTCCATTTTCCCATCATGTTTGGTCCGTGTGTCTATTTTACCATCAGTGTTTGGTCCGTGTGTCCGTTTTCCCATCAGTGTTTGTTCCTTGAGTCTGTTTTCCCATCAGTGTTTGGTCCATGTGTCCGTTTTCCCATCAGTGTTTAGTTCTGTGTCCGTTTTCCCATCAGTGTTTGTTCCTTGTCGTTTTCCCATGTGTGGGTCCATGTGTCGTTTTCCATCAGTTAGTCATGTGTGTTTTTCATCAGTGTGTCCGTGTTGTTTTCCATCAGTGTTTGGTCCGTTGGTCCGTTTTCCCATCAGTGTTTGGTCCGTGTGTCCGTTTTCCCAGTGTTGTTCTTGTCCGTTTCCATCAGTGTTTGTTCCTTGCATCCATTTTCCCATCAGTGTTTGTTCCTTGCATCCGTTTTCCCATCAGTGTGGGTCCGTGTGTTTGTTTTCCCATCAGTGTGGGGTCCGTGTGTTTGTTTTCCCATCAGTGTTTGGTCCTTGAGTCGTTTTCCCATCAGTGTTTGGTCCATGTGTCCGTTTTCCCATCAGTGTTTGTTCTTGATCCGTTTTCCCATCAGTGTGGGTCCGTGTGTCCTTTTCCCATCAGTGTTTGGTCCATGTGTCCGTTTTCCCATCATGTTTTGTCCGTGTGTCTATTTTACCATCAGTGTTTGGTCCGTGTGTCCGTTTTCCCATCAGTGTTTGGTCCATGTGTCCGTTTTCCCATCAGTGTTTGTCCGTGTGTCCTTTTCCATCAGTGTTTGTTCCTTGAGTCTGTTTTCCCATCAGTGTTTAGTTTGTGATCCGTTTTCCCATCAGTGTTTAGTTTGTGAGTCCGTTTTCCCATCAGTGTTTGTTCCTTGCTTCCGTTTTCCCATCAGTGTGGGGTCCATGTGTCCGTTTTCCCATCAGTGTTAGGTCCATGTGTCTGTTTTCCCATCAGTGTTCGGTCCGTGTGTCTGTTTTACCATCAGTGTTTGTTCCGTATGTCCGTTTTCCCATCAGTGTTTGGTCCGTGTGTCCGTTTTCCCATCAGTGTTTGGTCCGTGTGTCCGTTTTCCCATCAGTGTTTGTTCTTGCATCCGTTTTCCCATCAGTGTTTGTTCCTTGCATCCGTTTTCCCATCAGTGTGGGGTCCGTGTGTTTGTTTTCCCATCAGTGTTTGTTCCTTGCATCCGTTTTCCCATCAGTGTGTGGGTCCGTGTGTTTATTTTCCCATCAGTGTTTGGTCCTTGAGTCCGTTTTCTCATCAGTGTTTGGTCCGTGTTTCCGTTGTCCCATCAATGTTTGTTCCTTGCATCCGTTTTCCCATCAGTGTGGGGTCCGTGTGTCCGTTTTCCCATCAGTGTGTGGTCCGTGTGTCTGTTTTACCACCAGTGTTTGGTCCGTGTGTCCGTTTTCCCATCAGTGTTTGGTCCGTGTGTCCGTTTTCCCATCAGTGTTTGTTCCTTGCATCCGTTTTCCCATCAGTGTGGGGTCCGTGTTGTTTTCCCATCAGTGTGGGGTCCGTGTGGTTTGTTTTCCCATCAGTGTTTGGTCCTTGAGTCCGTTTTCACATCAGTGTTTGGTCCGTGTGTCCAGTTTTCCCATCAGTGTTTGGTCCGTGTTTCCATTTTCCCATCAGTGTTTGGTCCGTGTTTCCGTTTTCCCCATCAGTGTTTGTTCCTTGAATCCGTTTTCCCATCATTGTGGGGTCCATGTGTTTGTTTTCCCATCAGTGTGGGGTCCGTGTGTTTGTTTTCCCATCAGTGTGGGGTCCGTGTGTTTGTTTTCCCATCAGTGTTTTGGTCCTTGAGTCCGTTTTCCCCATCAGTGTTTGGTCCGTGTGTCCGTTTTCCCATCAGTGTTTGGTCTGTTGTGTCCGTTTTCTTATCAATGTTTAGTCTGTGTTTCCGTTTTCCCATCAGTGTGGGGTCCGTGTGTCCGTTTTACCATCAGTGTTTGTCCGTGTGTCCGTTTTCCCATCAGTGTGTGGTCTGTGTGTCCTTTTTCCCATCAGTGTTTGGTCCTTGAGTCCGTTTTCACATCAGTGTTTGGTCCGTGTGTCCAGTTTTCCCATCAGTGTTTGGTCCGTGTTTCCATTTTCCCATCAGTGTTTGGTCCGTGTTTCCGTTTTCCCCATCAGTGTTTGTTCCTTGAATCCGTTTTCCCATCATTGTGGGGTCCATGTGTTTGTTTTCCCATCAGTGTGGGTCCGTGTGTTTGTTTTCCCATCAGTGTGGGGTCCGTGTGTTTGTTTTCCCATCAGTGTTTGGTCCTTGAGTCCGTTTTCCCATCAGTGTTTGGTCCGTGTGTCCGTTTTCCCATCAGTGTTTGGTCCGTGTGTCCGTTTTCTTATCAGTGTTTGGTCTGTGTTTCCGTTTTCCCATCAGTGTGGGGTCCGTGTGTCCGTTTTACCATCAGTGTTTGGTCCGTGTGTCCGTTTTCCCATCAGTGTGTGGTCTGTGTGTCCTTTTTCCCATCAGTGTTTGGTCCGTGTGTCCGTTTTCTTATCAGTGTTTGGTCCGTGTTTCCGTTTTCCCATCAGTGTTTGGTCCGTGTGTCCCTTTTACCATCAGTGTTTGGTCCGTGTGTCCATTTTCCCATCAGTATGGGGTCCGTGTGTCCGTTTTCCCATCAGTGTTTGGTCCTTGTGTCCGTTTTCCCATCAGTGTTTGGTCCGTGTATCCGTTTTCTTATCAGTGTTTGTTCCTTGAATCCGTTTTCCCATCAGTGTGGGGTCCGTGTGTCCGTTTTACCATCAGTGTTTGGTCCGTGTGTCCGTTTTTCCATCAGTGTGTGGTCTGTGTATCCGTTTTCCCATCAGTGTTTGTTCCTTGCATCCGTTTTCCCATCAGTGTTTGTTCCTTGCATCTGTTTTCCCATCAGTGTTGGGTCCGTGTGTTTGTTTTCCCATCAGTGTGTGGTCCGTGTGTCCGTTTTCCCATCAGTGTGTGGTCTATGTGTCCGTTTTCCCATCAGTGTTTGTTCCTTGCATCCGTTTTCCCATCAGTGTTTGTTCCTTGCATCCGTTTTCCCATCAGTGTTTGGTCCTTGTGTCCGTTTTCCCATCAGTGTTTGGTCCGTGTATCCGTTTTTTTTATCAGTGTTTGTTCCTTGAATCCGTTTTCCCATCAGTGTTTGGTCCGTGTGTCCGTTTTCCCATCAGTGTTTGGTCCGTGTATCCGTTTTCTTATCAGTGTTTGTTCCTTGAATCCGTTTTCCCATCAGTGTGGGGTCCGTGTGTCCGTTTTACAATCAGTGTTTGGTCCGTGTGTCCGTTTTCCCATCAGTGTGTGGTCTGTGTATCCGTTTTCCCATCATGTTTGTTCCTTGCATCCGTTTTCCCATCAGTGTTTGTTCCTTGCATCTGTTTTCCCATCAGTGTTGGGTCCGTGTGTTTGTTTTCCCATCAGTGTGTGGTCCGTGTGTCCGTTTTCCCATCAGTGTGTGGTCTATGTGTCCGTTTTCCCATCAGTGTTTGTTCCTTGCATCCGTTTTCCCATCAGTGTTTGTTCCTTGCATCCGTTTTCCCATCAGTGTTTGGTCCTTGTGTCCGTTTTCCCATCAGTGTTTGGTCCGTGTATCCGTTTTTTTATCAGTGTTTGTTCCTTGAATCCGTTTTCCCATCAGTGTGGGGTCCGTGTGTCCGTTTTACCATCAGTGTTTGGTCCGTGTATCCGTTTTCTTATCAGTGTTTGTTCCTTGAATCCGTTTTCCCATCAGTGTTTGGTCCGTGTGTCCGTTTTCCCATCAGTGTGTGGTCCGTGTGTCCGTTTTCCCATCAGTGTGTGGTCTGTGTGTCCGTTTTCCCATCAGTGTGTGGTCTGTGTGTCCGTTTTCCCATCAGTGTTTGTTCCTTGCATCCGTTTTCCCATCAGTGTTTGTTCCTTGCATCTGTTTTCCCATCAGTGGGGTCCGTGTGTTTGTTTCCCATCAGTGTGGGTCCGTGTGTTTGTTTTCCCATCAGTGTGGGGTCCGTGTGTCCGTTTTCCCATCAGTGTGTTATCAGTGTTTTTCATCGATGGATAAATACATTACGAAGTTTCATGACGTCATCCATGTGCTGTGCGTGTTTTTCACGGATCCATAGACTTGTATTGGCCCATTCCTTCGTGATAAAAAAATGGACATGTGAACAGCCGCACAGACCATAATAGATACGTGTTCTCACTTCTTCACATCAGTATTTTTGATCAATATTTCTGTACTAAAACCAGGAGCGTCTCCAAATCACAGAGCGGGCGTCAATCTTTCAATTTAAAATTTTTCTCTGTAGGATCCAATGCTGATAACTCGCCAACCACTGCAAAAGGCGAAATACTGATGTGTGATTGAAGCTTTTTATCTATCTATCTATCTATTTATCTATCATCTATCTATCATCTATCTATCTATTATCTATCTATTATCTATCTATTATCTGTCTATCTATTATCTATCTATCTATTATCTGTCTATTATCAATCTATCTATCTATCATTATCTATCTATTATCTATCTATCTATCTATCTATCTATCTATTATCTATCTTATCTATTATCTATCTATCATCTATCTATCTATCTATTATCTATCTATCTATCTATTATCTGATCTATCTATCTATCTATTATCTATCTATCATTATCTATCTATCATCTATCTATCTATTATCTATCTATCTATTATCTGTCTATCTATTATCTATCTATCTATCTATCTATCTATCTGTCTATTATCTGATCTATCTATCTATCTATCTATCTATCTATCTATCTATCTATCTATTATCTAATCTATCTATTATCTATCTATTATCTATTATCTATATCTATCTATCTATTATCTATCTATCTATCTATCTATCTTATTATCTATCTATTATCTATCTATCTATTATCTATCTATCTACTTCTATCTATCTATTATCTAATCTATCATCTATTATCTATCATCATCACTATTATCTATCTATCTATCTATCTATTATCTATCTATCTATTATCTATCTACTATTATCTATCTATTATCTATCTATCTATCTATCTATCTATCTATCTATCTATTATCTTCTATCTATTATCTATCATTATCTATCATCTATCTATCTATCTATATCTATCTATTCTATCTTATTATCTATCTATTCTATCTATCTATCTATCTATTATCTTCTATTACTATCTATCTATTATCTGTCTATCTATCACTATTATCTATCTATCATATCTATCTATATCTATCTATCTATTACTCTATCTATCATATCTTCTATCTATCTATTATCTATCTATCTATTATCATTATCTATCATCTATTATTATATCTATCTATTATCTATCTATCTTATCTTTATCTATTATCTATCTATCTATTATCTATCTATCTATCTATTATCTATCTATCTATCTATTATCTATCTATCTATCTATCTATCTATCTATTATCTATCTATCTATTATCTGTCTATCTATTATCTATCTATCTATCTATCTATTATCTATCATTATTATCTATCTTCTGTCTATCTATCTATTATTATCTATCTATTAGTCTATCATTATCTATCATCATCTATATTATCTATTATTGTACTATCTATTCTATCTATATCTCATATCTATCTATTTCTATTATTATCTGTCTATCTTTCTATCATTATCTTCTATCTTTCTATCTATTATCTATCTATCTATTATCTATTTTTATCTGTCTATCTATTATCTAGCTATCATCTGTCTGTTATCTATCTATCTATCTATTTATTATCTGTCTATCTATTATCTGTCTATCTAGCTATTATCTATCTATCTATCTATTTATTATCTGTCTATCTATTATCTGTCTATCTATTCTATCTATCTATCATCTATCTATCTATTATCTATCTATTATCTATTTGTTATTTATTATCTATCTATCTGTTATCTATTATCTTTCTATCATAGGTAGATATAGAGATAGATTTGTTTCTTCTTATCTTGATATATATTATTTGTATCTGTAGAACATATATAGAAATATCTAGTAATATACACACAATCTCTAGATAGCTGGATACGGATATATTTGGGTGTTCTTCTCTGTACAGACTGTGTATATCCATATATCTGTGTATTACTGCTGTTATCTCTGGATGTTCTGAGTTGATGCGGCACTGTGTATGGGGGAATGCGCTGTATACGGGGGTCTTGTGGTTGAGCCTCCCACCAGCACATTATTACACATGTAAATCTTAAAAGCAGGATAATTGAAGCGGGATGAAATAATGGAGTCGGTGAAGCCGCTCTGCACTCCTGTAATTGCCAGCAGTCAGGTGTGTTATCGGGGAGCTGCCAGCGGTGCCGCCGCTCAGGGATGGCACAGGAGACAGCCGCTTAAAGGGAAAGTCACACCACAACTTGTATTAACTTCTAGTCTTAAAGGAGCGGATGAGATGACAGAGGTGCCCTGCGAAATCCATGGAGTGAGGCCCAACGGGTGCAGCGCGTAAAAACTTTTCGGTGTTTTTTAAATCCCTGTGACGCTCCCCCTCTGGGCATGCTGCATGCCGCACAGGAGGAGTTTTCTAGAGAAGGTTTTTTTTATCTAAAATATATTTTAATTCTCGTTGATGAAGTTGTAGATCACATGATCAACTACAGGTCAATGATTATACAAAGAAAAAAGTCACCGGATAGTAGCACCCCCTAGTGGTCAGGGATTATGAGGGGGCATTCTTGTGTACTTAGTACACTGGGGTATGAGATGCTGGGGTACAGGGTACACTGGGGTATGAGATGCTGGGGTACAGGGTACACTGGGGTATGAGATGCTGGGGTACGAGCTGCTGAAGTACAGGATACTTTAGGGGAAGGAGATGCTTGGGTACAGGGTACACTGGGGGTAGGAGATGCTTGGGTATGGGGTACACTGGGAGGTAGGGGATTATTGGGTACGGGGTACTCTGGGGTAGGAGATGTTGGGGCTACAGGGTTGGAGATGATTCGTATGGGGTACACTGGAGGTAGGAGATTGGTTATGGGGTACACTGGGGGGTAGGATATGCTTGGGTACGGGTTACAGGAGGGTAGAAGATGATCGGGTACCGGGTACACTGCGGGTAGGAGATTCTTGGGTACCGGGTACACTTGGGGTATGAGATTATTTGTTACTGGGTACACTGGGGGTAGGAGATGATGGGATACGGGTAACACTGGGGGTAGGAGATGCTTGGGTACTGGGTACACTGGGGGTAGGAGATGATGGGATACGGGGAACACTGGGGATAGGAGATGCTTGGGTACTGGGTACACTGGGGTAGGAGATGCTTGGGTACGGGGTACACTTGGGGTATGAGATGATTCGTTACAGGGTACACTGGGGGTAAGAGATGATCAGGTACGGGCTACGCTGGGGTAGGAGATGCTTGGTACCGGGTACACTGGGGGTAGGAGATGCTTGGGTACCGGGTACACTGGGGGTAGGAGATTCTTGGGTACCGGGTACACTGAGGGTAGGAGATGATGGGATACGGGGAACACTGGGGGTAGGAGATGCTTGGGTACTGGGTACACTGGGGGTAGGAGATGCTTGGGTACGGGTACACTTGGGGTATTAGATGATTCGTTACAGGGTACACTGGGGGTAAGAGATGATCAGGTATGGACTACGCTGGGGTAGGAGATGCTTAGGTACCGGGTACACTGGGGTAGGAGATGCTTGGGTACCGGGTACACTGGGGGTAGGAGATGCTTGGGTACCGGGTACACTGGGGGTAGGAGATGCTTGGGTACCAGGTACACTGGGGGTCGGAGATGCTTGGGTACTGGGTACACTGGGGTAGGAGATGCTTGGGTACGGGGTACACTTGGGGTATGAGATGATTCGTTACTGGGTACACTGGGGGTAAGAGATGATCAGGTATGGGCTACGCTGGGGGTAGGAGATGCTTGGGTACCGGGTACACTGGGGTAGGAGATGCTTGGGTACAGAGTACACTGGGGTAGGAGATGCTTGGGTACCGGGTACACTGGGGGTAGGAGATGCTTGGGTACCAGGTACACTGGGGGTCGGAGATGCTTGGGTACCGGGTACACTGGGGGTAGGAGATGCTTGGGTACCGGGTACACTGGAGGTAGGAGATGCTTGGGTACCGGGTACACTGGGGGTAGGAGATGCTTGGGTACTGGGTACACTGGGGGTAGGAGATGCTTGGGTAACGGGTACACTGAGGGTAGGAGATGATCGGATACGGGGTACCCTGGGGGGTAGGAGATGCTTCGGTATGGGGAACACTGCGGGTAGGAGATGCTTGTTACTGGGTACACTGGGGGTAGGTGATGCTTGGGTAAGGGGTACACTGGGGGTAGGAGATGCTTGGGTACCGGGTACACTGGGGGTAGGTGATGCTTGGGTAAGGGGTACACTGGGGTAGGTGATGCTTGGGTACCGGGTACACTGGGGTAGGAGATGATCGGTTACGGGGTACACTGGGGGTAGGAGATGCTTGGGTACCGGGTACACTGGGGGTAGGAGATGCTTGGGTACCGGGTAAACTGGGGGTAGGAGATGCTTGGGTACCGGGTACACTGGGGTAGGAGATGCTTGGGTACCGGGTACACTGGGGTATGAGATGCTTGGGTACCGGGTACATTGGGGGTAGGATATGCTTGGGTACCGGTATACTGGGGGTATGAGATGCTTGGGTACCGGGTACACTGGGGGTATGAGAGGCTTGGGTACCGGGTACACTGGGGTAGGAGATGCTTGGGTACCAGGTATACTGGGGGTAGGAGATGCTTGGGTACTGGGTACACTGGGGTAGGAGATGCTTGGGTACTGGGTACACTGGAGGTAGGAGATCCTTGGGTACCGGGTACACTGGGGGTAGGAGATCCTTGGGTACCAGGTACACTGGGGTAGGAGATGCTTGGGTACCGGGTACACTGGGGGTAGGAGATGCTTGGGTACTGGGTACACTGGAGGTATGAGATGCTTGGGTACCGGGTACACTGGGAGTAGGAGATGCTTGGGTACCGGGTACACTGGGGTAGGAGATTCTTGGTACCTGGTACACTGAGGGTAGGAGATGATCGGATACGGGGTACGCTGGGGTAGGAGATGCTTGGTACCGGGTACACTGGGGGTAGGAGATGCTTGGGTACCGGGTACACTGGGGTATGAGATGCTTGGGTACCGGGTACACTGGGGTAGGATATGCTTGGGTACCGGGTATACTGGGGGTATGAGATGCTTGGGTACCGGGTACACTGGGGGTATGAGAGGCTTGGGTACCGGGTACACTGGGGTAGGAGATGCTTGGGTACCAGGTATACTAAGGGTAGGAGATGCTTGGTACCGGGTACACTGGGGTATGAGATGCTTGGGTACCGGGTACACTGGGGTAGGAGATGCTTGGGTACTGGGTACACTGGAGGTAGGAGATCCTTGGGTACCGGGTACACTGGGGGTAGGAGATCCTTGGGTACCAGGTACACTGGGGGTAGGAGATGCTTGGGTACCGGGTACACTGGGGGTAGGGGATGCTTAGGTACTGGGTACACTGGAGGTATGAGATGCTTGGGTACCGGGTACACTGGGAGTAGGAGATGCTTGGGTACCGGGTACACTGGGGGTAGGAGATGCTTGGGTACCGGGTACACTGGGGGTAGGATATGCTTGGGTACCGGGTATACTGGGGGTATGAGATGCTTGGGTACCGGGTACACTGGGGGTATGAGAGGCTTGGGTACCGGGTACACTGGGGTAGGAGATGCTTGGGTACCAGGTATACTGGGGGTAGGAGATGCTTGGGTAACCGGGTACACTGGGGGTATGAGATGCTTGGGTACCGGGTACACTGGGGGTAGGAGATGCTTGGGTACTGGGTACACTGGAGGTAGGAGATCCTTGGGTACCGGGTACACTGGGGGTAGGAGATCCTTGGGTACCAGGTACACTGGGGGTAGGAGATGCTTGGGTACCGGGTACACTGGGGTAGGAGATGCTTAGGTACTGGGTACACTGGAGGTATGAGATGCTTGGGTACCGGGTACACTGGGAGTAGGAGATGCTTGGGTACCGGGTACACTGGGGTAGGAGATTCTTGGGTACCTGGTACACTGAGGGTAGGAGATGATCGGATACGGGGTACGCTGGGGTAGGAAATGCTTGGGTACCGGGTACACTGGGGTAGGAGATGCTTGGGTACCTGGTACACTGAGGGTAGGAGATGATCGGATACCGGGTACACTGGGTAGGAGATGCTTGGGTACCGGGTACACTGGGGGTAGACAATGCTGGGGTGTGAGGTACAGGACACGCTAGGTGATCGGTGAGCGCCTCACATGGACCTCGGCCGCTTTGAACTCTCCCGCCGTCTTTGTTCTCTGCAGGAGAAATCATTTTTCCTCTTCTGTCCAGGAGGAGGCGCATTCCTGCTGCTGAATTTTGCAGGAATTCTCCCGTCCCCTCTGCAGGCCCAGATCATGGGGCGACATGAACGATCCTTCCCCTCGGAGCGGCGGCGGGCAGAAGGTATCGGTGCAGCAGGGACAGGGTTAACAGCGTTGTCTCCTCTTCATTAATGGGTAAAATTACAAAGTGCTGGTAACCACGAGGAGCCTCCCAATTCTCCAGACTTGCAGCTCATTGCCCTGAATCTGACGGAGGATCGCCGGGTGCAGCCGAGGCTCAGTGCCCCGGGCTCCTCCGAGGCTGCAGGTCAGCGGCCCGAGCTGTCAGTCCTCCAGCAAGCAGGAGGCAGGGGAGCAGTGTGCTTCTGAAGGCTGCAGATGAGGACCCCTCCTTTTATTGTGCAGCATAGACAGGGTTAATTGCATAATACTCCTGTGCAGGGACGTAACTGACATCAGGTGCAGGGGTTGTAATCGCACTCTGGCCCTGGAGCCTAAAGGACCCCAAAAGTGAAGAGACCAACTTGCAATAATTGGGAGCCCGGTTGGAGCTTTTTCTTTGGTGCCCGCGAGCATCAAGTTACAGCACCGCTCATACCAGTCAGCATGGACAGGGTTAACAGCGCCGTGCTGCGCTCCAGGCCGCACCGTTCCCCTGTGAGCGGCGGTGTGCAGGGACTGGATGTCAGAGATTTCCGCGTGGTTTCCGGGTTTGGCGGTGGCACTTGTTAATAATTACCGCGGTACATTAGATGCTGTTGTATTAGGCCCCCGGCCAGACAAAGAGGCCTGGAAGGGGAATGTCCTCCGCGTTCCCAGCCATGACATAACGCTGGCAGGACAACAACCACCATCCTCCGCTGCAGGAACAGCTGTGTGCGCCGCGAGCTCGGCCCTGACAGCGTTCAACACCGGGGTCACCGGCCAACATGGGGGGGTGCAATACCTCTGCGTGCTGTCTCTGAATAATAGCATCGCTCTAGTGCACATAGACTGACATACTTCTCACAGCTGAGGGTTTGGTCCAGTTGTATCAGGTGTAGACCAGCAGCCTGATACATTCCATTTTCCGGTCACTACGATGCCCACAAAAAAAAGCAAAAAAAAATGATAAAAAAGTCCTATTTACCCCAAAATTATATCAATAAAAACTGCAGTTTATCACAAAAAGAGCGAGAAAAGTAAAAACAAGCTCACGGATCTCAGAAAACTTCAGCTAAACTTTTTAAAAAAAACCGATACAAGTTGGTGATCGCCGTGATCGCTCAGACCCGGAGAATTCTGCCGTCCGGTCATTTCTACTGTACGCTAAACGCCTTAACATTAAGACCACAAAAAGTGGCAAATGTGCATTTTTTCACTTTATTTGGCATCACTTGGGTTTTTTCCTGGATTTCAGGACATTGGTAGTGTGAATGGTGTCATTCAGGGTTTTACCGAGTCCACAGAAAGCATGAAAAGTAAACGAGACGGAGAACTAAAAAGAGATTCCAGAGGGAAAGACGAAAGAGCAGAAGCTGAGCCATGTCTGTCAGGAGGTGAAGGAGCACACACGTGTATATAATATATATATATACTATGTCACCGTTCTGCCGCTTCTCTTCTCAGGCTCTGGACGGGTTCTTCTTCGTGGTGAATCAGGAGGGACGGATCGTCTTTGTCTCAGAAAATGTCACCAATTATCTGGGCTACAAGCAGGAGGAGCTGATGAAGGACAGTATCTACAGCATCCTCCACGTGGGCGACCACGAGCAGTTCGTCAAGAACCTGCTGCCCAAATCCTTAGGTGAGAAACCGCTGATGCCTGGTATATATATATATACTGATCCCGGATCTATCTATTATCTATCTATCTTTTATATATCTATCTATTATCTATGTGCAGTGGGGAAAACAAGTATTTAGCCATCAACTGTGCAAGTTCTCCCACTTAAAGGGAATCTGTCACCCCATTTTAGCCATATCAGCTACAGATATGACTGAATAGTGCGTCCCATAAGCAACCTATCGGTATGTAGCTTATATCCAGATACCCCCGTTTTGATAGCAAAATACCTTTGTAAAGTCCGGATTCTTTTCTGTAAATCAGGACTGCTGCGTTTTCTCTCTCTTTCCCACCCCCCCCCCCCCCCCGCTCCTCGGCACCTCTTGCGTATGGCCGTCTATGAATCCCACAGACCGCGTTCTGCTTCCCGCAATAGCGCTTTTCAAATTACCTCCCACGCATGCGCAGTGTGCTTTGCCCAATAGGGGGCAAAGCATAAAATCATGACAGCGCATGCGCTACTCTTTCCTTGCCCCGGAAATGACTGCTTGCCTTGGACGACTTCCGGGGCAAGGAAAGTGAATGACAATAGTAGTGCATGCGCTGTAATAATTTTATGCTTTGCCCACTGTTGGGCAAAGCACACTGCGCATGCGCGGGGGGGATTTGAAAAGCGCAATCGCGGAAGCAGAACGCCGTCTGTGCGATTCACAGACGGCCTACGAAAGAGATGCAGAGGAGCCGGGGGGGGGGGGGGAGAGAGAGAAAACGCTGCCCTCCGGACCGGACCGCCCTGATTTACAGAAAAGAATCAGCATGATAATGATCCCAAGCACACCGCCAGAGCAATGAAGTAGTGGCATCATAAGAAGCGTATGAAGGTCCTGGAGTGGCCTAGCCTGTCTCCAGATCTCAACCCCATAGAAAACCTTGGGAGGGAGTTGAAAGTCCGTGTTGCCCAGTGACAGGCCCAAAACATCACTGCTCTAGAGGAGATCTGGAGATCTGCATGCTGGAATGAGCCAACATACCACCACCAGTGTGTGCCAACCTTGTGAAAACTTACAGAAAATGTTTGACCTCTGTCATTGCCAACAAAGGATATACAGTTATATGAAAAAGTTTGGGCACCCCTATTAATCTTAAGCTTAATGTTTTACAAAAATTGGTGTTTTTGCAGCAGCTATTTCAGTTTGATATATCTAATAACTATTGGACACAGTAATGTTTCTGCCTTGAAATGATGTTTATTGTACTAACAGAAAATTGTGCAATCTGCATCCAAACAAAATCTGACAGGTGCATAAGTATGGGCACCCTTATCATTTTCTTGTTTTAAATACTCCTACCTACTTTTTACTGACTTACTAAAGCACTTTTTTGGTTTTGTAACCTCATTGAGCTTTGAACTTCATAGCCAGGTGTATGCAATCATGAGAAAAGCTACTTAAAGTGGCCACTTGCAAGTTGTTCTCCTGTTTGAATCTCCTCTGAAGAGTGGCATCATGGGCTCCTCAAAACAACTGTCAAATGATCTGAAAACAAAGATTATTCAACATAGTCGTTCAGGGGAAGGATACAAAAAGCTGTCTCAGAGATTTAACCTGTCAGTTTCCACTGTGAGGAACATAGTAAGGAAATGGAAGAACACAGGGACAGTTCTTGTTAAGGCCAGAAGTGGCAGGCCAAGAAAAACATCAGAAAGGCAGAGAAGAAGCATGGTGAGATCAGTCAAGGACAATCCTCAGACCACCTCCAGAGAGCTGCAGCATCAACTTGCTGCAGATGGTGTCACTGTGCATCGGTCAACTATACAACGCACTTTGCACAAGGAGAAGCTGTATGGGAGAGTGATGCGAAAGAAGCCGTTTCTGCAAGCACGCCACAAACAGAGTCGGCTGAGGGATGCAAAAGCACATTTGGAGAAGCCAATTTCTTTTTGGAAGAAGGTCCTGTGGACTGATGAAACCAAGATTGAGTTGTTTGGTCATACAAAAAGGCGTTATGCATGGCATCAAAAAAACACAGCATGCCAAGAAAAACACTTGCTACCCACAGTAAAATTTGGTGGAGGTTCCATCATGCTTTGGGGCTGTGTGGCCAATGCCGGCACCGGGAATCTTGTTAAAGTTGAGGGACGCATGGATTCCACTCAGTATCAGCAGATTGTTGACAATAATGTTCAAGAATCAGTGACAAAGCTGAAGTTACGCAGGGGATGGATCTTTCAGCAAGACAATGATCCAAAACACCGCCCAAATCTACTCAGGCATTCATGCAGAGGAACAATTACAATGTTCTGGAATGGCCGTCCCAGTCCCCAGACCTGAAGATCAGTGATCATCTGTGGGATCATTGAAGAGGGCTGTCCATGCTCAGCGACCATCAAACTTAACTGAACTGGAATTGTTTTGTAAAGAGGAATGGTCAAAAATACCTTCATCCAGGATCCAGGAACTCATTAAAAGCTACAGGAAGCGACTAGAGGCGCAAAAGGAGGATCTACTAAATATTAATGTCACTTTTCTGGTGAGGTGCCCATACTTATGCACCTGTCAAATTTTGTTTGGATGCAGATTGCACATTTTCTGTTAGTACAATAAACCTCATTTCAAGGCAGAAACATTACTGTGTCCAATAGTTATTAGATATATCAAACTGAAATAGCTGTTGCAAAAACACCGATTTTTATAAAACATTAAGCTTAAGATTAATAGGGGTGCCCAAACTTTTTCATATAACTGTATAACAAAATATTGAGATGAACTTTTGTTAATGACCAAATACTTATTTTCCACCATAATTTGCAAAATAATTGTTGCCAAATCAGACAAGGTGATTTTCTGGATTTGTTTTCTCATTGTGACTCTCATAGTTGTGGTCTACCTATGATGTCAATTACAGGCCTCGCTCATCTTTATAGGGGGAGAACTTGCACAATTGGTGGCTGACTAAATACTTTTTTCCCCACTGTATCTTTTCATCTATCTATTATCTATCTATCTATTATCTATCATATATCTATTATCTATCTATCTTATATTATCTATTATCTATCTAATCTCCTATGATAAGCTAAGTATTGAGCACTGATATTCCCACTCCCGCATCCTTCTCACCCCGTAGATGAGGGTCCATACACACCTGATGGTCGAGGAGCTGGGTCTGCTTTAGTCTAATGTATGGTGGTCTCTACAGTCCTGCTGCTGTGGACTGGGGGGCTTTCTTTATATTGACCCTAGATCATCAGCCCTAGTCAGTGATTCTGGGAGCTGGGACGCGCCGCCTCCATCAGGACGCGCCGCCTCCATCAGGACGCGCTTATTATTGTTTTTCACTCCGTTCTTGCTTCTTTGCAGTGAATGGAGCCCCCTGGTCCCAAGAAGCCAACAGACGAAACAGCCATACCTTAAACTGTCGAATGCTGATTCGGCCCCCGGACGAGGCGGGCTCGGAGAACCAGGAAGCACGGCAGCGGTACGAAGTGATGCAGTGCTTCACTGTGTCCCAACCCAAATCCTTCAAGGAGGAAGGAGAAGGTGAGACGGCGCGGTGGGTGGTGCTGGATGTCCGCTGCATCGTACACTGCCTCCTGTGTCCTGACTCCGGTCACTGATCTTACTAAGTTAGGGGTCTGATCTGGAGTCGGGTTTGGGCTCTATGTTACATTAAGTGCCTGGTCGGAGTCTTTAATCATTTAGGTGGTCTGGGATCTGTATTAGTTTATGGGGTCTTTTTTAGTTTGGAGGTCTTGTCTGGGGTCTGGTCTGGAGTCTGTTTTAGTTTGGATGTCTGGTCTGTGGTCTGTATTATTTTATAGGGGTCTGTTTTAGTTTGGAGGACTGTTCTGGGGTCTGTATTAGTTTATGGGGTCTGTTTTACTTTGGAGGTCTGGCCTGGGGTCTGTATTAGTTTATGGGGGTCTGTTTAGTTTGGAGGTCTGGTCTGGGGTCTGTATTAGTTTATGGGGGTCTGTTTTACTTTGAATGTCTGGCCTGGGGTCTGTTTTAGTTTATGGGGGTCTGTTTTACTTTGGAGGTCTGGTCTGGGGTCTGTATTAGTTTATGGGGTCTGTTTTATTTTGGAGGTCTGGTCTGGGGTCTGTATTAGTTTAGGGGGGTCTGCTTTAGTTTGGAGGTCTGGTCTGTATCAGTTTATGGGTCTGTTTTGCTTTGGAGGTCTGGGGTCTGTATTAGTTTATGGGGGTCTGCTTTAGTTTGGAGGTCTGGTCTTTGGTCTGTATTAGTTTATGAGGGGTCCGTTTCAGTTTGGAGGTCTGGTCTGGGTCTGTATTAGTTTATGGGGGTCTGCTTTAGTTTGGAGGTCTGGTCTGTATCAGTTTATGGGGTCTGTTTTGCTTTGGAGCTCTGGGGTCTGTATTAGTTTATGGGGGTCTGTTTTACTTTGGAAGTCTGGTCTGGGATCTGTGTTAGTTTATAGGGGTCTGTTTTACTTTGGAGGTCTGGCCTGGGGTCTGTATTAGTTTATGAGGGGTCCGTTTCACTTTGGAAGTCTGGTCTGGGATCTGTATTAGTTTATAGGGGTCTGTTTTACTTTGGAGGTCTGGCCTGGGGTCTGTATTAGTTTATGGGGGTCTGCTTTAGTTTGGAGGTCTGGTCTGAAGTCTGTATTAGTTTATGGGGGTCTTTTTTAGTTTGGAGGTCTTGTCTGGGGTCTGTATTAGTTTATGGGGGTCTTTTTTAGTTTGGAGGTCTTGTCTGGGATCTGTATTAGTTTATGGGGGTCTTTTTTAGTTTGGAGGTCTTGTCTGGGGTCTGGTCTGGAGTCTGTTTTAGTTTGGATGTCTGGTCTGTGGTCTGAATTATTTTATAGGGGTCTGTTTTAGTTTGGAGGACTGTTCTGGGGTCTGTATTAGTTTATGGGTCTGTTTTACTTTGGAGGTCTGGCCTGGGGTCTGTATTAGTTTATGGGAGTCTGTTTTACTTTGGAGGTCTGGCCTGGGGTCTGTATTAGTTTATGGGGTCTGTTTTAGTTTGGAGGTCTGGTCTGGGGTCTGTATTAGTTTATGGGGGTCTGTTTTACTTTGAATGTCTGGCCTGGGGTCTGTTTTAGTTTATGGGGGTCTGTTTTACTTTGGAGGTCTGGTCTGGGGTCTGTATTAGTTTATGGGGGTCTGTTTTATTTTGGAGGTCTGGTCTGGGGTCTGTATTAGTTTATGGGGGTCTGCTTTAGTTTGGAGGTCTGGTCTGTATCAGTTTATGGGTCTGTTTTCCTTTGGAGGTCTGGGGTCTGTATTAGTTTATGGGGGTCTGCTTTAGTTTGGAGGTCTGGTCTTTGGTCTGTATTAGTTTATGAGGGGTCCGTTTCAGTTTGGAGGTCTGGTCGGGGTCTGTATTAGTTTATGGGGGTCTGCTTTAGTTTGGAGATCTGGTCTGTATCAGTTTATGGGGTCTGTTTTGCTTTGGAGCTCTGGGGTCTGTATTAGTTTATGGGGGTCTGTTTTACTTTGGAAGTCTGGTCTGGGATCTGTGTTAGTTTATAGGGGTCTGTTTTACTTTGGAGGTCTGGCCTGGGGTCTGTATTAGTTTATGAGGGGTCCGTTTCACTTTGGAAGTCTAGTCTGGGATCTGTATTAGTTTATAGGGGTCTGTTTTACTTTGGAGGTCTGGCCTGGGGTCTGTATTAGTTTATGGGGGTCTGCTTTAGTTTGGAGGTCTGGTCTGAAGTCTGTATTAGTTTATGGGTTGCGTTTCACTTTGGAGGTCTGGCCTGGGGTCTGTATTAGTTTATGGGGGTCTGCTTTAGTTTGGAGGTCTGGTCTGGAGTCTGTATTAGTTTATGGGTTGCGTTTCACTTTGGAGGTCTGGCCTGGGTCTGTATTAGTTTGTGGCCTGCTGTCTGTGATGATGGGTCATTTGTACTATCTGTGTTTTTTGTTGGAGGCGTCCCCTGTGTAAATGGGGTATAAGGCCAGATATTTTTTGCTATTATTTTTGGCTTGTCAGTAATTGTGTCACCCACGCTCCTGATCCATTTGCGGTATATTCCTGTGTGGTGCTTGTGTGCCCCCCACATCTGAAGTATCAGAGTGCCGCGTGTCGCTCCAGGTCTTAGGTTATGTCACATTTACCCGTCTGGCACAATGTGGGGCTCCGATCCCTCCGTCCTGCTTCGCTCCATGGTGACCATCAGAGGTAATGGTGGAATAGTTAGAAACTGCTGACTCACCGCTTTTTAATTAAAGTTAGAGGAACCTCTTTGGCCCATCCAGACTTCTGTAACCTGCTATTGCATAAGTCATCATGCCCCCATTATGTCTTTATTAACCTTAGCTGTCTGTTGTGCCTGGGACTGCTGCCGGGGTATGGTACGATATGTGGAGAACATGAAGTGAATACTGCGGTGGTCTAGTAGGCGGGACCTCGAGGGTGCAAATGTTTTCTGTTGGGGTGGGGGGGTACCACAAAATTTTGCGCCCCCCCTGCATTCTGTCTACTTAACCGAGCGGTTCTGGCAAGCTGTATTGGTGGGGAACTGAGTGTCTGTCCAACAGTCGGCGACACGAAAGAGAAAATCGCCGCTGACGCCAGTTCCTATGTCGAGTTGAGTTTGTCATCGACAGCACCCAATAACAAAGTCATCTCGACCACAATGCTCTTCATAGGCAGCAGCAACCAATGTGGCAGAGGATGAGCATCTTGTAGGGTTAGGACCAAAGTGATCAATTCCAATACGAAGAATCTGGGGTATTCATATTTATGCAATGCCCTGTAAGTTTCCACACGCGATTTCACAGATTATTCTTCATAATATTTTATGTAAAAAGGAAAATGAAAAATCAACATAAAGAATTCTGTGTGCAGGAAAGGTCATGGGCGCCTGTGCCGGCTGATGGTGGGGGATGTATGGAGGATGCACGTCCTGCGAGTCACGAGGGAGACGTATGGAGGGATGCAGCGGCGGATCAGAGCCTGATGCCTGGATTATCACTTTATCTGTATTTTATGCATTTGTTTCATGTCATTTGCCTTTGGAGGAAACAGTTTGTATTCTGGTCTCACCTCCGTCCAACAGGTCTCAGACTATTCAGCTTCCGCAATCCTCCTCCACTGTCCTGTCCTCCTCCACTGTCCCGTCCTCCTCCACTGTCCTGTCCTCCACTGTCCTGTCCTCCACTGTCCCGTCCTCCACTGTCCCATCCTCCTCCACTGTCCCGTCCTCCCATACTATCCCATCCTCCCCTACTATCCCGTCTTCCTCTACCTATTCCGTCCTCCCCTACTGTCTTGTCCTCCTCCGCTATCCTGTCCTCCTCCAGTATCCCGTCCTCCTCCACTATCCCGTCCTCCTCCACTATCCCGTCCTCCTCCACTGTCCCATCCTTCTCCACTGTCCCGTCCTTCTCCACTGTCCCATCCACCTCCACTGTCCCGTCCTCCTCCACTGTCCTGTCCTCCTCCACTGTCCCGTCCTCCTCCACTGTCCTGTCCTCCTCCACTGTCCTGTCCTCCTCCACTGTCCTGTCCTCCTCCACTGTCCCATCCTCCACTGTCCCATCCTCCACTGTCCCATCCTCCTCCACTGTCCCGTCCTCCACTGTCCCGTCCTCCTCCACTGTCCCGTCCTCCCATACTATCCCATCCTCCCCTACTATCCCGTCTTCCTCTATCTATCCCGTCCTCCGTCCTCCCCTACTGTCTTGTCCTCCTCCGCTATCCTGTCCTCCGTCTACTATCCCGTCTTCCTCTACTATTCCATCCTCCGTCCTCCCCTACTGTCTTGTCCTCCTCCACTATCCCATCCTCCTGCACCACTTTCACCAAACTCATCCACTCATTTGGCCCCCATTGCACAGCCCCCATTATCTAGAGCAATGGGGATTCAGGTTTGGTTGGACATAATTATAAGGTTCAGTACAATCCCTTCCCCCTGCACGACATGTCCTACAGTGGTGGCCAAAAGTATTGGCACCCCTGCAATTCTGTCAGATAATACTCAGTTTCTTCCTGAAAATGATTGCAATCACAAATTATTTGCTATTTTTATCTTCATTTAATTTGCTTGCAAGGAAAAAACACAAAAGAGAATGAAGCAAAAATCAAATCCTTGATCATTTCACACAAAACTCCAAAAATGGGGCAGACAAAAGTATTGGCACCCTCAGCCTAATACTTGGTTGCACAACCTTTAGCCAAAATAACTGCACACAACGGCTTCCGGTAACCATCAATGAGTTTCTTACAATGCTCTGCTGGAATTGTAGACCATTCTTCTTTGGCAAACTGCTCCAGGTCCCTGATATTTGGAGGGTGCCTTCTCCAAACTGCCATTTTGAGATCTCTCCACAGGTGTTCTATGGGATTCAGGTCTGGACTCATTGCTGGCCACCTTAGAAGTCTCCAGTGCTTTCTCTCAGACCATTTTA
Organism: Oophaga sylvatica; assembly: GCA_033576555.1. Classification (NCBI taxonomy): domain Eukaryota; kingdom Metazoa; phylum Chordata; class Amphibia; order Anura; family Dendrobatidae; genus Oophaga; species Oophaga sylvatica. The sequence goes on along the minus strand of JARQOD010000005.1, from coordinate 15,664,225 downwards.
TAGTGCTTTTGGAAGTGTGTTTTGGGTCATTGTCCTGCTGGAAGACCCATGACCTCTGAGGGAGACCAAGCTTTCTCACACTGGGTCCTACATTATGCTGCAAAATTTGTTGTAGTCTTCAGACTTCATAATGCCATGCACACGGTCAAGCAGTCCAGTGCCAGAGGCAGCAAAGCAACCCCAAAACATCAGGGAACCTCCTCCATGTTTGACTGTAGGGACCGTGTTCTTTTCTTTGAATGCCTCTTTTTTTCCTGTACACTCTATGTTGATGGTTTTTCCCAAAAAGCTCGACTTTTGTCTCATCTGACCAGAGAACATTCTTCCAAAACGTTTTAGGCTTTCTCAGGTAAATTTTGGCAAACTCCAGCCTGGCTTTTTTATGTCTCGGGGTAAGAAGTGCGGTCTTCCTGGGTATCCTACCATACAGTCCCTTTTCATTCAGACGCTGACGGATAGTACGGGTTGACACTGTTGTACCCTCGGACTGCAGGGCAGCTTGAACTTGTTTGGATGTTAGTCGAGGTTCTTTATCCACCATCCGCACAATCTTGGGTTGAAATCTCTGGTCAGTTTTTCTTTTCCTTCCACATCTAGGGAGGTTAGCCACAGTGCCATGGGCTTTACACTTCTTGATGACACTGCGCACGGAAGACACAGGAACATTCAGGTCTTTGGAGATGGACTTGTAGCCTTGAGATTGCTCATGCTTCCTCACAATTTGGTTTCTCAAGTCCTCAGACAGTTCTTTGGTCTTCTTTCTTTTCTCCATGCTCAATGTGGTTCACACAAGGACACAGGACAGAGGTAGAGTCAACTTTACTCCATGTTAACTGGCTGCAAGTGTCATTTAGTTATTGCCAACACCTGTTAGGAGCCACAGGTAAGTTACAGGTGCTGGTGATTACACGAATTACAGAAGCATCACATGATTGTTCAAACAGTGCCAATACTTTTGTCCCACCCCTTTTTTAGGTTTGATGTGGAATTATATCCAATTTGGCTTTAGGTCAATTCTTTTTGTGTTTTTTCATTGAAGACAAATTAAATGAAGATAATAATACCAAAGAATTTGTGTTTGCAATCATTTTCAGGAAGAAACTGAGTATTATCTGACAGAATTGCAGGGGTGCCAATACTTTTGGCCACCACTGTATATACTCCCTGCCCCATACACACCCTGCTCGGTTTACTCACTGCCCCATACACACCTGATATTAATGGGCTAGTAAGGGACCATGGATCTTGGCCCCCTCCCAGACTAAAAACATCAGCTCTCAGAAATGGTGCATCCATAAAATGCGCAAAATCTGGCACTTAGCCTCGCTTTTCCCACTTGCGCTGGTGCGGTGGCAAGTTGGCGCTATTGCTGTCACCTTTGTATTGTCAGGTAACATCAGGCCCAGGTGTTGTGAATAGGCTGGAAATGAGTTCTGAGCAGAAGCTCCCTCTGGTGGTTACAAACGGTACTGGACTGTCCAGTGAAGATTGTGAGGATTGGGAATCAGGTGTTACTGACTGGTCTTATATAAGGGAGTCGCCTTCCCATCAGGGTTGCCGGTGATCAATTGTTCTGGTCTCAATCCTTGATTCCTGTTTCCTTGGTAGCCTGCTGTGTCGTGTCTGCATCTCCTGCTAACAGATAAGACATTTTCTTCTTTTTGTTTTTGTGCTTGATTTTTGCATTTTGTCCTGCACTTCTGTGGGGGCCTTCAGGGTCCCCTCTGGGGGCTTTTGCCCTCTCAGTTCAGTTCAGCCACTGATGTTTGTACATTTGCTTTTTCCAGTTTTTTCAGTGGCTGCTGTTTTGATTTTGTTACACCAGAGAACTAATTTAGGTGGTAGAGGTTGTGTGATCTCAGGTGTTTTTGAAATTAGTAGAGTTGGTGCTTTTCAGGGTTTTTTGGGATTGCAGTAAGTGCCCTTCCTATCCTTTTTTTTTAGTAAGTTTGGGCCCCAACGTTTGCTCATACTATTTTCTGTCTGTGTCTGTATTTCTTCTTGTCTAACCGCCATTACATGTTTGGGGGCTTTCTATGTTCTTTGGGGATCTGCTCCGGGGCAGATAGCTTTCCTCTTTCTATCTTTAGGTGTAGTTAGTTTCTCAGGCTGTGACGAGGCGTCTAGGACCAACGTAGGTACGCTCCATGGCTGGCTCTAGTTGTGGTGGTTAGTCAGGGTACTGCAATCTCATAGTTTCCAACTGCTCTGGTGTATTTCCTTTTTGCCTGCTCTCCTCAGCTACCAAATCATAACACCCAGGTGTTAGTAATGGAGAGGCGTCTGTAAGACGCCCCTATTACTAACACTATAGTCAAATTGTCAAAAAAAATAATACCCAGAATAAAGTTCTTTGAACAAGTGACACAGACTCCTTTCAGCTGCAGATGGAAGGAAGAGAGCCACAGTCATTACTAGTGGGTAGGCGGAGCCCAGATAGGATTGACACCTCAGATTAAAAAGAGTGTTGACCGGCCCCACCAGCTCGGGCTCCTCCTACTCGGCTCTCCAGTTTACAATTTGAGGTCTCAGAGGATGGTCGCTGCTGGAAGCAGCTCCTCAGAAGATTTTATTATTTTTTATCGGACAAGAGACTTGGATCACCAAATGTGGTCTAGAGGTCTCAGGGGTCTCAGCGCTGCTGGACTCCCACCTCTCCCTTGGCGGATCTGTATTACCCTAATGGTGGTCCCTGCAGAACCCTGCCGGCCCGGGGGGATGAGGATGGCTTCCCTGGCGGGGGCGCAAACCGCGCTGCAGGGGTCACTGCGTCCCCCGCCCTGGGGGGAAGCATGGGCAACGCGCCAGAAACCCCTGGGGGTCCCTGTGGCGCTTCGGCTGGTGAGTACTCCACATTTTTATTAATGTGTGTGTGAGTGCTCAAGCGACTGCTGCGGCAGCCGCTGTACAATACATGTCGGTGACTGTGTTTTTTGTCCGCAGGTGGATGCCTGCAGGACATAGGAAAGGAGTGCGCGCCTTTTTATTTGAATTTTCGCGCCGCTCTGAGCGCGCGCTTTACTGCTGTCTCCATTTCCGGCTTCCCTCATGGAGCACACGGAGGCACAGCGCGGCGGCCATTAAAGAAGCAGGCTGAAAGCTTCTTCTGGCTCTTCTCCCTCCTCCCCTCCCGGCAAGATGTTACACTGTGGCCAGCTGGGTGAGTCGCTTCTAGCTCGCGGGCAGAAGCTTAACCCCTTCACCCCCACAGCGCGGGCGCCTTCTGGGGCACTAATGAGTGACAGACTGCGCTGTCCTGCGGCTGTTATCGCATAAGGGGCTCGCACACTCTTTTCAATAATAATAAAGAGTTTGTGGGGAGTCTGCGATTTTAATACTGCCACTATACGTTCCCACTAACGATCCTGATAACGACGCATACTAATGTGATCGTTTGTGTGATCATTTTTTAATGTCGCTAGTAGCTGCCAATCTGGGCGATCTCATTAACATCACATAAGCGGTTAGCGATCTCCTTAACAACTTTGGCGGTCATTGCGATATACAAAACAGCACAATTTTTAGCGATCTTGTGGAACGTTTTTTTCTGTTAGTGTGGCATAAAAAGCTGTCCTGCAGCTGCTGCCTTATAAGAGGCACTTGGGGGTCCCACAACTTTTTCATTATCAAGGTTGTGGGGAGTCTGCTACTTTAACCCCTTCTTAGGCGGTTAACTCTTAATGCTGGGGTAGCTCTCTCTTTAAGAGCTTTAACCCTTCAGCGATTGTTTTTTCTTTAAGAAACACACTGTTCTAGTTACTGACAGGTTTAACCTGCCATATACTGTGCAAGGACATGTCAGATGCGGACTATCTGAAACGCAGACCCCGACAGCGTCATGCGCAGCGGTCGGAGGTTCCAGTGGTGTCAAAATGGAGGCCCTCGCTAGTTTCTATGATGGCCTGTCTGACCTTCTAGGTTATGGAGTGTCAGCTAGATCCTCTCAAGGAAGCGACACAAATCGGTGCCTTCCTTCTCGCGTAGCGAAGATGTCCGTTTCGGACAAGGAGGATCGGCAGGGACACTCTGCCTCTCTCATGGACCGTACTATTGGAGCCATGAGGGCGTTACAGTTACCAGAGAGAGGTAACTAGGCGTCCTTGTAAGTCGGCCCGGATGTTTCAGGAGTCGCATAGGTCGCGACGGCTTTACAATCTGTATCCGTTTTCTACGGAGTTGATTGTTAATTGGATCTCCTGAAGTGAATGTCCCTTTATCCTGGTAAAGGAAGGCGAGTCTGCAGGACCTGCTGGAGATGGCAACAATATCCATCTGCGAGGCCGCGGGTCATGGATTCAGTATTAAGGATCTATGTGTACTTGTAAAGTTTCCCTGAGCCGTTTGGACCGTCTACGGACGGCGTGACAAGATGGATCCCCTCTATCGAGATAGATGGGCTTTTCAAGTTGAAGGATTCTGCGTCACTGCTATCCAGGGCGCAATCCTCGGCAGTCACAGTCAGAAGAGCACTGTGGCTTAGACAGTGGAACGCGGTTTCCAAGCAGGGTTTGCTATCTTTAGCTTACAAGGTGGTCAGCTATTTGAATCTGACCTCACAGAGCTGATTTCTGAGGCAAAAGAAACAGCTTTACCGCAGCGCAGAGCTGTGACCTCTGCGTCTGGCAGGACTAGTGCCGGTAGTTGTCGGCGGTCCTTTCGGTCCAGGGGATGATCCGGTCAACCCTCTGGGGGTTTGGGTCGTTCCTCTCTTTTTTTAAAAAAAAAAAAAAAGGGGGGGGGAATTTCTCAGAAATTCCACATACCCTGGAAACAGAACTTCCATTAAGACAGAAGCTGGCAAAAAACCCGCTAAAGCGGTCTGACGTCTGGGTCTCACTCGAGCGCTCTTGAGTGGAGGGTCGTTTACTCCAATTCAAACCGACTTGGGTTTCCCGTGTGTCGGACGCCTGGGTGACACAGGTTGTGTTGGCAGGCTACTTCATAGAGTTTCTTTCTCGACCCCCGGACAGGTTTTGCCAATCTCGCATTCCGTCAGAGCCGAGCTATTTGCTGCTCTACTACGAGAGGTCGATTCCCTTCTGCAGAAGGGTGTGGTGATACCGGTTCCGCAGAGGACCGGGGAAGAGGATTCTTATTCCAACCTCTTTGTGGTCCCCAAAAAGGAGGACAAATTTCGCCCTATTTTGGATTTCAAAGATTGAATCGGCATGTTTACATCCCGAAAATTCCGCATGGAGTCGCTTCGCTCCGTTGTGGCAGCCCTGTCGCAGAACGTCTTTTTGGTCAATCGACATTCGCGACGTTTATTTGCATGTTCCCGTCGGAAGGGCTCACCGGCGCTTCCTTCGTTTTGCCATAGGTCAGGACCATTGCCAGTTTGTGGCTCTGCCATTCGGCTTGGCCTCGGCGCCCAGAGTTTTTACAAAAATTCTAGCGCCCCTCATGGCAATTCTTCGAAGACAGGGGGTTACGATTTCCCTACCTGGACGACCTTCTGATTGTGGCGTCCTCAAAGGAGGAGGCGGGGACGGCTCGCAATCTATCCCTTCAGCTCCTGGAGGATTTCGGGCGGCTGGTCAATTGGGAGAAGTCGTCTCTGGAAGTCAATCCTGTTTTTGGGAATGCATTTCAACACTGTACGGACGGTGGTGTCCCTTCCTCCAGACAAGCGGGCATGTCTCTTTCGACATGTACAGATTATGAGGTCTACAGCAGCAATGTCCTTTCGGAAGTGTATGCGCCTTCTGGGTTTGACGTCCATGGAGGCACTTCCGTTTGCCCAATTTCATTCCAGGGCCCTCCAAAGGCTCATTCTGAGTCGTTGGGATCGATCGCAAGCTTCTCTGAATTGCAGCGTCATCATCTCTCACAGGGTGCGAGAATCCCTAGGATGGTGGTTACGTCCAGGAGCGTTATTCCTGGGGAAATCTTTCCTCCCTCCGAGGTGGTCGGTCATAACCACCGATGCCAGCCTGACGGGCTGGGGGGTGTCTGGAACGATCTTTGGATCCAGGGAGTATGGTCATCGGAAGAGTCTGTTCTACCGATCAACATCCTGGAGTTGAGGGCAATTTTTCCTTTGCCTACAACACTGGACGGTCCCTTTAAGCGGTCTAACCAGTCCGAGTGCAGACAGACAACGCGACGGCGTTGCGTATATCAACCACCAAGGCGGGACAAGGAGCTCCAGCCTCATGATGGAGGTGTCTCGGATCCTGCTATGGGCCGAGACCAAGGTTCCAGCCATCTCTGCGATCACATTCCAGGAGTCCAGAATACCACGGCGGACTTCCTCAGTCGCGAGAAGATGGATCCTGGAGAATGGAGTCTTCATCCGAAAATTTTTGCGCTGCTGTGCTTCCGTTGGGGAACTCCCCAAGTGGATTTGATGGCATCCAGGTTCAAATGCCAAACTACCGACCTTCATGTCCAGGTACAAGGACCCGAAGGCTGTGGCGGTGGTTGCTCTGGTGGCTCCGTGGGACCATTTCGAGCTAGTCTATGTGTTTCCGCCGATATCTTTACTTCCTCTGGTGCTGCGTCGGATCAGACTGGAAGAGAATTCTGGCTATGTTGATAGCCCTGGATTGGCCAAGGAGGACGTGGTTCTCGACACTGGTGTCGTTTTTGGCGGCACCGCCATTCCCACTTCCTCCTCGCCCGGACCTGTTAACCCAGGGGCCCGTTCGTCATCCGGACTTGAAGTCTCTGCGTTTGACGGCGTGGCTCTTGAGACCGAAACCTTGACCCATAGAGGTTTTTCAGCTGAAGTCATTGCCACTCTGCGAGCTGCCAGAGGTCCGGCTACTACTAAGATTTATCACAAGACTTGGTCTTTTCGTGGTTTCGGGTTCTTCAAGGAATCCGAGGATTTTTTTCCATTCCCAATTTGTTGGCTTTGCTACAGTACGGGCTGGACAAAAGGTTTGGCAGTTAGCACTCTGAAAGGTCAGGTTTCTGCCCTGTCTTTGCTATTTCGGAAGGCTATCGCCTCGCGTAGGGACGTACGTTCCTTTTTTCGCGGAGTAACCCGTCAGTTTCCACTGCGGAAGGCGCCTGTGTCTTCTTGGCGGCTCAACCTTGTCTTGGAGGCTCTTCAGCATATACCTTTTGAGCCTATGGGTTCTGCTAGCCTTTCTTTAATTTCTTGGAAGGTTACCTTCTTAGTGGCGGTAACCTCTTTAAGAAGGGTTTCTGAGTTGGCAGCTTTTTCCTGCTCGCCTCCTTTCCTGAGTTTTACCCGGATCGAGTAGTGCTTCGCACACGGGGCGATTTTCTACCTAAGGTGGTGTCGCAATTTCATGTTAACCAGGATATTGTGTTGCCCTCGCTTTGCCCGGGCCCAGGGAATGCAAAGGAACGGAACTTGCACAAATTGGATTTAGTGCGGGTCTTGAAGTTCTATTTTGTCTATTACTCAAGGTTTTCGAAAGTCAGATTCCCTGTTTGTGATTACAGCAGGTCGTAGGCATGATCAACGAGTTTTCAAGGACTCTATAGCTCGTTGGATTCGGTCGGCCATTTTGGAGGCTTACCGTCTTAATGGCGAACCTTGCCCGATTAAGATTCGAGCTCGCTCCACGAGGGCTGTGACTTCATCGTGGGCCTTTCATCAAGGGCTTCGGCAGCTCAGCTCTGCCGAGCGGCGACCTGGCGTTTCGTCCACACATTTACAAAGTTTTATAAGGTGGACGTCAGTGCTTCCGCTGATGCGGCCTTAGGACGTAGGGTCCTGCAGGCAGCGGTAATTTAAAGTTTTTAGTTAACTTGTATTTGGCGCCTGTGGCGCATTTATCTAGGTTGTTGGGTTTCTGCCTATTTTGTTTTTTTTCCCACCCTAATTTTTGGACTGCTTTGGGACGTCCCACTAGTAATGACTGTGGCTCTCTTCCTTCCATCTGCAGCTGAAAGACGGATTTTGGTAAGAACTTACCTGTAAAATCCTTTTCAGCGAAGGAAGAGAGACACAGCTCCCTCCCATGGCAGAAGTGTGTTGTTGTATTTACAGATGTAGCGTGACCCTTCTCTGATAGCGATTATCTGGACTGAGGTCGACGCGCTACGGCTCTGTTCCAGCATTGCCAGCTTATCGCAGTAGTCAGGTTCAGTGAGTAGTACCTGTAACTGTGTGATTTTTTTGCCGAATGCATGCATAACCTGTACTCTTATGTTTTTTCTCTGAAGTCCTTCAGAAGGGGTTATGTTGCTTCGCTGGTGATATTGTTCTTCCTTAAGCTTGGGTACGACTGAAGAGCTGAGTAGGAGGAGCCCGAGCTGGAGGGGCCGGTCAACACTCTTTTTAATCTGAGGTGTCAATCCTATCTGGGCTCCGCCTACCCACTAGTAATGACTGTGTCTCTCTTCCTTCCTTCGCTGAAAAGGATTTTACAGGTAAGTTCTTACCAAAATCCGTCTTTATCAACTCTAAACTGACCAAAAACAGTTATACTCATCTTATGCCCAATCCACTGAAGCCAATGCCCCCTGTAAAATATTTAAAATAATAAACAACCATATTCCTCACCTGTCCACCGAGAAGAAGATAATTCAATTGGCCTGCTCTGCATCAAGCTCTGCTACATCTAGAAGACAGGCTAAATTGTTGCAGAGCTAGACGCGTCGTGGGACAAATGCTTCATGAAGGAAACATGGGCTTCAACGGATTGGGCGTAAGGTGAGTATAAGTGTTTTTGGTTCATTTAGAGTCAGTAAAGGAGTCTGTGTCATTTGTTCAAATAAAGGACTTTATTCTGGAGGTTATTTTTTTGACAATTTGAATATGGGGTTAGTAATGGGGGTATCTTATAGAAGCCTCTCCATTACTAACCCTTAGGCTTGATGTCACCTGACAATACAAAGGTGACATCAACTTCAACACTATCACCCCACTTGCCAAAGCACCAGGGCAAGGGGGAAGAGCTTGGCTGGCTGAGTGCCAGATTTGCTGCATCTTATGGATGGACATTTCTGGGGAGGCTTAGGCTAGGTTCACATAGTGTTAATGCAGTCCGTTCAACGCATAGCGTTGACGGACTGCATTAACGCCAGTGTCATTTTGTGATTGCGTTAAGCGATCACGCTAGCGCGGTGTCTGTGTCTCAGCTAGCAGTGACGGACCCCGAACGCTGCAGACCGCGTCCGAGGTCCGTCACAGAATGACTGCACATCGCTAATGCATGCCGATTTCTGCATGCGTTAGGATGCGCTATTGCGGGCAATGGCGGCGTTAACGCACCATTACATGGCGTTAGTGCCGCTATGTGACGGATGCCGTCAGTGCATTGCCCGCAACGCAATGTGAACCCGGCCTTAGAGCTGATGATTTTAGTCTGGGGCAGTGCCAATATCTAGGGTGCCTTCCTAGGCTATTAATATCAGCTAGCATCTGTCTGCCTAGCCTTTACTGGTTACTAATTATAGGCGGACATACTTTTTTTTTTTGGAGGGGGGTCTCATTTTAATCACCAGTAAAGGTTAAGTATACAGCTATGAGTTGATATTAATAGCCTGGGAATCTCCATGGGTATTACCCCCTTCTCAGGCTATAAATATCAGCCCACGGCTGCCGGCTTTCCTTCTGCTGGTTAATAAAAAAAAAATTTTGCGAAAAAATTTATTTAATAATAAAATACATGTACAGTAAGCTACACCGGCAAAGCACTGATTATATCTCTCACACACACATTTAAATTTATCTATGCATGAATCTATCTATCTGTATATCTAGCTATCTAATATATATACGGTGTATATATATACCCTTTCCTAGTGTATTCTCACCCATCCCTGCAGTCTGTGAGCCCTCGCGGGCAGGGTCCTCTCTCCTTCTGTACTTGTCCCTTGTCCAGCACATGTTTATTGTACCTGTCTATATTTTTCCCCTTTTCATATGTAAAGCACCATGGAATAAATGGCGCTATATAAATGTATAATAATAATAATATATATGTATATATATGTGTATGTTTATATATAGGAATATTTCCTTTGGAAACTGTAAATTACATACAGAATTACTCTATGTAAAAGCTCATGTTGAAATCGCATTGCAATCTGATCGCATTTGCATGTAAATCAGATGTCATTCTGATGCTAGGTGATAAAAATCGTTGCAAGAAAATTGCAGTCCACTTTCTTGACCCTCGTCCGACTTCTCAGGACCGATATTGGGTCTTTTTTTTACGGTGATGGGTATGAGCCTCTAACCAGTCTCTTTCTCTCGCTCCAGATTTCCAGTCCTGTCTGATCTGCATAGCTCGGAGATTACCTCGGCCCACACCCATCACCTCGCTAGAGTCTTTCATGACGAAGCAAGATGCTACAGGTGAGCGGGCGGGAGGGTGAGGAGCGTTCTACCAGCTGCAGGCTCCTTAGGATACCCACCACTACCATCAGGACACTAACGACGGTACTGTCCTCTGGCTCTAAGTCAAATAAACTGCCACCATCCAAAGAATTATAGGAGTTTTCTTGTATGGTGGGGGTCTGGTTTCTGACATTGTAGAGTGGCCGTGCCCGGGAATACAATTCAGAGCAGGAATCCCACCGGAACCAGGTGGGTCTGGAGTTGGACCCCCATTGATTAATAATGTAACAGCGGAAATCCGTTATAAATAAGGCTGCTTTCACATATCAGTTTTTTGCCATCAGTCGCAATCCGTCGTTTTTTGAAAAAACAGGTCCGGCTACAAACATCTGGCCCCAGCCACCCCAGAAAAGGCACGTCTATTATAAGATGCGCCTTTTCTGGCACTAAGCCTCTCTATTCCCATTGCCTTTAGCGGTGGCTCATGGGTTAATAAGGGGTTAATGTCACCTTGCTATTGAAAGGTGACATTAATCCGGGTTAATAATGGAGAAGTGTCAATAAGACAACTATCCATTATTAATCCTACAGTAGTAAAGGGTTAAAAAAGACACACATTAATTAAAAATTATTTTAATTAAATAATTACTCAATGTTTTTGACCTAATTTATTATTCTGCCAATCCAACTGAATCCCTTGTTCTCCTGTGAAAAATAATAAAATAAAAGAGCAACAATATCCATACCTCTCCGCCGTTCAGTCAGGTCCCCAGCTGCAATCCATCACAAGGGGTTAACTAGTTTACAGCAGGGACCGCTGCTAATGCTACCGGCCCGGCTGTAAACCCCCGCAGAATTAATGAAATCATGTCTGCGCAGGCGCCCCGGCTGACCGGAGATTAATTGATTAGCGTGGGAAAGTTTCTGAACTTTTTCCCACGCTGTCAGATCACCTCAGGTCAGCCGGGGACACCGCGCAGCCTCACTGACATCAGCGGATATTGTTGCTTTTTTATTTATTTTTTTATTACAGGAGAACAAGGGATTCAGTTGGATTGGCAGATTAATAAATTTGGTCAAAAAACTTTGTGTAATTATTTCATTAAAAGAATTTTTAATTAATGTGTGTCTTTTTTAACCCTTTACTGCTATAGGATTAATAATGGATAGTTGTCTTATTGACACCTCTCCATTTTTAACCCGGATTAATGTCACCTTTCAATAGCAAGGTGACATTAACCCCTTATTAACTCATGAGCCGCCGCTAAAGGCAATGGGAATAGAGAGGCTAAGTGCCTAGAAAAGGCAAATCTAATAATAGATGTGCCTTTTCTGGGGTGGCTGGGGCCAGATGTTTGTAGCCAGGGGGGCCCTAAAACAATGGTCCCTCTCTAGGCTATGAATATCTGTCCTCAGTCACTGGCTTTCCCTCTGTGGCAGAGAAAATTGTGCGGGAGCCCACCCAATTTTTTCCCCCGATTATAGCCTTATATTTAACCCCTAGAGTTCCACATTTTTCCTAACACAAACTACTAAATTGATTAAATACTGACATATATAAATCGTTTTGATATGACATGGTTTACTGTATGTAAACCATGTGTCATTTCATGTCGGGTTCTGTAATGATTTTACTGAAGTCGGCAATTGATTTAGCGACTGTTATGCTATGTAGAACTCTATGAACTATAAATATATATATACCGTATATACTCGTGTATAAGCCGAGATTTTCAGCACCTTTTTTCGTGCTGAAAATGCCCCCTCGGCTTATACACGAGTCATAGGGCAGAAACCAGCGGGGGAGGGGATGCCGCGGCAGGAGCCGGTGGCTGGGATCATACTCACCCCTCCCCGTGCCATCGCTGAGGGTCCCTGCAATCCTGCGTTCTCCCCGTCTTCCTGCAGCTCTTCAGCACTGAGCGGTGATGTAATACCCGCTATTAAGGTCATGTAATATGGACGCGACGCCACTCCCATGGGCGTCGCCTCCATATTCATGGCCTTAATGAGCGGTATTACATCACTGCTCAGTGCTGAAGAGCTGCAGGAAGACGGGGAGAACGCAGGATTGCAGGGACGCTCAGCGATGGCACGGGGAGGGGTGAGTATGATGGAGGAGAGGACAAGGAGCATGAGCAGGACGGGGGGGGGAGAACGGTGGACGGGGGAAGCTGGAGTAGGACGGGGGAAGCATGGAGGAGGACAGGGGGAGGACGGGGAAGCATGGAGCTGGACGGGGGGAGATCGGTGGACGGGGGGGAGATCGGTGGACGGGGAAGCATAGAGGAGGACGGGGGAAGCATAGAGGAGGACAGGGGAAGCATGGAGCAGGACGGGGGGGAGAACGGAGGACGGGGAAGCATGGAGCTGGACGGGGGGAGATCGGTGGACGGGGGAAGCGTGGAACAGGACGGGGGGGGAGATCGGTGGACGGGGAAGCATAGAGGAGGACGGGGGAAGCATAGAGGAGGATGGGGAAAACGGAGGACGGGGGAAGCATGGAGCAGGACGGGGGGGAGATCGGTGGACGGGGGAAGCGTGGAGGAGGACGGGGGAAGCATGGAGCAGGACAGGGGAGGATGGAGGGCACAGCGGAGGACGGAGCAGGAGGGGGGGAGTACAGAGGAGAATGGGGGAGCACAGAGCTGGATGGGGGAGCAAGGAGCAGGACGGGAGCAGCACAGAGCAGGAGGGCAGTTTATACACCCGGCTTATACATGAGTCAATAATTTTTCCCATTTTTTTGTGGCAAAATTAGGGGGGTCGGCTTATACACGGGTCGGCTTATACACGAGTATATACGGTGTATATATATATGTGTCTCAATGACATGTGTGTGTATATATATATATATATATATATATATATGTATTCTATGTGTATATATTCTTTATTAAACATGTCAGTGTGATTTTGCTGTACAGCGCACTGAATTGCCAGCTTTTAAAAAACGTTTGAAAAAACAGATCCGTCACATCAGTTTTTCACAATCTGTGACGGATCCGTCGAGACAACGGATAGTGACTGATGGTAAAAAAACTGATAAGTGAAAGCAGCCTAAGAATATTCTGTCAGCCAGCAGCCACCACTAGGGGGAGCCACTGTAGACAGGTCAGTATATATGAGCACATTGGAGGGGGTCTGACTAATTATATTGGGGCCAGACTGGAACACATGTATGACGCCCCATGCGGGCGCTGTTTAGCCCCCCGTATCTGTCAATCTCTCAGGTCTAAGGGGACTTGCTAACTGACACCACCATTTGGCCCCATGAACCCACCTAGTATTTAGCCATAATGGCCCCATTGTTGCAGGCATGAAATATGTCAGCTGGTCAGCGCGATTCCTGCGGACAAAGGCTCTTGGATCTCGGCGTCATTTATCACTGTATTATGAGACATTAAGGTTCCTATGTACAATGTATGTGTTGTCCGCGGCTTCACGCTGAATACAATCATTATCCCGCTGCCTGAGAGGGGCTTTGTTGTAAATAGCAAAAAATGAGCCGTAATCTATGTCACCAGTAGGGGCGCCGGCAATCCGCTTCTGTTAGAATAAATGGGGCTTCTCCCACTGTGAACTTATAGACCAAACCTGCAGGGGGACCCCATGCATCTGCGGTGTCCTGGCCCCCAATATATATTCCCAGTGCACCATTTCTACCAGGGTTCCCAAAAATCACACATAGCAATACTCACGACCAAATGCAGACATGTCAAAGAAGGGGAGAAGGGTTGTACAGGGAGGAAACCACAAAATACACCCCCTCCTACCCAATACACCGATAATTCAGGAATTTACAAACAGTTAATAACCACCAAAATGTAACCTAAATCGGTCCAGTACACAAGATGGTTCAGAGCTACAAATCTCCTGCCTCCCTACACACAGACATAGAGTTCAGTAATGAAAGTCTGTCCACCTGCAGCCACCACTAGGGGCAGCGCACTACATATAGATTTATACAGCCACCACTAGAAGGAGCTCACTACATACAGATTTATACAGCCACCACTAGAAGGAGCTCACTACATACAGATTTATACAGCCACCACTAGAAGGAGCTCACTACATACAGACATATACAGTCACCACTAGAGGGAGTTCACTACATACAGATTTATACAGTCACCATTAGAAGGAGCTCACTACATACAGATTTATACAGTCACCACTAGAAGGAGCTCACTACATACAGATTTATACAGCCACCACTAGAAGGAGCTCACTACATACAGACATATACAGTCACCACTAGAGGGAGTTCACTACATACAGATTTATACAGTCACCATTAGAAGGAGCTCACTACATACAGATTTATACAGTCACCACTAGAAGGAGCTCACTACATACAGATTTATACAGCCACCACTAGAAGGAGCTCACTACATACAGATTTATACAGTCACCACTAGAAGGAGCTCACTACATACAGATTTATACAGTCACCACTAGAAGGAGCTCACTACATACAGACATATACAGTCACCACTAGAGGGAGCTCACTACATACAGATTTATACAGTCACCACTAGAGGGAGCTCACTACATACAGATTTATACATCCACCACTAGAAGGAGCTCACTACATACAGATTTATACAGTCACCACTAGAAGGAGCTCACTACATACAGACATATACAGTCACCACTAGAGGGAGCTCACTACATACAGATTTATACAGTCACCACTAGAGGGAGCTCACTACATACAGATTTATACATCCACCACTAGAAGGAGCTCACTACATACAGATTTATACAGCCACCACTAGAGGGAGCTCACTACATATAGATTTATACAGCCACCAGTAGAAGGAGATCACTACATACAGATTTATACATCCACCACTAGGAGGAGCTCACTACATACAGATTTATACAGTCACCACTAGAGGGAGCTCACTACATACAGATTTATACAGTTACCATTAGAAGGAGTTCACTACATACAGATTTATACAGTCACCACTAGGGGAGCTCACTACATACAGATTTATACAGCCACCACTAGGGGGAGCTCACTACATACAGATTTAACAGTCACCACTAGAAGGAGCTCACTACATACAGATTTATACAGCCACCACTAGAAGGAGCTCACTACATACAGATTTATACAGCCACCACTAGAAGGAGCTCACTACATACAGATTTATACAGTCACCACTAGAAGGAGCTCACTACATACAGATTTATACAGCCACCACTAGAAGGAGCTCACTACATATAGATTTATACAGCCACCAGTAGAAGGAGATCACTACATACAGATTTATACATCCACCACTAGGAGGAGCTCACTACATACAGATTTATACAGTCACCACTAGAGGGAGCTCACTACATACAGATTTATACAGCCACCAATAGGAGGAGCTCACTACATACAGATTTATACAGTCACCATTAGAAGGAGCTCACTACATACAGATTTATACAGTTACCATTAGAAGGAGCTCACTACATACAGATTTATACAGTTACCATTAGAAGGAGCTCACTGCATACAGATTTATACAGTCACCACTAGGGGGAGCTCACTACATACAGATTTATACATCCACCACTAGGAGGAGCTCACTACATACAGATTTATACAGCCACCATTAGAAGGAGCTCACTGCATACAGATTTATACATCCACCACTAGGAGGAGCTCACTACATACAGATATATACAGTCACCATTAGAAGGAGCTCACTACATACAGATTTATACAGTCACCATTAGAAGGAGATCACTACATACAGATTTATACAGCCACCACTAGGAGGAGCTCACTACATACAGATTTATACAGTCACCAATAGGAGGAGCTCACTGCATACAGATTTATACATCCACCATTAGGGGAGCTCACTACATACAGATTTATACAGCCACCACTAGGGGGAGCTCACTACATACAGATTTATACAGCCACCATTAGAAGGAGCTCACTACATACAGATTTATACAGCCACCACTAGAAGGAGCTCACTACATACAGATTTATACAGCCACCACTAGGGGGAGCTCACTACATACAGATTTATACAGCCACCAATAGTGGGATGTATACCTCTATAATTGAGCTCCCCCTAGTGGTGACAGAAATAAAGGTTTACATTAATCTGATTCTTAGGGAAAATTAGAATAGGGAGAATATTTCCTGGTGCTGGTAACCTCGGCCCCCCACTATGGCCTCCTTGTCTCGATTACAAGCCATATACAGAATGTAACCGCAGTGTTTGCATCTCGGGCACTCGGAGGTACACCATACTGCTATAGGAAGATATATTGCCATGTTATTCCCCTTAAAGTCCTCTCATTGCATCGTGGTGACATTGTATCAATTCAGGAAGGATACATTGATACATTTCGATTGTTAGCTCTTGGGATCAGCACATCTGCCTCGCTCTAATGTTGTGCTCAGTCTTCACACCTCCTTAGACCGCAGCTGAAAAATGACAAATTGATAACACAGATCTGTCTGCAAACACGGATGAGAGACGTTTCATTCTTCACTTATTTTCATTGGCGCAGTGACAGAGCGGCCGAGAGGTTGTGTAAACAGCGGCTCATAAACCTTCTCCCCTTATCCAGAAATCTCTGCTCCGAGAGGCTGCGGTGGCCAAATCCCAACTGTAAATGTGATTGTGTGTAATTATGGGAGACAATGACAGGAGACCGAGGCCAGCTACCGGCAGAAATGGTTTATTTTTATTTTTTTCATGTTTAGGAAAAATCATCTCCATTGATACAAGTACACTGAGAGCTTCAGGCAGCACAGGCTGGGAAGACCTGGTCCGAAAATGTATCTATGCTTTCTTTCAAGCTCAGGGTACGGAACCGTCTTACGCCAAACAACTTTTTCAAGAAGGTGAGTGCCCAGGAGACATAGAGTGTCCATACAGAAGTCCATGAGGACATGACATCACCGATCCTTTATTATACCCCAGAGCTGCACTCACTATTCTGCTGGTGGAGTCACTGTGTACATACAGTACATTACTGATCCTGAGTTACATCCTGTATTATACTCCAGAGCTGCACTCACTATTCTGCTGCTGCAGTCACTATGTACATACATTACATTACTGATCCTGAGTTACATCCTGTATTATACCCCAGAGCTGCACTCACTATTCTGCTGGTGCAATCACTGTGTACATACATTACATTACTGATCCTGAGTTACATCCTGTATTATACCCCAGAGCTGCACTCACTGTTCTGCTGGTGCAGTCACTGTGTACATACATTACATTACTGATCCTGAGTTACATCCTCTATTATACCCCAGAGCTGCACTCACTGTTCTGCTGGTGCAGTCACTGTGTACATACATTACATTACTGATCCTGAGTTACATCCTGTATTATACCCCAGAGCTGCACTCACTGTTCTGCTGGTGCAGTCACTGTGTACATACATTACATTACTGATCCTGAGTTACAGCCTTTATTGTACCCCAGAGCTGCACTCACTATTCTGCTGGTGCAGTCACTGTGTACATACACTACATTACTGATCCTGAGTTACATCCTGTATTATACTCCAGAGCTGCACTCACTATTCTGCTGGTGCAGTCACTGTGTACGTACATTACTGATCCTGAGTTACATCCTGTATTATACTCCAGAGCTGCACTCACTATTCTGCTGGTGCAGTCACTGTGTACATACATTACATTACTGATCCTGAGTTACATCCTGCATTATACTCCAGAGCTGCATTCACTATTCTGCTGGTGTAGTCACTGTGTACATACATTACATTATTGATCCTGAGTTACAGCCTGTATTATACTCCAGAGCTGAACTCACTATTCTGCTGGTGCAGTCACTGTGTACATACATTACATTACTGATCCTGAGTTACAGCCTTTATTATACTCCAGAGCTGCACTCACTATTCTGCTGGTGCAGTCACTGTGTACATACACTACATTACTGATCCTGAGTTACATCCTGTATTATACTCCAGAGCTGCACTCACTATTCTGCTGGTGCAGTCACTGTGTACATACATTACATTACTGATCCTGAGTTACATCCTGTATTATACTCCAGAGCTGCACTCACTATTCTGCTGGTGCAGTCACTGTGTACATACATTACATTACTGATCCTGAGTTACCTCCTGTATTATACCCCAGAGCTGCACTCACTATTCTGCTGGTGCAGTCACTGTGTACATACATTACATTACTGATCCTGAGTTACAGCCTGTATTATACTCCAGAGCTGCACTCACTATTCTGCTGGTGCAGTCACTGTGTACATACATTACTGATCCTGAGTTACATCCTGTATTATACTCCAGAGCTGCACTCACTATTCTGCTGGAGCAGTCACTGTGTACATACATTACTGATCCTGAGTTACATCCTGTATTATACTCCAGAGCTGCACTCACTATTCTGCTGGTGCAGTCACTGTGTACATACATTACATTACTGATCCTGAGTTTCATCCTGTATTATACTCCAGAGCTGCACTCACTATTCTGCTGGTGCAGTCACTGTGTACATACATTACTGATCCTGAGTTACATCCTGTATTATACTCCAGAGCTGCACTCACTATTCTGCTGGTGCAGTCACTGTGTACATACATTACATTACTGATCCTGAGTTACATCCTGTATTATACCCCAGAGCTGAAATCAAGGAATCATTCATCTGAAAGTGTGACACAAGGGCTCCACTGGTGCAGTTCTATTTTCCCTCTGTAAGAATATCTATATATTTTGAGATCTCTGGCAGAATCGTGAGTGCAGCTCTGGAGTCCAGTAGTGGCTGTGACTAGTAGTGTTGAGCATTCCGATACTGCAAATATCGGGTATCGGCCGATATTAGCTGTATCGGAATTCCGATTCCGAGTTCCGATTTTCGTCTTATCGGATACCGGAATCGGGATGTCACTGTCACTGTCAGTGTCCGTCTGTCGGGTCTGTCAGGAGTCAGCGGCACTTACCTGGCAGAAGATCTCCGGCGGTCACGGCCTGGACTGCTTCATGGCCGCCATCCTCTTCTCCCGGCGGTCACATGCAGTTTCTCGCGATAACTGCAGTGACTGCTGGGTAATCCCGGCCGTAAAGCAGTCAGTCCGATGACGTCACCGCCGGGGAAGCAGGTAATCAGCTGTGCTGCGTCGGGATGTCAGGCTCTGCCTGTCATTGCGATGTAGCAGAGTTGGATCGTCGTGGGACAATCGTTATGGACTGCGTCGGACAGGTGGTATACTGTTGGTTTGTTTTTTTTCTTTTTTTACAGGAGATCGATGGCGTCGCAGGAATGAGAGTATAATAAAAGAAATGAAAACTGTGTTGTCTCTTTTATTTCATTAAAAGACTTTTTTCTTGCTTTGTCTTTTTTTTACACATTTAATAACTTTGGGATTAATAATGGATCGGTGTCTTATTGACACCTCTCCATTATTAACCGGGCTTATTGTCACCGTGCAATCAACGGTGACAATAACCCCTTATTACCCCGCTTGCCACCGCTACAGGGCAGTGGGAAGAGCCGGGTAAAGTGCC
Organism: Oophaga sylvatica; assembly: GCA_033576555.1. Classification (NCBI taxonomy): domain Eukaryota; kingdom Metazoa; phylum Chordata; class Amphibia; order Anura; family Dendrobatidae; genus Oophaga; species Oophaga sylvatica. The sequence goes on along the minus strand of JARQOD010000005.1, from coordinate 15,644,424 downwards.
ACAATTGGCACATCTTTTGATGCGCCAAATGTGGGGCTGCTGTAGCCTGGTATTATCAGGCTGTTGAGGGCCAAAATCCATGGGCCTTGACAGTCTTTTAATACCAGGCCGCAGCAGTCTGCATTTTACTTGGCTGGTTAACAAAAATAGGGGGGATCCCTACGCCGTTTTTTTTTCGAGGGGATCCCCTATTTTTGTTAACCAGCCAAGCTAAGCAGACTGCTGTGGCCTGGTATTATCAGGCTTGCAAGGTCCATGGATATTGGATCCTTACCAGCCTGAAAAACCAGGCCTCAGCGGTCTGCTTCATCTGGCTGGTTAACAAAAATAGGGGGGACCCCACGCCAATTTTTTTCGAGGGGATCCCCTATTTTTGTTAATCAGCCAAGATATGCAGACTGCTGTGGCCTGGTATTATCAGGCTGGCAAGGTCCATGGATCTTGGCTCCTTAACAGCCTGAAAATCCAGGCCTCAGCGGTCTGCTTCATCTGGCTGGTTAACAAAAATAGGGGGGACCCCACGCCAATTTTTTTCGAGGGGATCCCCTATTTTTGTTAATCAGCCAAGATATGCAGACTGCTGTGGCCTGGTATTATCAGGCTGGCAAGGTCCATGGATCTTGGCTCCTTAACAGCCTGAAAATCCAGGCCTCAGCGGTCTGCTTCATCTGGCTGGTTAACAAAAATAGGGGGGACCCCACGCCATTTTTTTTTCGAAGGGAACCCCTATTTTTGTTAATCAGTTCCCTCTGACGTCACTGATTGTGTCCCTGGCTGACCTGAAGTGAAAGTGGAAAGCAATCAATTAAGCTTTCCACTTAAGGGCCCGTCTCACATAGCGATATCGCTACCGAGATCGCTGCTGAGTCACTAGTTTTGTGACGCAGCAGCGAGCTCACCAGCGATATCGCTGTGTGTGACATTCAGCGACGATCAGCCCCCCTGCCGGTATCGCTGATCGTCGCTGAAATGTCAGGACCTTTGATCGCTGGTTTCCCGCCTGTCACACGCAGCGATGCGTGCCTGTCAGAGGGAAACCAGCGATCAAAAAAAGGTCCTGACATTTCTGCGACGATCAGCGATACCCGGCAGGGGGGCTGATCGTCGCTGAATGTCACACACAGCGATATCGCTGGGTGAGCTCGCTGCTGCGTCACAAAACTAGTGACTCAGCAGCGATCTCGGTAGCGATATCGCTATGTGAGACGGGCCCTTAAGCGATGTTACCCGCAGTGTCGCTGTCCCAGATCGCTGCCTGAGCTGCCTGTTTGGCAGCTCAGCAGCGATCATGTAGCGATACACCAGCGATCCTGACAAGTGCATATCGTTGTCGGGATCGCTGGTGTATCGTTATGTGACACCCAGCCTTTACTCTCCTGTCAGGCAGGAGAGGAACTCATTCATTTGGGGGTTTACTGTGAGGCTGCAGCATTAGCTGCGGTCCCTGCAGTAAACATTAACCCTTTCTGAAGGATTACACCGTGGGACCTGACTGTGCATGGGATAGGTAAGAATAATTTTGCTTTTTTATTTTATTTTTATTACAGGAAATGGTTTTTGCAGTAAAATAAAAGATGGTCAAAAACATGTGTCTTTATTTCATTAAAATGATTTTTAATTAAAGTGTGTGTGTTTTATTTTTATTTCATGCAATAGGATTAATAATTGATAGTTGTCTAATTGACAGCTCTCAATTATTAACCTGGCTTAAGGTCACCTTTCAATAGCAAGGTGGCTTTAACCCCATATTAACCCATTCGCCACCGCTACAGGGCAATGGGAATAGACGGGCAAAGTGCCAGAAAGGGCGAATCTAATTATAGATTTGTCTTTCCTGGGGTGTCTGGGGGCAGATGTTAGTAGCCGGGGGGGGGGTGGGGCAAAAATAATGGTCCCTCTCTGGGCTATTATTATCTGCCCCCACTCACTGGCTTTGTCTGTCTGGTTGCGAAAATAGGGCGGGAGCCCACGCATTTTTTTTCAGCAATTTTACACCTCATATATATATATACATGTCATTGAATTTGTGACACATATATATATATATATTTATATTTGTAGTTCATACACTTCTACATAGTATAATAGCCGCTAATTCAATTGCCGGCTTTTGTGAAAATACAGAACCCGACATGAAATGACACTTGGTGTACATAGGGTTAACCATGTCTTTTCATGTCCTTTGCTATCTAATTTGCACAAACAATTAAATCAGACTATGTGTGCAAAATTTCACACCTCTAGGGGTTAATTAAAGGTGTAAATTCGTAGCAAAAAAGTCCGTTTTTTTTACAACGAATTTACACCTTTAATTAACCCCTACAGGTGTGAAATTTTGCACACATAGTCTGATTTAATTGTTTGTGCAAATTAGATAGCAAAGGACATGAAAAGAAATGTTTAACCCTATGTACACCAAGTGTCATTTCATGTCGGGTGCTTCTGTCTTTTCACTGAAGCCGGCTTTACCCGGCAATTGAATCAAAGGATATTTTACTATGTAGAAGTGTATAAACTATACATATATGTATATATATATGTCACAATGACATGTATATATATATATATATGTATTCTATGTGTGTATATTTAGTGTTTACAAGGAAAGAATGGGTTTTTTTTAGTTGCGATATTTTGTTCCCATAGACTTACATGGGACTTCCGGTATCGGTATCGGGTATCGCCGATATTTTAGTGATATCGGCGATACCATTCCGATTCCGATACTTTAGCATATCGGAAAGTATCGCTCAACTCTAGTCACTATAGATAGATAGTCACTAGAGTTGAGCGATACTTTCCGATATGCTAAAGTATCGGAATCGGAATGGTATCGCCGATATCACTAAAATATCGGCGATACCCGATACCGATACCGGAAGTCCCATGTAAGTCTATGGGAACAAAATATCGCAACTAAAAAAACCCCATTCTTTCCTTGTAAACACTAAATATACACACATAGAATACATATATATATACATGTCATTGTGACATATATATATACATATATGTATAGTTTATACACTTCTACATAGTAAAATATCCTTTGATTCAATTGCCGGGTAAAGCCGGCTTCAGTGAAAAGACAGAAGCACCCGACATGAAATGACACTTGGTGTACATAGGGTTAAACATTTCTTTTCATGTCCTTTGCTATCTAATTTGCACAAACAATTAAATCAGACTATGTGTGCAAAATTTCACACCTCTAGGGGTTAATTAAAGGTGTAAATTCGTTGTAAAAAAACGGACTTTTTTGCTACGAATTTACACCTTTAATTAACCCCTAGAGGTGTGAAATTTTGCACACATAGTCTGATTTAATTGTTTGTGCAAATTAGATAGCAAAGGACATGAAAAGACATGGTTAACCCTATGTACACCAAGTGTCATTTCATGTCGGGTTCTGCATTTTCACAAAAGCCGGCAATTGAATTAGCGGCTATTATACTATGTAGAAGTGTATGAACTACAAATATAAATATATATATATATGTGTCACAAATTCAATGACATGTATATATATATATGAGGTGTAAAATTGCTGAAAAAAAATGCGTGGGCTCCCGCCCTATTTTCGCAACCAGACAGACAAAGCCAGTGAGTGGGGGCAGATAATAATAGCCCAGAGAGGGACCATTATTTTTGCCCCCCCCCCCCCGGCTACTAACATCTGCCCCCAGACACCCCAGGAAAGATAAATCTATAATTAGATTCGCCCTTTCTGGCACTTTGCCCGTCTATTCCCATTGCCCTGTAGCGGTGGCGAATGGGTTAATATGGGGTTAAAGCCACCTTGCTATTGAAAGGTGACCTTAAGCCAGGTTAATAATTGAGAGCTGTCAATTAGACAACTATCAATTATTAATCCTATTGCATGAAATAAAAATAAAACACACACACTTTAATTAAAAATCATTTTAATGAAATAAAGACACATGTTTTTGACCATCTTTTATTTTACTGCAAAAACCATTTCCTGTAATAAAAATAAAATAAAAAAGCAAAATTATTCTTACCTATCCCATGCACAGTCAGGTCCCACGGTGTAATCCTTCAGAAAGGGTTAATGTTTACTGCAGGGACCGCAGCTAATGCTGCAGCCTCACAGTAAACCCCAAATGAATGAGTTCCTCTCCTGCCTGACAGGAGAGTAAAGGCTGGGTGTCACATAACGATACACCAGCGATCCCGACAACGATATGCACTTGTCAGGATCGCTGGTGTATCGCTACATGATCGCTGCTGAGCTGCCAAACAGGCAGCTCAGGCAGCGATCTGGGACAGCGACACTGCGGGTAACATCGCTTAAGGGCCCGTCTCACATAGTGATATCGCTACCGAGATCGCTGCTGAGTCACTAGTTTTGTGACGCAGCAGCGAGCTCACCAGCGATATCGCTGTGTGTGACATTCAGCGACGATCAGCCCCCCTGCCGGGTATCGCTGATCGTCGCAGAAATGTCAGGACCTTTTTTTGATCGCTGGTTTCCCTCTGACAGGCACGCATCGCTGCGTGTGACAGGCGGGAAACCAGCGATCAAAGGTCCTGACATTTCAGCGACGATCAGCGATACCCGGCAGGGGGGCTGATCGTCGCTGAATGTCACACACAGCGATATCGCTGGTGAGCTCGCTGCTGCGTCACAAAACTAGTGACTCAGCAGCGATCTCGGTAGCGATATCGCTATGTGAGACGGGCCCTTAAGTGGAAAGCTTAATTGATTGCTTTCCACTTTCACTTCAGGTCAGCCAGGGACACAATCAGTGACGTCAGAGGGAACTGATTAACAAAAATAGGGGTTCCCTTCGAAAAAAAAATGGCGTGGAGTCCCCCCTATTTTTGTTAACCAGCCAGATGAAGCAGACCGCTGAGGCCTGGATTTTCAGGCTGTTAAGGAGCCAAGATCCATGGACCTTGCCAGCCTGATAATACCAGGCCACAGCAGTCTGCATATCTTGGCTGATTAACAAAAATAGGGGATCCCCTCGAAAAAAATTGGCGTGGGGTCCCCCCTATTTTTGTTAACCAGCCAGATGAAGCAGACCGCTGAGGCCTGGATTTTCAGGCTGTTAAGGAGCCAAGATCCATGGACCTTGCCAGCCTGATAATACCAGGCCACAGCAGTCTGCATATCTTGGCTGATTAACAAAAATAGGGGATCCCCCGAAAAAAATTGGCGTGGGGTCCCCCCTATTTTTGTTAACCAGCCAGATGAAGCAGACCGCTGAGGCCTGGTTTTTCAGGCTGGTAATGAGCCAATATCCATGGACCTTGCAAGCCTGATAATACCAGGCCACAGCAGTCTGCTTAGCTTGGCTGGTTAACAAAAATAGGGGATCCCCTCGAAAAAAAAAACGGCGTAGGGGTCCCCCTATTTTTGTTAACCAGCCAAGTAAAATGCAGACTGCTGCGGCCTGGTATTAAAAGACTGTCAAGGCCCATGGATTTTGGCCCTCAACAGCCTGATAATACCAGGCTACAGCAGCCCCACATTTGGCGCATCAAAAGATGTGCCAATTGTGGCACTTTACCCGGCTCTTCCCACTGCCCTGTAGCGGTGGCAAGCGGGGTAATAAGGGGTTATTGTCACCGTTGATTGCACGGTGACAATAAGCCCGGTTAATAATGGAGAGGTGTCAATAAGACACCGATCCATTATTAATCCCAAAGTTATTAAATGTGTAAAAAAAAGACAAAGCAAGAAAAAAGTATTTTAATGAAATAAAAGAGACAACACAGTTTTCATTTCTTTTATTATACTCTCATTCCTGCGACGCCATCGATCTCCTGTAAAAAAGAAAAAAAACAAACCAACAGTATACCACCTGTCCGACGCAGTCCATAGTAACGATTGTCCCACGACGATCCAACTCTGCTACATCGCAATGACAGGCAGAGCCTGTCATTGCAACGCAGCACAGCTGATTACCTGCTTCCCCGGCGGTGACGTCATCGGACTGACTGCTTTACGGCCGGGATTACCCAGCAGTCACTGCAGTTATCGCGAGAAACTGCATGTGACCGCCGGGGAGAAGAGGATGGCGGCCATGAAGCAGTCCAGCCCGTGACCGCCGGAGATCTTCTGCCAGGTAAGTGCCGCTGACTCCTGACAGACCCGACAGACGGACACTGACAGTGACAGTGACATCCCGATTCCGGTATCCGATAAGACGAAAATATCGGAACTCGGAATCGGAATTCCGATACAGCTAATATCGGCCGATACCCGATATTTGCAGTATCGGAATGCTCAACACTAGCTGTGACGCTTCTGTAGTAATGAATCCTATGCCTCCGTTCTGCTTCCGCAGTGATGATGAAGGGAACGGCCTGCAGTCCATCATACAAGTTCACCCTGAGCGACGGGACGGAGCTGAGCGCTCACACCAAGTGCAAGCTGTACTACCCTCAGAGTCCTGACATGCAGCCTTTCGTCATGGGAATTCATTTCATAGAAAGGTGATGGAGCGATGTGCCCGTGACCGCAGTCCTGTGTGGTTGTTGACGTATCGGAGGTCTCTACCCCCTGTATCTTTGTCGTCTGTCTCCTATCGCTCGCTTTTCTTACGTCTCTTTTATGTGTTTTTTTTAGGGATCATAGCTCTCTTTGTACACAAGAAAACACTAACTCAGGAATGTCACTACCCCGACTCAGCCCCTCAATTAACTCCACCATGTCGCCAGCTCCGGGGGTCCCCTTCTCTTCTATCACCTCTGCGCCCAGTGGCAACGTGCTGAACTCTATAATGAACCAGCAGCCGGTCACTGGCCTCCATAGCATCAGCAGCTCCAACACCAGCCAAACTAACTATGGATGTTCCCCTGGAAGTCAGATGGGAACCAACGTTGCCTTAAACATGGGGCAGGCTGGACCCCAAAACAGTACCAATCTAAACCTCAACAGTTCCCCATGAGCAGTCCAGGGATAAGTCCTCCTCAGTTCATGTCTCCAAGGCATCGAGGAAGTCCAGGTCTGGTATCCCGGCCTCGAGCTTCAGGTAATCCCTTTTCTCCCCCGATACCTACCATGCACTCCCCGGTGGGGATCTCCAGCAACGGCTGTAACAATACCAACAGATCCTTCTCCAGTGTTCCACCAAACTCAATGCCAATACTCAACGAAGGACCCATGACCCCCGTAGGGTATTCTTCTCCATCTCCCGGCATGATGGGTGGGCTGTGTTCCAACAACAATGGTAGACTCTTCTCTAATCCCCAGGGCATGAACGATGGACCTACCAACCAGTCCCATTATTCTACCACGTCTCCTGTCCTACGACAGGTCTCGTCCCAGAGCTCTCCAGGGAGACTCGGTATGCCGCCCATAAAAATGGAGCCCAAGGACAATGGGAATGGTGGTGACAACCGGGTTGGGGATGGAGATAGCAAAAGTTCCTTGGCTGCTTCAAGTCAAAAACTTGTACAACTCTTGGCAACCACTGCTGAGAACAAGTTGCGGGACGGTGACCTGACCTGTAGAGATTCTTTAACTTGTCCTGTCGTTTCCAACTCGAGCTGTGGAAGTTCCTCCTCGAGCAGCGGGACGTGTCCTTCATCTCACAGCTCTTTGACGGAGAGACACAAATTGCTCCACAGGCTCCTCCAAGAAGGGAGTCCTTCAGACATAAGTACTTTGTCTTTAGACCATGACAAGAAAAGCTCCGGGTCCGGCTGTAGCCAGACACAAGGGCACACGTCGGAGATAAAGGTGGAGAGGAAGGACTCCAAAGACCAGATACTGCGTAACCTACTGGACAAGGATGAGAAGGAGGCGAAGACGCCTGCTCTGAGTCTGGAGGACGTGAAGGTGAAGGTGGAGAAGACGGAGTCCATCGATCAGTGCGTCTCCACGGCCAGCACTCTGGGGAAGCCAATGCAAGAGGACGTAAAACTGGAGACACACCACCAGGTGAGCGACTGACTACACAGACGCCCTGCACACCAGAGGTATCCAAAATGTGGTACTGCAGCTGCTGCAAGCTAGGAGTGGGGTACAGGATGATGATACTGATACTGGGGTACAGGATGATGATACTGACACTGGGGGTACAGGATGATGATACTGACACTGGGGGTACAGGATGATGATACTGAGGGGACAGGATGATGATACTAGGGGTACAGGATGATGATACTGACATGTGGGGTACAGGATGATACTGATACTGGGGGTACAGGATGATGATACTGGGTGTACAGGATGATGATACTGGGGGTACAGGATGATGATACTGACACTGGGGGGGGTACAGGATGATGATACTGACACTGGGGAGTACAGGATGATGATACTGACACTGGGTACAGGATGATGATACTGACACTGGGGGTACAGGATGATGATACTGACACTAGGGGAACAGGATGATGATACTGACACTAGGGGAACAGGATGATGATACTGACACTGGGGGGTACAGGATGATGATACTGATACTGGGGGTACAGGATGATGATACTGGGGGTACAGGATGATGATACTGACACTGCGGGTACAGAATGATGATACTGGCACTGGGGGTACAGAATGATGATACTGTTACTGGGGGTACAAGATGATAATGGGGGGACAGGAAAATGACACTGATACTCGGGGTACAGGAAAATGACACTGATACTCGGGTACAGGATGATGATACTGACACTCGGGGTACAGGAAAATGACACTGACACTCGGGGTACAGGATAATGACACTGACACTGGACGTACAGGATGATGATACTGACACTGCGGGTACAGAATGATGATACTGGCACTGGGGGTACAGGATGATGATACTGATACTGGGGGTACAAGATGATGATAATGGGGGGACAGGAAAATGACACTGATACTCGGGGTACAGGAAAATGACACTGATACTCGGGTACAGGATGATGATACTGACACTCGGGGTACAGGAAAATGACACTGACACTCGGGGTACAGGATAATGACGCTGACACTGGATGTACAGGATGATGATACTGGCACTGGGGGGACAGAAAATGATGATACTGACACTCGGGGTTCAGGATAATGACACTGACACTTGGGGTACAGGATAATGACACTGACACTTGGGGTACAGGATAATGACACTGACACTCGGGGTACAGGATAATGACACTGACACTTGGGGTACAGGATAATGACACTGACACTTGGGGTACAGGATAATGACACTGACACTCGGGGTACAGGATAATGATACTGACACTCGGGGTACAGGATAATGACACTGACACTCGGGGTTCAGGATAATGACACTGACACTCGGGGTTCAGGATAATGACACTGACACTTGGGGTTATAACTGGTTTCCGCCCCCCTATGATCCTGTAGATTATTGGGGTGCATTAGATTTGTGATCTCCTCTTGGTGGTGTCTGCGGCCCCTCTCGGACCCCTCTTCCTCCCCCTCTCGGACCCCTCTTCCTCTCAGACCCCTCTTCCTCCTCCGCTCTCAGTAGGTCGGGTTATTTCTTTGTCTCCGATATCGGACCACTGGATGAAGTGTATGTCACTCCCAGAGCTGGGATCAGATTCTGTGACCCCCGCGTCTTCCGGGGAGGTGGAGACGAGGTGTTTCCTTATCTGCTCCACTTTGGGGTCTCAGACTCATATCAGTTCTCCACCCATTTTATAATGACATATTGCAACATTGTATCTTGTAACAACCTGGGAGTTACTGGTGTCTTCAGCTGGAACCACTATTTCTAATTCTGCAGGAAACTGTGAGGAACCAAGTCAGAGCTGCAGTGTAAAGTATAGGGGAACGGTGAAAGGAGCAGTGTAAGCATGTGAAGGGTCAGTAATGTTCTACTGCCTCAGAGCCAACAATGTAGATCAGGTGGCGAGAGTGATGAAAGATGTAGTAGAGCAGACCTGTAGTGTAAAGCATGGAGGCAGACCAGCTGCACAGTGTGGATAGAACGATCCTGGATGTTCAGAGCGCCCGTCTCCCACGGTGGTCCTGGAGGAGAGGACACTGAGGACAAGTAACTAACTCCTGATACTGAGACCCCAGTCCCCGATCAGAGCTGTGTGCCAGAGAAGATGGGCTGCAGTGTAAAGCATGGAGGCTAAGTCCCGGCCTCTGCTGACATTGGAGTGATTGCTGCTTCTCCTGAGCTCGGAGGGTCTGCAGCCGCGTCCCCCGCAGCCCTGTGACCCTCGGAGGAGATGAGCAGGAAACATGGCGCCTTCATAGAGACGCTGTATTCTGTGGTGTCGTCTTTTGGGGCGACGGCTCCGTGCGGTTTCCAGCTCTCCAGGATCAGCACCGCGTCCCCAACATGTCTGCCCTCCGGGGTCACAGCGGCTCCGGGCTGCTCATTGTCATTATACATGTAGTACTATAGGGGGCGCTGTGTCTGGCTCTATTATGGGGGAGCCGTATGTCTGGCTCTATAGCGGGGGGCGCCGTGTCTGGCTCTATTATGAGGGAGCCGTATGTCTGGCTCTATAGTGGGGGCGCCGTGCCTGGCTCTATAGTAGGGGCGCCGTCTCTAGCTCTATAGCGGGGGCGCTGTGTCTGGCTCTATTATGGGGGAGCCGTCTCTAGCTCTATTATGGGGGCACCATGTCTGGCTCTATAGAGGGGGCGCCGTGTCTGGCTCTATAGAGGGGGCGCCGTGTCTGGCTCTATAGTAGGGGCGCCGTCTCTAGCTCTATAGCGGGGGCGCTGTGTCTGGCTCTATTATAGGGGAGCCGTCTCTGGCTCTATTATGGGGGAGCCGTCTCTGGCTCTATTATGGGGGCACCATGTCTGGCTCTATAGAGGGGGCGCCGTGTCTGGCTCTATAGAGGGGGCGCCGTGTCTGGCTCTATAGTAGGGGCGCCGTCTCTAGCTCTATAGCGGGGGCGCTGTGTCTGGCTCTATAGCGGGGGCGCCGTCTCTGGCTCTATTATGGGGGAGCCGTCTCTGGCTCTATTATGGGGGCACCGTGTCTGGCTCTATAGAGGGGGCGCCGTGTCTGGCTCTATAGCGGGGGCGCTGTGTCTGGATCTATAGCGGGGGCGCTGTGTCTGGCTCTATTATGGGGGAGCCGTATGTCTGGCTCTATAGCGGGGGCGCCGTCTCTGGCTCTATAGCGGGGGCGCCGTGTCTGGCTCTATAGCGGGGGCGCCGTGTCTGGCTCTATAGCGGGGGCGGCGTGTCTGGCTCTATAGCGGGGGCGCCGTGTCTGGATCTATAGCGGGGGCGCTGTGTCTGGCTCTATTATGGGGGAGCCGTATGTCTGGCTCTATAGCGGGGGCGCCGTCTCTGGCTCTATAGCGGGGGCGCCGTGTCTGGCTCTATAGCGGGGGCGGCGTGTCTGGCTCTATAGCGGGGGCGCCGTGTCTGGCTCTATAGCGGGGGCGCCGTGTCTGGCTCTATAGCGGGGGCGCCGTGTCTGGCTCTATAGCGGGGGCGCCGTGTCTGGCTCTATAGCGGGGGCGCCGTGTCTGGCTCTATAGCGGGGGCGGCGTGTCTGGCTCTATAGCGGGGGCGCCGTGTCTGGCTCTATAGCGGGGGCGCCGTGTCTGGCTCTATAGCGGGGGCGCCGTGTCTGGCTCTATTATGGGGGCGCCGTGTCTGGCTCTATAGCGGGGGCGCCGTGTCTGGCTCTATAGCGGGGGCGCCGTGTCTGGCTCTATAGCGGGGGCGCCGTGTCTGGCTTTATAGCGGGGGCGCCGTGTCTGGCTCTATAGCGGGGGCGCCGTGTCTGGCTCTATTATGGGGGCGCCGTGTCTGGCTCTATAGCGGGGGCGCCGTGTCTGGCTCTATAGCGGGGGCGCCGTGTCTGGCTCTATAGCGGGGGCGCCGTGTCTGGCTCTATAGCGGGGGCGCCGTGTCTGGCTCTATAGCGGGGGGCGCCGTATCTGGCTCTATAGAGGGGGCGCCGTCTCTGGCTCTATAGCGGGGGCGGCGTGTCTGGCTCTATAGCGGGGGCGCCGTGTCTGGCTCTATAGCGGGGGCGCCGTGTCTGGCTCTATAGCGGGGGCGGCGTGTCTGGCTCTATAGCGGGGGCGCCGTGTCTGGCTCTATAGCGGGGGCGCCGTGTCTGGCTCTATAGCGGGGGCGCCGTGTCTGGCTCTATAGCGGGGGCGCCGTGTCTGGCTCTATAGTGGGGGCGCCGTGTCTGGCTCTATAGGGGGGGCCGTCTCCGGCTCTATACGGGGGGCCTGCGGCCTTATGCGGGGGCCTGTGCTGGCTCTTTATGGGGCGCGTTCTGGCTCTATTATGGGGAGCCGTTCTGGCTCTATAGGGGGCACCGTGTCTGGCTCATAGGGGGGTGCCGGGTCTGGCTCTATAGGGGGGCCTGTGTCTGGATCTATAGCGGGGGCGCGTGTCTGGCTCTATAGGGGGGGCCGTGTCTGGCTCTATAGCGGGGGCGCCGTGCTGGCTCTATAGCGGGGGCGGCCCGTGTCTGGTCTATAGCGGGGCGCCGTGTCTGGCTCTATAGGGGGGCGTGTCTGGCTCTATAGCGGGGCGCCGTGTCTGGTCTATAGCGGGGGCGCGTGTCTGGCTCTATAGGGGGGCGTATGTCTGGCTCTATAGCGGGGGCGCCGTTCTGGCTCTATAGCGGGGGCGCCGTGTCTGGCTCTATAGGCGGGGTCCGGGGCGCTGTCTGGCTCTATAGCGGGGGCGCCGTGTCTGGCTCTATAGCGGGGGCGCCGTGTCTGGCTCTATAGCGGGGGCGCCGTGTCTGGCTCTATAGCGGGGGCCGTGTCTGGCTCTATAGCGGGGCGCCGTGTCTGGCTCTATAGCGGGGCGCGTGTCTGGCTTATGCGGGGGCGCCGTGTCTGGCCTTATGATGCGGGGGCGCCGTGTTCTGGCTTCTTAGCGGGGGCGCCGTGTCTGGCTCTATTATGGGGGCGCCGTGTCTGGCTCTAGGGGGCGTGTCTGGTTACGGGCGGTTGCTATAGCGGGCGCGTTCTGTTGGGCGCCGTGTTGCTCTATGCGGGCCCGTGTGCTATTGGGCCCGGTGCTTATCGGGGCGGCGTTATAGCGGGCGCTGGTCTAGGGCCGTGCTTTAGGGCGCTGTCTGTTATACGGGGCGTCGCTCTAGGGCCGTCTTGGTCATAGGGGCTTGCTAACGGGCCGTTCGGTTCGGGGGCGCGTGTGTTAGGGGGCGTGTCGCTCATAGCGGGCGCGTGTGCTAGGGGCCGTGTTGTCTATGCGGGGCTTCTGTCTATACGGGGGTGTGCTCTATAGGGGCGTGCTCTATAGCGGGCTGTCGGCTATAGCGGGCGGCTGCTCTATAGGGCCCGTCGTTAGGGGCGCGTCTGGCTCTATGGGCGCGGTCTGCTCTAGGGGGCGTCTGGCTATAGGGCGCGTGTTGGCTTTACGGGGCGTGTCTTTAGCGGGGCCGTCGCTTTATCGGGCGCGTTCATAGCGGGCGCCGTGTCGCTCTAGGGGCGTGCTGGCTCTAAGCGGGCTGTCTGCTCTAAGCGGGCGCGTGTCTGTTATACGGGGCGTGTGGCTCTAGGGGGCGTGTCTGGCTCTTAGCGGCGGTGTGTCTTAGCGGGCGCCGTTGGCTCTAGGGCGCGCCTGCTCTACGGGGGCGCGTTGTCTATACGGGGGCCGTTTGTCTATGGGCGCCGTTCTGCTTTGCGGGCGCGTGTGGTCTATAGGGCGCGTGTCGCCTATGGGGCGGTCGGCTATAGCGGGGTGTCTGTCATGCGGGCGTCGTAGGGGGGCGTCTGTCATGGCGCGTTTGCTCTTAGGGGCGGTCTGCTATAGCGGGCCCGTCTGCATAGCGGGGGCGGGTCTGTATGTGGGCGCGGTTGCTTAAGCGGCGCGCTCTTTAGCGGCGGTGTCGCCTAAGGGGCGCGTTCTGCTCTAGCCGTTGGCTCTATAGGGGGGCCGTGTCTGGCTCTATAGGGGGCGCCGTGTCTGGCTCTATAGCGGGGGCCGTGTATGGCTTATAGCGGGCGCCGTTCTGGCTCTATAGCGGGGGGCCGTGTCTGGCTCTATAGGGGCGCCGTGTCTGGTCTATAGCGGGGGCGCCGTCTCTGGCTCTGCTCTAGGGGGCGCCGTTCTGCTCTATAGCGGGGGCGCGTTCTGGCTCTATAGGGGGGCCGTGTCTGGCTCTATGGGGGGCGCCGTGTCTGGCTCTATAGCGGGGGCGCGTGTCTGGCTCTATATGGGGGCGTTCTGGCTCTATAGCGGGGGCGCCGTTCTGGCTCTATAGCGGGGGCGCGTGTCTGGCTCTATGCGGGGGCGCGTTCTGCTCTATAGCGGGGGCGCGTGTCTGGCTCTATGCGGGGGCGCCGTGTCTGCTTATAGCGGGGGCGCGTGTCTGCTCTATAGCGGGGCGCGTGTCTGGCTCTATAGCGGGGGCGCGTGTCTGGCTCTATAGGGGGCGCCGTGTCTGGCTCTATAGCGGGGGCGCCGTGTCTGGCTCTATAGGGGCGTTCTGGCTCTATAGGGGGGCGCGTGTCTGCTTATAGGGCGCGTGTGCTCTATAGGGGGGCGCCGTGTCTGGCTCTATAGGGGCGCCGTGTCTGGCCTATAGGGGCCGTCGCTTATGCGGGGGCCGTGTCTGTTATAGCGGGGGCGCGTTGCTCTATAGGGGGCCGTTCTGCTATGCGGGGCGCCTTGTCTATGGGGCGCCGTGTTGCTCTATAGGGGGGCGCCGTGTTGCTATGCGGGCGCCGTGTCTGGCTCTATGGGGCCGTTCTGGCTCTTAGGGGGCGCCGTCTGCTTAGCGGGCGCGTTGGTCTATGGGGGCGTGTCGGCTCTGGGGGGGCGCCGTGTCTGGCTCTATAGCGGGGGGCGCCGTGCCTGGCTCTATTAGGGGGCGCCGTGTCTGGCTCTATAGCGGGGGGCCGTGTCTGGCTCTATAGGGGGGCGCCGTGTCTGGCTCTATACGGGGGCGCCGTGTCTGGCTCTATAGCGGGGGCGCGTGTCTGGCTCTATAGCGGGGGCGCCAGTGTCTGGCTCTATAGGGGGCGCCGTGTCTGGCTCTATAGCGGGGGCGCCGTGTCTGGCTCTATAGCGGGGGCGCCGTTCTGGCTTATAGCAGGGGGCGCCGTGTCTGGCTCTATAGCGGGGGCGCCGTGTCTGGCTCTATAGGGGGGCGCGTGTCTGGCTCTATAGCGGGGGCGCCGTGTCTGGCTCTATAGCGGGGGCGCCGTGTCTGGCTCTTATGCGGGGGCGCCGTGTCTGGCTCTATAGCGGGGGCGCCGTGTCTGGCTCTATAGCGGGGGCGCCGTGTCTGGCTCTATAGCGGGGGCGCCGTGTCTGGCTCTATAGCGGGGGCGCCGTGTCTGGCTCTATAGCGGGGGCGCCGTTCTCGGGCCTTGTCTGGGCCGTGTCTGGCTCTATGCGGGGGGCCGTGTCTGGCTTATGCGGTGGGCCAGCGTGGGCTCTGGCTCTTATGGTGGGGCGCCGTGCTGGCTCTATAGCGGGGGCGCCGTCGGCTCTTATAGCGGGGGCGCCGTGTCTGGCTCTATAGCGGGGGCGCCGTGTCTGGCTCTATAGCGGGGGCGCCGTGTCTGGCCTTTGCGGGGGGCCGTGTCTGGCTCTATAGCGGGGGGCCTGCGGCCTGCTGCTTAGCGGGGGCCGTGTCTGGCTCTATAGCGGGGGGTGTCTGGCTCTATACGGGGGGCGCCGTGTCTGGCTCTATAGCGGGGGCGCCGTGTCTGGCTTTAGGGGCGGTGGGCTCTATGCGGGGGCTCTGATCTGGCATGGGGGCGCGTGTCTGGCTCTAGCGGGGGCGCCGTGTCGGCTCTATAGCGGGGGCGCGTTCTGGCTCTATAGCGGGGGCGCCGTTCTGCTCTATGGGGGGCGTTCTGGCTCTATAGCGGGGCGCGTGCTGGCTCTGCGGGGCGTCCGTTGTCTGGCTTAGCGCGGCGCGTGTCGGGCTGCCGGTGGCGCCGGTCTGGCTCTATAGCGGGCGCCGTGTCTGGCTTATAGCGCGTGTTGGCTCGGGGGCGCCGTGTCTGGCTCTATAGCGGGGGCGCCGTGTCTGGCTCTATAGCGGGGGCGCCGTGTCTGGCTCTATAGCGGGGGCGCCGTGTCTGGCTCTATAGGGGGCGCCGTGTCTGGCTCTATAGCGGGGGCGCCGTGTCTGGCTCTATGCGGGTCGGCGCCGTATCTGGGCTCTATGCGGGGGCCTGGGGCTGCGGCTCTATAGCGGGGGCGCGGTCTGGCTCTATTAGCGGGGGCGCCGTGTCTGGCTCTATTAGCGGGGCGCCGTGTCTGGCTCTATAGGGGGCGCCGTGGCTCTATAGGGGCGCCTGTCTGGCTTATAGCGGGGCGCCGTTTACTGGCCTTAGCGGGGCTGCGTGGTCTGGCTCTATAGGGGGGCGCTGTCTGGCTCTATAGGGGGCGCCGTGTCTGGCTCTATAGCGGGGCGCGGTGTCTGGCTCTATAGCGGGGGCGCCGTGTCTGGCTCTATAGCGGGGGCGCCGTGTCTGGCTCTATAGCGGGGGCGCCGTGTCTGGCTCTATAGCGGGGGCGCCGTGTCTGGCTCTATAGCGGGGGCGCGTGTCTGGCTCTATAGCGGGGGCGCCGTGTCTGGCTCTATAGCGGGGGCGCCGTGTCTGGCTCTATTATGGGGGCGCCGTGTCTGGCTCTATAGCGGGGGCGCCGTGTCTGGCTCTATAGCGGGGGCGCCGTGTCTGGCTCTATAGCGGGGGCGCCGTGTCTGGCTCTATAGCGGGGGCGCCGTGTCTGGCTCTATAGCAGGGGCGCCGTCTCTGGCTCTATAGCGGGGGCGCCGTGTGTGGCTCTATAGCAGGGGCGCCGTCTCTGGCTCTATAGCGGGGGCGCCGTGTCTGGCTCTATAGCAGGGGCGCCGTCTCTGGCTCTATAGCGGGGGCGCCGTGTCTGGCTCTATAGCGGGGGCGCCGTGTCTGTCTCTATAGCAGGGGCGCCGTCTCTGGCTCTATAGTGGGGGCGCCGTGTCTGGCTCTATAGTGTGGGCGCCGTGTCTGGCTCTATTATGGGGGCGGCGTGTCTGGCTCTATAGTGGGGGCGCCGTGTCTGGCTCTATAGCGGGGGCGCCGTGTCTGGCTCTATAGCGGGGGCGCCGTGTCTGGCTCTATAGTGGGGGCGCCGTGTCTGGCTCTATAGTGGGGGCGCCGTGTCTGGCTCTATAGTGGGGGCGCCGTGTCTGGCTCTATAGTGGGGGCGCTGCACCTCTCTGTGCTCTCGCAGCGCCCCCGTTCACTCCATTGTGTCGTTGTCGCCGGCTCCAGCTCTGACTAATATGTTTTTGAAGCTGAGCACTTTACTGACGGGAACCAGGCAACAGGCACCATGGCGATGGGTGGCAGCGAAACGTCGGCTGTCTCGTGTCTGCAGCACCGCGCTCGTTAGGCCGCAGTCACTTATCGGTGTTTACGACCCCCCTATACCAGAGAGCATCAGGTGGAGGGAATCTCTGCCGAAATAATGGGGAGGATCCGGCCGCGATGTGTAAAGGCCTCATGTATATTCAACACCGAGTAATGTGCCAGAGGGCCCATACCACCCTCCCCTGCCCACAATGTCCTCACCGTACAGCGAGCGACTGTGCACTGATGGGGAGAATGACGGTATAACACGAGTATCTCTTGTATGTTATTATATATGTACAGCCGGTATAACCTGGGTATCTCCTGTATATAATTATATATGTACAGCTGGTATAACCTGGGCATCTCCTGTATATATTTATATATGTACAGCTGGTATAACCTGGACATCTCCTGTATATAATTATATATGTACAGCTGGTATAACCTGGGCATCTCCTGTATATAATTATATATGTACAGCTGGTATAACCTGGGCATCTCCTGTATATAATTATATATGTACAGCTGGTATAACCTGGGTATCTCCTGTATATAATTATATATGTACAGCTGGTATAACCTGGGCATCTCATGTGTATAATTATATATGTACAGCTGGTATAACCTGGGCATCTCCTGTATATAATTATATATGTACAGCTGGTATAACCTGGGTATCTCCTGTATATAATTATATATGTACAGCTGGTATAACCTGGGCATCTCCTGTATATAATTATATATGTACAGCTGGTATAACCTGGGCATCTCCTGTATATAATTATATATGTACAGCTGGTATAACCTGGGCATCTCCTGTATATAATTATATATGTACAGCTGGTATAACCTGGGCATCTCATGTGTATAATTATATATGTACAGCTGGTGTAACCTGGGTATCTCCTGTATATAATTATATATGTACAGCTGGTATAACCGGGGCATCTCCTATATATAATTATATATGTACAGCTGGTATAACCTGGGCATCTCCTGTATATAATTATATATGTACAGCTGGTATAACCTGGGCATCTCCTGTATATAATTATATATGTACAGCTGGTATAACCTGGGCATCTCCTGTATATAATTATATATGTACAGCTGGTATAACCTGGGTATCTCCTGTATATAATTATATATGTACAGCTGGTATAACCTGGGCATCTCCTGTATATAATTATATATGTACAGCTGGTATAACCTGGACATCTCCTGTATATAATTATATATGTACAGCTGGTATAACCTGGGTATCTCCTGTATATAATTATATATGTACAGCTGATATAACCTGGGCATCTCCTGTATATAATTATATATGTACAGCTGGTATAACCTGGGTATCTCCTGTATATAATTATATATGTACAGCTGGTATAACCTGGGCATCTCCTGTATATAATTATATATGTACAGCTGGTATAACCTGGGCATCTCCTGTATATAATTATATATGTACAGCTGGTATAACCTGGGCATCTCCTGTATATAATTATATATGTACAGCTGGTATAACCTGGGCATCTCCTGTATATAATTATATATGTACAGCTGTATAACCTGGGCATCTCCTGTATATAATATATATGTACAGCTAGCTGGTATAACCTGGGCATCTCCTGTGTATAATTATATATGTACAGCTGGTATAACCTGGGCATCTCCTGTATATAATTATATATGTACAGCTGGTATAACCTGGGTATCTCCTGTATATAATTATATATGTACAGCTGGTATAACCTGGGTATCTCCTGTATATAATTATATATGTACAGCTGGTATAACCTGGGTATCTCCTGTATATAATTATATATGTACAGCTGGTATAACCTGGGTATCTCCTGTATATAATTATATATGTACAGCCGGTATAACCTGGGTATCTCCTGTATATAATTATATATGTACAGCCGGTATAACCTGGGCATCTCCTGTATATAATTATATATGTACAGCTGGTATAACCTGGGCATCTCCTGTATATAATTATATTGTACAGCCGGTATAACCTGGGTATCTCCTGTATATAATTATTATGTATAGCTGGTATACCTGGGCATCTCCTGTATATAATTATAATATGTACAGCTGGTATAACCTGGGTATCTCCTGTATATAATTATATATGTATAGCTGGTATAACCTGGGCATCTCCTGTGTATAATTATATATGTACAGCTGGTATAACCTGGCATCTCCTGTATATAATTATATATGTACAGCTGGTATACCTGGGTATCTCCTGTATATAATTATATATGTACAGCTGGTATAACCTGGGTATCTCCTGTATATAATTTATATATGTACAGCTGGTATAACCTGGGTATCTCCTGTATAAAATTATATATGTACAGCTGGTATAACCTGGGTATCTCCTGTATATAATTATATATGTACAGCCGGTATAACTGGGTATCTCCTGTATATAATTATATATGTACAGCTGGTATAACCTGGGCATCTCCTGTATATAATTATATATGTACAGCTGGTATAACCTGGGCATCTCCTGTATATAATTATATATGTACAGCTGGTATAACCCGGGCATCTCCTGTATATAATTATATATGTACAGCTGGTATTACCTGGGCATCTCCTGTATATAATTATATATGTACAGCTGGTATAACCTGGGCATCTCTTGTATGTTATTATATATGTACAGCTGGTATAACCTGGGCATCTCCTGTATATAATTATATATGTACAGCCGGTATAACCTGGGCATCTCCTGTATATAATTATATATGTACAGCTGGTATAACCTGGGCATCTCCTGTATATAATTATATATGTACAGCTGGTATAACCTGGGTATCTCCTGTATATAATTATATATGTATAGTTGGTATAACCTGGGCATCTCCTGTATATAATTATATATGTACAGCTGGTATAACCTGGGCATCTCCTGTATATAATTATATATGTACAGCTGGTATAACCTGGGCATCTCCTGTATATAATTATATATGTACAGCTGGTATAACCTGGGTTACTCCTGTATATAACTATATATGTACAGCTGGTATAACCTGGGCATCTCCTGTATATAATTATATATGCACAGCTGGTATAACCTGGGCATCTCCTGTATATAATTATATATGTACAGCCGGTATAACCTGGGCATCTCCTGTATATAATTATATATGTACAGCTGGTATAACCTGGGCATCTCCTGTATATAATTATATATGTACAGCTGGTATAACCTGGTTATCTCCTGTATATAATTATATATGTACAGCTGGTATAACCTGGGTATCTCCTGTATATAATTATATATGTATAGTTGGTATAACCTGGGCATCTCCTGTATATAATTATATATGTACAGCTGGTATAACCTGGGCATCTCCTGTATATAATTATATATGTACAGCTGGTATAACCTGGGTATCTCCTGTATATAACTATATATGTACAGCTGGTATAACCTGGGCATCTCCTGTATATAATTATATATGCACAGCTGGTATAACCTGGGCATCTCCTGTATATAATTATATATGTACAGCTGGTATAACCTGGGCATCTCCTGTATATAATTATATATGTACAGCTGGTATAACCTGGTTATCTCCTGTATATAATTATTATGTACAGCTGGTATAACCTGGGTATCTCCTGTATATAATTATATATGTACAGCTGGTATAACCTGGGTATCTCCTGTATATAATTATATATGTATAGTTGGTATAACCTGGGCATCTCCTGTATATAATTATATATGTACAGCTGGTATAACCTGGGCATCTCCTGTATATAATTATATATGTACAGCTGGTATAACCTGGGTATCTCCTGTATATAATTATATATGTACAGCTGGTATAACCTGGGCATCTCCTGTATATAATTATATATGTACAGCTGGTATAGCTCGGTATTGGAGACAGCACAGCTCGGGGCCTCTCTCGTCGCTTCTCCTCTTTGTTGCTTCTCTCATTCTGTAAGATTTGTCGTTCTCCTAATATCCTCAATATCTCTCCTTATTTGCTCACTTGAGCAGTCTGCAGATGCACTCTGCTCGCTTCTTCTTTCCTCTCATCTCATCTCATCTTGTCTCTCCTCCTACCTTCTTTCCTCTGATCTCATCATCTCTTCTATCCTCTGCTTTCCTGTTCTCTCCCTTTCTCCTCTTCTCTTTTTTTCCTTTCCTCTTCTCTTCTCTCCTTTTTCCTCATCTTATTTTCTCTCCTCTTCTCTCATTTCCTTTTCTCTCCTCTTTTCTCCTTTTCTCTTCTCTTCTCTCCTCTCCTTTTCTCTCTTTTCATTTCTGTCCTCTCCTATCCTCTTCTATCCTCTCCTCTTCTCTTTTTTTTGTTCTCCTCTCATCTTCTCTTCTTTCCTCTCCTATTCTCTCTTCTCTCATTTTCTCTCCTATCCTCTTCTCTTTTTTCTCCTCTCCTATTCTCTTCTTTTCTCTTCTCTCCTCTTCTCTCTTCTCTCTTTTTTTCTCCTCTCATCTTCTCTCCTTTCCTCTATTCTCTCCTTTTCTCTCTTCTCTTTTTTCTCCTCTCATCTTCTTTCCTCTCATCTTCTCTCCTTTTCTCTCTTTATTATTATTACACATTTATATAGCGCCATTTATTCCATGGCGCTTTACATATGAAAAGGGAAAATATAGACAAGTACAATAAACATGTGCTAGACAAGGGACGCACAAGTACAGAAGGAGAGAGGACTCTGCCCGCGAGGGCTCACAGTCTACAGGGATGGGTGAGGATACACTAGGAGAGGGTAGAACTGGTCATGCAGCGGTTCAGTAGACTGAGGATCACTGCAGGTTGTAGGCTTGTCGGAACAGGTGGGTCTTCAGGTTATTTTTGAAGGTTTCCATGGTAGGCGCGAGTCTGATGTGTTGGGGTAGAGAGTTCCATAGTATGGGGGAAGCCCGGGAGAAGTCTTGTATGCGGTTGTGGGAAGAAGAGATGAGGGGGGTGTCGAGAAGGAGATCTTGAGAGGATCGAAGGTTGCGTGTGGGTATGTACCGGGAGACCATGTCACAGATGTATGGAGGAGACAGATTGTGGATGGCTTTGTATGTCATGGTTAGGGTTTTGAACTGGAGCCTCTGGGCAATAGGAAGCCAGTGAAGGGCCTGGCATAGGGGGGAGGCTGGGGAATAGCGGGGAGACAGGTGGATTAGTCGGGCATTAGTCATTTTCTCTTCTCTCCTTTCCTCTCTCCTTTTCTCTTCTCTCCTCTCCTTTTCTCTCTTCTCTTTTTTTGTCCTCTCATCTTTCCTCTCCTATTCTCTTCTTTTCTCTCTTCTCTCATTTTCTCTCCTCTCTTCTCTTTTTTCTCCTCTCATCTTCTCTCCTTTCCTCTCCTTTTCTCTCTTCTCTTTTTTTCTCCTCTCATCTTCTTTCCTCTCATCTTCTCTACTTTCCTCTCCTATTCTCTCCTCTTCTCTCCTTTTCTCTTCTCTCCTCTCCTCTCATCTTCTTTCCTCTCATCTTCTCTTCTTTCCTCTCCTATTCTCTCCTCTTCTCTTTTTTTTCTCCTCTCATCTTCTTTCCTCTCCTATTCTCTCCTTTCTCTTCTCTCCTCTCCTCTTCTTTCTTTTTTTTCTCCTCTCATCTTCTTTCCTCTCCTATTCTCTCCTTTTCTCTTCTCTTCTCTCCTCTTCTCTCTTATCCTCTTCTCTATTTTCTCCTTCGTCTCATTGGGGGACACAGGACTGTGGGTGTATGCTTCTGCCGCTAGGAGGCTGACACTAAGTAACATAAAAAAGGTTAGCTCCTCCTCCGCCGTATACACCTCAGCACTGGCCGCAGGCAAACCCAGTTATTGCTTAGTGTCTGATGGAGGCACACGTCTGGTTCTTTTTCCAGACCATTTTTTTTTTTTTTTTTTTTCCCCACGAAGATGAGATAGGGGCGACGGATCCTATTGAAAGGGTCCGATCTCCCCAAACCATCAACGGGCGAGCACGTGGAGTAAAGCCTCCAGCGTATCCTCTCC
The DNA here is from genome assembly GCA_033576555.1 of Oophaga sylvatica. Taxonomy (NCBI): domain Eukaryota; kingdom Metazoa; phylum Chordata; class Amphibia; order Anura; family Dendrobatidae; genus Oophaga; species Oophaga sylvatica. Next base: position 15,621,168 of record JARQOD010000005.1, on the reverse strand, counting down.
CGCAACGTGGGACACGAATGCCGGACTTAGCCCTGTCCACCCTGAGGTATTGAAACCCTAGGTTGCACAGAGGCAGGAGTTTGTCCGTGCAGCCCCCACTGCGCCACCAATGCTAGACTGCGGTGCTGCAAGGAGGCGGACGGTCCCTCTCCTCGCCCCCTGAAGGGGTGATGGAGTTAGGGTTCCTGCACCGTCCCACCTTTTTTACTACAAAGCCCCCCTCTATGGCTCACCTTTTTGAAAACGGAGAAGATACTGGAAACGCCGCACGCATGGAGCACCGCAGGTTTCAAGCGTCTGGATTCCAGCCAGGTACACTCCTGGCCCGTGTTCCCCTCGGGGGAGTCAGGTCCCTGGCTTCGCCTCGGGCAAGGACCGGGGACTGGGGCCCGAGGTGTGGCGTCCGGCGCCGGCCGCCGGATATCTAGGCGGGCGGTGCTGGGCCGCGGCTGCAAATTTAGTCCCCGGCTTCTGCCGGGGACTAGGCCGCGGCCCAAGATGTAACGTCCGGTGTCGGCCGGAGGGCGGGCCGCGGTCGCGGGGATCCGCCCTCGGCATTGTCTCCTTCCGGCGGGCCCGCCCTCTGGTTTTTGGGGCCGCCTCCGCCGGAAATCTAGGCCGCGGCTTCGGCTGATGCTAGGCCGCGGCTGTAAATTTAGTCCCCGGCTTTTGCTGGAGACTAGGCCGCGGCTAGAGGCGGGCCTCCGACAGCTAGGCCGCGCCTCTCGATCCTCCCCCTAAAGGCTCGGCTACTTGAGCTCGCCTTCCTAACAGGGGGGCGCTCTTTTTGAAAAATTTGGAGCCAGACGCCACTGCTACGCGGTTTAAGGACGCAGGGGTACAGGACTGGGGTAAGTGCTTCTACCTCCAGCCTGGTTGTTCCGGTACTTCTGCACTCCGTTTCACTGACCGTCGCACATCCAGTTCATTGCGGACTCTGTTATACACTCAGTATGTCCAGAAGAACTAAAGCTCATACGGTGCTGTATACCGCATGCATTGCCTGTAGGTCCCCTTTTCCGCGCGCCCAGATTACTCGGGTTTGCGAAGCCTGTGACTCCGAACGGGCTCAGGAACCCGCTCCTATTACGGAACCCAGTGCGTCAGGTCCCCCTGAATGGGCTCTGTCCCTGACTCAATCTGTGGCATCATTGACTAGAGCAATCGAGTCCCTTCAAGCTCCCGATAGGAGCAGGGACAGTGGTTCACCCGTCTTGGCGACGTCTCATGAACCTCCGGCCTGCAGGGGCCGCGCTCTCACCAGGCAGACGCAGGGGAAGCGAACCCACACTGCATCGCCTTTGCCGTCCGGAGCCTCGGCATCTTTCAGTTCCGTCTCCCGCTCTCCCTCACCTCTGACAAGTGATCAGTATTCGGATTCTGATTCAGAAGGGTCCCTTAATTTGGAGGCACCAAATTGTCAGGACACAATTGACAGTTTGATTGAAGCTGTCAATCAAACCTTGGGGATAGACGATGAGTCCACCTTGACCTCCGGTCATAAGGTGTCCTTCAAAAGAGCCAGGCAAGCTCATAAAGTTTTTGGATCTCATCCTGAGTTTGAGGAACTAGTGCAGCGCCACCGGGAGAAACCGGACAAGCGCTTCGCAGGACAAAAGGCTCTCAATACTAGATATCCTTTTGCTCCCGAGCTTCTTAAGAAATGGGCGGAATCTCCTGCGGTTGATCCTCCTGTGTCGCGTTTGGCGTCTAAAACGCTCCTCTCCCTTCCTAACGGTTCCTCGATCAAGGAACCAACGGATCGTCTGATTGAAGGTTTGGCCCGCTCGGTGTTTGAAGCATCGGGTTCTGCTCTCTCTCCTTCTTTTGCAGCGACTTGGGTTGCTAAGGCCATGATATCTTGGTCGGAGTCTCTAAATAGAGCGCTTCATGGTATTGAGGTACCATCTGAAGTAACTGAGATTTCTAATCAGATAGCACTTGCGGGAGACTTCTTAATTAATGCGTCCATGGATGCGGCAAATTGCGCAGCCCTAGCTGCTGCTAATGCAATTGCCATCAGAAGATCTTTGTGGCTTAGAACCTGGCGAGCAGATTCTATCTCAAAGAAATCGCTTACATCCTTACCATATCAGAATGGTCGGTTATTTGGCGAAAGGTTGGATCAGCTCATATCTGATGCGACGGGAGGGAAGAGCAGTTTCCTTCCTCAGCAAAAGATTAAGCAGCCTTTTCGCCGACAGCTTCAGCCTCGCTTTAGGGCCTTTCGTAACCCAGGTTGGGCCGCGCCAGCTACCTCCAGCGGTTCAGGTCGGCCTAGTCAGGCCAGAGATCGTCAGGTCTCCTACAGGACCAACCCTCTGGGAAGAGGACGATCTCAACAACCAAGATCTAGAGGGTCCAAACCCCAGAGATATTCGGACAAATGACTGGAGGCAGAATCCGGTCAATTTATCCAGAGTAGGCGGCCGCTTACTCTGGTTTCGCCCCATTTGGCTATCGATTACTCACGACGATGGGTCAGGGAGTTAGTCTCCTCGGGGTACAAAATAGAATTTTCCAGCCTTCCCTCAAATCGTTTTTTTCCCTCGCGCCTTCCCAAGGAGGAATCTCGGGTTCGCGCCTTATTCAGGGCGGTCGAGTCTCTTCGGCACAGCGGGGTTGTCGTGCCTGTACCGGAGATCGAAAAGGGTCAGGGGTTTTATTCCAACCTGTTCATTGTACCCAAAAAGGACGGTACCGTAAGGCCCATTCTGGATCTAAAGCGACTGAACCGGTTTGTCAGAATTCGGCATTTCCGAATGGAATCTCTCCGTTCAGTCATTGCAGCCATGGAAAAAGGGGAATTTCTAGCATCAATAGACATTCAGGATGCCTATCTTCACATCCCCATATTTCCCCCTCACCAGAGATTTCTTCGGTTTGCCGTCGGCAAACTTCATCTTCAGTTCGCAGCCTTGCCATTCGGGCTAGCCACAGCCCCCAGGGTGTTCACAAAGGTCATGGCTGCTGTTGTGTCCATTCTGCACTCCAGGGGGGTAGTCATCCTGCCTTACTTAGACGATCTCCTCATCAAGGGTCCGTCTTTTCAAATTTGCGAGGAAAGTGTCAGCATTACGTTAGATACCCTTGCTCGCCTGGGGTGGCTGGTGAATACGAAGAAATCATCTCCTGTGCCATCTCGGAAGATCACCTTTTTAGGGATGAATTTCGACACCGCTCAGGGGTTGATAATTCTTCCTCAGGACAAGGCCTTGGTTCTCCGTCAAGAGGTACGGATCCTTCGCCAACCAATTCCTCACACCATCCGGTTTTGCATGAGGGTCCTGGGAAGGATGGTGGCAGCAATAGAGGCTATTCCATTTGCCCAATTTCATCTTCGCCCCCTTCAACATGCACTCTTGGCAGTATGGGACGGGAGCCCTTACTCCCTCAATCTTCGGTGTCGTCTGTCCCTGCAGGTCAGACAGACTCTAATGTGGTGGATGAAGAGCACCACTCTTCGACAGGGTCGGTTGTTTCCTCCAAATTTTTGGTTGGTTGTCACAACGGACGCCAGCCTGCTCGGATGGGGAGCAGTGTTTCGTCACCATACAGCCCAGGGAACTTGGTCTCAGCAGGAATCGACCCTCCCGATCAATATTTTAGAGATCCGAGCTATTCGGCTAGCTCTGAGACATTTTCACCAGCATCTGGCGGGCCACCCAGTCAGAATACAATCGGACAATGCCACGGCAGTGGCATACATAAACCATCAGGGAGGTACCCGCAGCAGGGCGGCCATGCACGAGGTAAAACAGATTCTGACTTGGGCAGAGGTAAATCACTCTGTGATTTCAGCGGTCCACATTCCGGGCGAGGAAAACTGGGCTGCGGATTTTCTCAGCCGTCACGGCATAGCGTCAGGGGAATGGTCGCTTCATCCCGAGGTTTTTCAGCAGATATGCCGACGCTGGGGAACCCCAGATGTGGACCTGATGGCTTCCAAGATAAATGCCAAGGTGCCCAACTTCGTCTCCCGGTACCGGGATCCGCAGGCATTTGCAGTAGACGCTCTGGTCCTACCATGGAATCAGTTTCATCTTCCATACTTGTTTCCACCAATAGCCCTTCTCCCAAGGGTGATCAGAAAGATCAGGATAGGGGGGGTTCCAGCGATATTAATCGCTCCGGATTGGCCGCGTCGCTCATGGTACGCGGAGCTGGTACAATTGCTCACCGACACACCCTGGCGACTGCCAGAGCGCGTGGACCTTCTCTCCCAGGGCCCAATTTACCACCAGAACTCAGCGGTCCTGTGTTTGACGGCCTGGCCGTTGAATCTTGGATCCTGACCAGGGCTGGATTCTCTAAAAAGGTCGCCGCAACGATGGCTAACGCCCGAAAGCCCTTTTCGGCTCGCATCTACCACGGTACTTGGAAGGTCTTTTTTACTTGGTGCAGGGAACATGGTTGTTCCCCGCTCCTCTTTTCAATTCCGAACATTCTATCTTTTCTCCAGGCAGGCCTAGATTCAGGTCTAGCGCCTAGTACTCTTAGACGACAGATATCAGCTTTGTCGGTTCTTTTTCAGCGAAAGATCGCGTCTAATTTTCAGGTTAGGACCTTTATTCAGGGGGTTGTCCATATAGTTCCTCCCTACAAGACTCCCTTAGAGGTTTGGGACCTCAATCTAGTCCTGGGAGTCCTACAGGAGTCTCCTTTTGAACCTTTGCAGGAAGTTTCTCTATCATTTCTTTCCTGGAAAGTGGTGTTTTTGGTAGCCATTACATCCATAAGGCGGGTTTCGGAGCTGGCTGCACTGTCTTGTCGAGCTCCGTACTTACTTTTCCATCAGGATAAGGTGGTGCTTAGACCAACACCACCTTTTTTGCCTAAGGTTGTGTCCTCATTTCATATTAATGAGGACATTGTGTTGCCCTCATTTTGCCCAGCTCCGACGCACCGAGTGGAGAAGGCTCTCCATACGCTGGATCTGGTGAGAGCACTCAGGAGATATGTATCTCGGACGGCGTCCTTTCGACAGACGGACACGCTGTTTGTCCTCCCTGAAGGTCGCAGGAAGGGACTTGCTGCCTCTAAGTCAACCTTGGCTAGGTGGATTCGGTTAGCCATTCAGGAGGCTTACCGTATCAGAGGCACGGTGGTTCCCGCAGGGATCAAGGCTCACTCCACCAGAGCGGTGGGTGCCTCCTGGGCCCTTCGGCATCAGGCTTCGGTGGAACAGGTTTGTAAAGCAGCAACCTGGTCCAGTCTGCATACTTTTTCCAAGCATTATAATGTCCATACCCAGACTTCTGCGGATGCCAGTCTGGGTAGAAGGATTCTTCAGGGCGCGGTTGCGCACCTATAAGCAATGCTTGGTTATAAATTACACTGTGGAGTCGGTTTCCCACCCAAGGGACTGCTTTGGGACGTCCCACAGTCCTGTGTCCCCCAATGAGACGAAGGAGAAATACGGATTTTTGTGTTACTCACCGTAAAATCCTTTTCTCCGAGACACTCATTGGGGGACACAGCACCCTCCCTAAGAGCCGGCTGGCTTTATATTGAGTTAACTCTATTCTCCTTAAATTGGTATCAGCAGTTTTTTTCTTCTGAATATACTGTATCTGTGTTAACTCTTGATTTATTTTTTAGCCTCCTACTGCTTTTTGCACTAAACTGGGTTTGCCTGCGGCCAGTGCTGAGGTGTATACGGCGGAGGAGGAGCTAACCTTTTTTATGTTACTTAGTGTCAGCCTCCTAGCGGCAGAAGCATACACCCACAGTCCTGTGTCCCCCAATGAGTGTCTCGGAGAAAAGGATTTTACGGTGAGTAACACAAAAATCCGTATTTCTCCTCTCATCTTCTTTCCTCTCATCTCCTCTTCTCTCCTTTTCTCTTCTCTTCTCTCCTCTTCTGTCTTCTCCTCTTTTTTTCTCCTCATCTTCTTTCTTCTCATCTTCTCTACTTTCCTCTCCTATTCTCTCCTTTTCTCTTCTCTCCTCTCCTCTTCTTTCTTTTTTTTCTCCTCTCATCTTCTTTCCTCTCCTATTCTCTCCTTTTCTCTTCTCTTCTCTCCTCTTCTCTCTTATCCTCTTCTCTATTTTCTCCTCTCCTCTTCTTTCCTCTCCTCTTCTCTCCTGTCGGTTCCTCCTGCGCTTTTTTCGCCTCCACTTCAGTAGATTTATCGGTTTGCTGTTTTAGACTAGTAACTTGTCAGGGGAGAGTTTTCTGGGGCAGTGGCTCCTGCACCCCCGCACCGATGCATTCAGCTTCCAGGAGGGAGAGCGTCCTGAATTGTGGCAGTGTCATTATAAATACATGTTGATGACTGCACAGTCCTGATGCTCTGCCGCGCCTGCACCTCTCTGCTGGGGATACACTGTGTATGAGATCTGTGGCGCCCCTTGTGGCGAGGTTGCTCATTGCATTGGTAACTTTTTGCCTCCTTTTTCTGCAGTTTGCAGCTGAGTTCGATCAGCTGGACCAGTTGCTTCCAACACTGGAAAAAGAGGTTCCTGGATTTGAGGGAACAGAACAGACAGAAAGCGGGTTACCTCTGAAGAACGAAGTTCTCCCGACATCCTTACCAGCCGGTACCGTGGCGCGGACCCCCACAGGGCTGAACAGTAAGTTTTCCCTTAGACGTTCGATACTCCCCAGCCAGTCCCCTTCTCCGAGATCAGTGTTCCTGCTGATGGCCGGGCGCCGCTTCTCCGCCAAATTTATCGGATTAAGCAGATAAAAATCACTTCTATCTGATATTTTTCTAGAATTACCGACGCTCTCATTCATTTCTGATTCATCTTATCTCACCTGATCCGGAGTCACATTGCTTTCTCCTCCGTTTACTACCGAAGCTGCGTTCGGACTTTTCTCCGACTTTCTGTTACTAGAGTTGAGTTCATTCTGTCCGATTTAGATCTGTAAGATCTTACGCCTTATATCTGACCACAATCCTAGATCAATAATCGGACTTTTGGATGCAGCTTTGGATGTGAGTGGAGTAGAAAAGTAAATATCAGTACAAAGAAAGCAAAAAAAAAAAATCCTGTAATACTTGTCTAATTTACCTCTAAAGGAAAAGAATATCGACTTGTCGGAACAGTAATGGCGACCATATTGGTTGTCACCCAGCTTTCCCAGAAGCTGAAAAAAATGGAATTAATGCCGCCAAGGATTTTTTTTCTAGTCCTATGGTATTGTAGAGTGGAAGCGATGGCCATGGCGGCCTTGTCTGGATGGTTTGTGTAACATTCACCCCCTGGGCGCTGACGCCATAAATCCGCCAGGCGGGGGAGGGGAGAGTGTTTTATCTCATGGAGCTGCTGCCGTGATTTGTATGAGTGACCCGCTGCCAGGAATCGCCATTAATACTCATTCTGGCCCAGATTGGAGGACATGAGGCTGATTTACGGCCGCGATGGGAGGAAGACGCCTCTGATAGATTGGATGCACTGGGCTGAGGGCCTCCTCTGGAGTCCGTGCGCTGTACCCCACCTCCTCCGCACCAGGGCTCATAATTCAGCAGTAGGAGTAAAGATCATTGCTATAGATTGCACACACTGGGGGGATGGGCCGGTGCTACATGTGGAAGGTTGGCGAAATATATGTGCTGTGCACCGATTTCTTTTATATCTTATATACTTTTTATGTCTAAAGTTTTGAAGTTTCTAGCGATAGAGGCGAAAATTTAGCAGATTTATTAAGTAGTAACTAAACTTTTTTTCTTGAATTTAATTTTTGATCAGCTTTTGCAATGTTATGAATCTTTGTAATAAAGTCCATGACCTTAATTTGGTTCCTTCTCTATCAAACACCATGCTGAAGGTGCAGTTTTTACTGCCTAGTTCATGCTCTTTTACAAGCTGCTTTGAATTGCTGCTCTAAGAAGAATTAAACACAATTTACACACTCTCCCCGTCTGAGCTTCTCCGATTCCCTCCCCATGTTCAGACAAGGAGAGTGTTTGTTAATAGTGTTTGAGTCTGGATTCTTTGTAGAGCAGCAGTTCAAAGCAGCTTATAAAAGAGAATGAACTAGGCAGTAAAAACTGCACCTTCAGCATGGTGTTTGAGAGAAAAGGAAGCAACGTAATGTCATGGAGTTTATCACAACAATTCATAACATTGCAAAATCTGATCAAAAATTCAATTAAAAAAGTTAACCAAGAGTTTGCATCAAAAGATACGGCAAACTTATTATACAGCAGACGCCACTGCCTTGGATAGTTTTTAACAACTTTGCCCTATTCTTGCTTACTGCCAAAGCTTGAAAATTCCAAATATCACATGAGAGGGTTCGTTACCATTGTATCCAGTCCAGACAATCTTCACCATATCAAATCTGCTCTTAGTTGGTTACAATGTATCCGTGCAGGTAAAGGTTAGTTACAATGTATCAGTGCAGGTAAAGGTTTGTTACAATGTATCAGTGCAGGTAAAGGTTAGTTACAATGTATCAGTGCAGGTAAAGGTTTGTTACAATGTATCAGTGCAGGTAAAGGTTAGTTACAATGTATCAGTGCAGGTAAAGGTTAGTTACAGTGTATCAGTGCAGGTAAAGGTTAGTTACAGTGTATCAGTGCAGGTAAAGGTTTGTTACAATGTATCAGTGCAGGTAAAGGTTTGTTACAATGTATCAGTGTAGGTAAAGGTTAGTTACAGTGTATCAGTGCATGTAACGGTTAGTTACAATGTATCAGTGCAGGTAAAGGTTAGTTACAATGTATCAGTGCAGGTAAAGGTTAGTTACAATGTATCAGTGCAGGTAAAGGTTAGTTACAGTGTATCAGTGCAGGTAAAGGTTTGTTACAATGTATCAGTGCAGGTAAAGGTTAGTTACAATGTATCAGTGCAGGTAAAGGTTAGTTACAATGTATCAGTGCAGGTAAAGGTTAGTTACAGTGTATCAGTGCAGGTAAAGGTTTGTTACAATGTATCAGTGCAGGTAAAGGTTAGTTACAATGTATCAGTGCAGGTAAAGGTTAGTTACAGTGTATCAGTGCAGGTAAAGGTTTGTTACAATGTATCAGTGCAGGTAAAGGTTTGTTACAATGTATCAGTGCAGTTAAAGGTTTGTTACAATGTATCAGTGCAGGTAAAGGTTAGTTACAATGTATCAGTGCAGGTAAAGGTTAGTTACAATGTATCAGTGCAGGTAAAGGTTAGTTACAGTGTATCAGTGCAGGTAAAGGTTTGTTACAATGTATCAGTGCAGGTAAAGGTTAGTTACAATGTATCAGTGCAGGTAAAGGTTAGTTACAATGTATCAGTGCAGGTAAAGGTTAGTTACAGTGTATCAGTGCAGGTAAAGGTTTGTTACAATGTATCAGTGCAGGTAAAGGTTAGTTACATGTATCAGTGCAGGTAAAGTTTAGTTACAAGTGTATCAGTGCAGGTAAAGGTTTGTTACAATGTATCAGTGCAGGTAAAGGTTGTTACAATGTATCAGTGCAGGTAAAGGTTAGTTACAATGTATCAGTGCAGGTAAAGGTTAGTTACAATGTATCAGTGCAGGTAAAGGTTAGTTACAATGTATCAGTGCAGGTAAAGGTTAGTTACAATGTATCAGTGCAGGTAAAGGTTAGTTACATGTATCAGTGCAGGTAAAGGTTAGTTACAGTGTATCAGTGCAGGTAAAGGTTTAGTTACAATGTATCAGTGCAGGTAAAGGTTAGTTACAATGTATCAGTGCAGGTAAAGGTTAGTTACAGTGTATCAGTGCAGGTAAAGGTTTGTTACAATGTATCAGTGCAGGTAAAGGTTTAGTTACAATGTATCAGTGCAGGTAAAGGTTGTTACAGTGTATCAGTGCAGTAAAGGTTAGTTACAATGTATCAGTGCAGGTAAAGGTTAGTTACAATGTATCAGTGCAGTAAAGGTTTGTTACAATGTATCAGTGCAGGTAAAGTTAATTTACAATGTATCAGTGCAGGTAAAGGTTAGTTACAATGTATAGTGCAGGTAAAGGTTGTTACAGTGTATCAGTGCAGGTAAAGGTATAGTTACAATGTATCAGTGCAGGTAAAGGTTAGTTACAATGTATCAGTGCAGGTAAGGTTAGTTACAATGTATCAGTGCAGGTAAAGGTTAGTTACAGTGTATCAGTGCAGGTAAAGGTTTGTTACAATGTATCAGTGCAGGTAAAGGTTAGTTACAATGTATCAGTGCAGGTAAAGGTTAGTTACAATGTATCAGTGCAGGTAAAGGTTGTTACAATGTATCAGTGCAGGTAAAGGTTAGTTACAGTGTATCAGTGCAGGTAAAGGTTAGTTACAATGTATCAGTGCAGGTAAAGGTTAGTTACAATGTATCAGTGCAGGTAAAGGTTAGTTACAATGTATCAGTGCAGGTAAAGGTTAGTTACATGTATCAGTGCAGGTAAAGGTTAGTTACAATGTATCAGTGCAGGTAAAGGTTAGTTACAGTGTATCAGTGCAGGTAAGGTTAGTTACAATGTATCAGTGCAGGTAAAGGTTAGTTACAGTGTATCAGTGCAGTAAGGTTAGTTACAGTGTATCAGTGCAGGTAAAGGTTAGTTACAGTGTATCAGTGCAGGTAAAGGTTAGTTACAATGTATCAGTGCAGGTAACGGTTAGTTACAGTGTATCAGTGCAGTAAAGGTTGTTACAATGTATCAGTGCAGTAAGGTTAGTTACAATGTATCAGTGCAGGTAAAGGTTTGTTACAATGTATCAGTGCAGGTAAAGGTTAGTTACAATGTATCAGTGCAGGTAAAGTTAGTTACAGTGTATCAGTGCAGGTAAAGGTTAGTTACAGTGTATCAGTGCAGGTAAAGGTTAGTTACAATGTATCAGTGCAGGTAAAGGTTAGTTACAGTGTATCAGTGCAGGTAAAGGTTAGTTACAGTGTATCAGTGCAGGTAAAGGTTAGTTACAGTGTATCAGTGCAGGTAAAGGTTAGTTACAATGTATCAGTGCAGGTAAGGTTAGTTTACAATGTATCAGTGCAGGTAAAGGTTAGTTACAGTGTATCAGTGCAGGTAAAGGTTAGTTACAGTGTATCAGTGCAGGTAAAGGTTGTTACAATGTATCAGTGCAGGTAAAGGTTAGTTACAATGTATCAGTGCAGGTAAAGGTTGTTACAATGTATCAGTGCAGGTAAAGGTTTGTTACAATGTATCAGTGCAGGTAAAGGTTAGTTACAATGTATCAGTGCAGTAAAGGTTAGTTACAATGTATCAGTGCATGTAAAGGTTGGTTACAATGTATCAGTGCAGGTAAAGGTTAGTTACAATGTATCAGTGCAGGTAAAGGTTAGTTACAGTGTATCAGTGCAGGTACGGTTAGTTACAATGTATCAGTGAGGTAAAGGTTAGTTACAATGTATCAGTGCAGGTAAAGGTTTGTTACAATGTATCAGTGCAGGTAAAGGTTAGTTACAATGTATCAGTGCAGGTAAAGGTTTGTTACAATGTATCAGTGCAGGTAAAGGTTAGTTACAATGTATCAGTGCAGGTAACGGTTAGTTACAATGTATCAGTGCAGGTAAAGGTTAGTTACAATGTATCAGTGCAGGTAAAGGTTGGTTACAATGTATCAGTGCAGGTACCGGTTAGTTACAATGTATCAGTGCATGTAACGGTTAGTTACAGTGTATCAGTGCAGGTAAAGGTTAGTTACAGTGTATCAGTGCAGGTAAAGGTTAGTTACAATGTATCAGTGCAGGTAAAGGTTAGTTACAGTGTATCAGTGCAGGTAAAGGTTAGTTACAATGTATCAGTGCAGGTAACGGTTAGTTACAATGTATCAGTGCAGGTAAAGGTTTGTTACAATGTATCAGTGCAGGTAACGGTTAGTTACAATGTATCAGTGCAGGTAAAGGTTAGTTACAATGTATCAGTGCAGGTAAAGGTTTGTTACAATGTATCAGTGCAGGTAAAGGTTAGTTACAGTGTATCAGTGCAGGTAAAGGTTAGTTACAGTGTATCAGTGCAGGTAAAGGTTAGTTACAATGTATCAGTGCAGGTAACGGTTAGTTACAATGTATCAGTGCAGGTAAAGGTTAGTTACAATGTATCAGTGCAGGTAAAGGTTAGTTACAATGTATCCGTGCAGGTAAAGGTTAGTTACAATGTATCAGTGCAGGTAAAGGTTAGTTACAATGTATCAGTGCAGGTAAAGGTTAGTTACAGTGTATCAGTGCAGGTAAAGGTTAGTTACAGTGTATCAGTGCAGGTAAAGGTTAGTTACAGTGTATCAGTGCAGGTAAAGGTTTGTTACAATGTATCAGTGCAGGTAAAGGTTAGTTACAATGTATCAGTGCAGGTAAAGGTTAGTTACAATGTATCAGTGCAGGTAAAGGTTAGTTACAATGTATCAGTGCAGGTAAAGGTTAGTTACAATGTATCAGTGCACGTAAAGGTTAGTTACAGTGTTATCAGTGCATGTAAAGGTTTGTTACAATGTATCAGTGCAGATAAAGGTTAATTACAATGTATCAGTGCAGGTAAAGGTTAGTTACAATGTATCAGTGCAGGTAAAGGTTTGTTACAATGTATCAGTGCAGGTAAAGGTTAGTTACAATGTATCAGTGCATGTACCGGTTAGTTACAATGTATCAGTGGAGGTAAAGGTTAGTTACAATGTATCAGTGCAGGTAAAGGTTAGTTACAATGTATCAGTGCAGGTAAAGGTTAGTTACAATGTATCAGTGCAGGTAAAGGTTAGTTACAATGTATCAGTGCAGGTAAAGGTTAGTTACAATGTATCAGTGCATGTAAAGGTTAGTTACAATGTATCAGTGCAGGTAAAGGTTGGTTACAATGTATCAGTGCAGGTAAAGGTTAGTTACAGTGTTATCAGTGCAGGTAAAGGTTTGTTACAATGTATCGGTGCAGGTAAAGGTTAGTTACAATGTATCAGTGCAGGTAAAGGTTAGTTACAATGTATCAGTGCAGGTAAAGGTTAGTTACAATGTATCGGTGCAGGTAAAGGTTAGTTACAATGTATCGGTGCAGGTAAAGGTTAGTTACAATGTATCAGTGCAGGTAAAGGTTAGTTACAATGTATCGGTGCAGGTAAAGGTTAGTTACAATGTATCGGTGCAGGTAAAGGTTAGTTACAATGTATCAGTGCAGGTAAAGGTTAGTTACAATGTATCGGTGCAGGTAAAGGTTAGTTACAGTGTATCGGTGCAGGTAAAGGTTAGTTACAATGTATCCATGCAGGTAAACGTTAGTTACAATGTATCAGTGCAGGTTAAAAAAAAAAAAAGTATCGGCCTGAACACTAAACTAGGTTGCATACAATTGTAACAAACCCTCAGCCATTTAGAAATGCCCACATATATTTTAAGGCTTTGTTTTTAGCCATTGGATCTTAACAAGTAAGTTTGCATTTACTGACAGAAAGCGTCGATCTTGAAAATGGTTGGTTATGGGGGCCCTGCTGGCCCCTATACACGGCGGATGGGTGGTGCACTGCCCTTGTCTCGCCTCCTATGGCTATCATGTGATGTCCTGACTCCAGGGACAGATAATATAGGGGGGTTATCACTAATCTGTGAATCCCAAAAGTTCTGAAAAGTTTTTAAAAGCTTTTAAATTTCCTTGAAACGAATGGTGTCTATTAAAGGGATCAATATTCCCGATTTCTTTTTTTCTTCAGGGTGTCACACTCTGAGAATGGATGGGGTTTCCAGGTCATGAACTTTGAGGATTGCCACCATTCTAATAGGGACACATATCCGCATGCTCTTCTGTCCTTTTTTTCATTTGTATCTCAGATCACCAAATTGGTCTGCGACCTTCATCCTAGGAGTGGTTGGGTGGCCTCAGCTTCGGGACCCCACGGAGGTTCTTCCCTCGGGTGTGCAGGACATGTCAGTAGACCATTTATGGCGGGATCCCCCTATTAAATCCCCCCATGTTCAGTTAAGTTTGCATGATCCATACAGTTCAGTCCATTCATCTGGGGGATTCTGTGCGGAGAACGACTCTGGCGCGGCTCTGATAACATTTCCCGCTCGCACTGTATATACAGTATATATCATAATTTGTTTTTAGAAATTCTGTGCCGTCGTATTCTGATTTCTGCGCCTTAAAATAAACAAACATCTCGACTCTCGGAGACCGAAATGAAGTGGAGTCAAATAGGAGCTGTACGTGTGGCAAATATTTGCACAGAAAGTCTCAATAAGCTCTGGAAGGGAGTCTGTTCTGCAAAAGGCGTCAAGACTTTTGACGAGCGTGAAAGAAACTGTTTACAGACTCTTACCGGGGAGAAAAAAAAAAGCCCACGGCAAAACTACACAGCCCTCAAAACGATTGCTCTTATCCTGCCCTTAAAGGGGGTGTCCATGCTTGGAAAACTAGGACTGCTTTCTTCAATAACCAACTCCACACCTGATCAGAGGTTTCGTTTGGTCGCTTCCCAGCTCCATTCACTTTGCTGTTCTCGGGCTTGCTTGTTTACCTCTGACCTTTCATGTTTTCTTGCTTTTTTTTTAGTAGAGATTGAGGGGTCTAAATAGAGGAAATGGAGCCCCAAAGTGAGAACCAAACTAGAACTCCTCTCCCTGTATACTGCCGGGTTGTGCCAACTGGAGACACAATGGTTTCATACTGGTGGATTGTCTTCTTCTCAACTTTCCATGATCATTGTGTCGAAGTGCTAAGGATGACTGTCCTTTATAGGTTCTCACTAGCAAATGGGCCTAGTCCGACCTTGATCGGGCTCGCGATCTCTCTTTTAACCACTGTGGTAGAGGTTGTTTCGCCACCAACGATGACAAGCCAAAAAAGTCACGTCAACGATGGCCACCTTGAGAAGCCACTTGGAGTTGAAGGCACCTCTTTTAGAAGTCTGTTGGTCACCCTTCTTAGGTCTGATAGTCTCTGCTTTATCCATCAATAGGTTAATGCAGTTGATATAAAGATCTTAACGGGTGAGAATAAGCAGCAAAGAATGCTTAAAGAATTTTAGGCAAGTTTTTTCATGTTCGGAGGAGGGGTGAGCAAGCTTGGGCCGTATCCAAAGTCAAACCTGCGGAGACGCTAAGCTATATTTTGCCTGTGTTTTTTTCATGGATTTTGTAAGATGCCATAGGGATTGCCAGAAGGATGTCTGGATTTGAGCCTGTTCACCTCTTCCAGAGCCGGGCTGTCAACTCTCAAGGACAACAACTGACTAAGTCTTATAGAAGCATGTCACTCAGCCCTTGGAAACTGAGCCAGGCTCTCATGGCCCCCATCACAGCGACACCTACTAGGTATGAGTGACTAGTGACAGCTCTGTCTATGCTTCATTGAGGCCTCTGTCAGTCATGAACTTAAAAGCAATTACAGGTTCTCTATAGCAAGCTGTGTACTGAGCCGAGGTGTCAAAACTGAAGGACCTCCTTGAATGGAGACTAGACCGAGAGTAGTCTTGTTTGGGCAGGTATTAGAGTAAATCGTAGCTGTGCACTACATAGTGATGGTCAAAAAAAGATTACATAGGAGCCAACACCAAGTACCTTACACCATGGAGCTAATGACTCCCAACATCAAAAACCCTATGCCGAAGAGTCAATACTAAGGAGTCTACGCCAAAGAGCCTACAGCAGTGAGCCTAGACCATGGATCATACACTACAAAGCCCATACCTAAGAGTCTACATTATGGAGGCTGCACCAAAGAGTCAACACTATGGGGCTTACTTTGTGAAACCTATACTGTAGAGCCTACTTCATCTCCCAATAACAAGGAACCGACACCTAAGAGCCTACGCCAAAGAGTCTATACTCTATAGTCTACACAAAACAGCCAGCATCACCCAGACTACATGAAGGAGCCTATATCAAAGGGTCTGCACCATGGAGCCTACACCAAAAAGTCTACGCTACACTCTTACTACTACTGCTACACTCTTACTCTGTAAAACCTATACTGTGAAACTTACACCATCTGCCAACACCTAAGAGCCTATGACAAAGAGTCAATACTACGGAGTCTATACCAAAGAGCCTACAGCAATGAGCCTATACCATGAGCCCTAAACTACAATACAAGGCTTTCACCGTGAAACCTATACTGTGGAGCCTACACGATTTGTCAACAACAAGGAACCACCACCTAAGATCCTACGACAAAGTGTCTATACTAAAGAGTCTACATGAAAGAGCCTACATGAAGAAGCCTATAACTCAGATCCTACACTGTGAACACCAAATTACAAAGCCTAAACCTGAAAGTCTACATTATGAAGCATACACCAAACAGTCTACACATTGGGCTTTCACAATGAAGCCTACATTGCAGACGTTACACAATGCAGCGAACATCAAGGAACCAACATCAGATAGCCTATGGCATCACCAAGCCTACTTGAAGGAGCATATACAAAATGATCTACACCATGGTGCCTACTCCAAAGATATTACACTATGGAGTCTACACCAAAAAGTTTATACTATGGAGGCTACAATATGGAGCCTTCACCATGGAATCTATACCATTGAGCCTACATCACTCCCATACTAAAGAGTTTATACTAAGGAGTGTACAACAAAGTGCCTACACCACTGAACCTATACTGTAGAGTCTACACCATCGAACCTTTACCAAAGAGACTACACTAAAGAGTCTACACTAAAGATCCTAAATAGTGGGCCCTACACCAAAAAGTCTACAGTATGGAGCCTACATGAAAGAGTCTACACTAAGTATCATACATCGTGGGGCCTACACCGAAGAGTCCACTGTATGGAGCTTAGCCCTAGATGAACAAGCTTATATTACCTCGTCTACAGCATGGAGCCTACACTATGAACACTATACCAAGAAGCCTACACTACGGAGCCTTTCCTAAAGAGTCCATGCTAAAAAGTGTACAACAAAGCACCTGCATCATGGAGTCTAAAGCACAAAGTCTACCCAAGGTGTCAGCACCTACTAGACTAACCCAAGTAAAGCTCCCTAATATGTCTTACTCTTTACTTCTCAGAGTTTTCCGGTTAGGACCACTTCTTGTTGGATGGGAGGTTTTTTTTCCAGTTCTGGAATATGTTCTGCTATGTAATCTAGCACAAATGACACGTTATCAGAGTTGTAAACTAACCACACAACGACACCATAGCTGTAGACCTCAGATCATGGGCAGTCTGGTCACATAGTTCCAGTGCAACTGACAATAGGACCTTTTACTAATGTCACACTCAAGTCAAGGATCCAGAAAAATTACACCAAAGTTCCAGATCAATGGCAGAATAGCACAGAGACTCTAGAACAGTGCACCTTATTGTTAGTTTCAGTAATTAATCACATTCTCATTCTTGACCATCCTTGTCCCAGAACCAGTTTGGCACCGACACCAACAGATAAACCTTCTTGATTCCAATGATCCAACCAGTGGTGTAAACTCTTAGCTCACAGCCTTCTTTAACCTCAGCGTGTTGGGTGGTTTTGAGGTGATAAGTGGTGGAATGTGTCACTATTGAAGGAAAATAATAACTTTGGTGAGCAAAATGAGTCATGGTCCTAGACAGGGAAGGATTTAAGAAGACGTACAAGATCTAAAATGGGCATCAAAATGCATTAGCGTTTTCTTAAGATTTTATGGTGATAATCGCCTGCCTGAGGATGTTGCAGGAAGGGGGGTAACATTTCTGTTCTAATATTTATGCAAATATCGCATGGTAAGATGGCTGCATGGATGCTGCATGTACATGGCATGACCCTAACCACACACATGCATGTTCCTTACTCCTTAGATTTCAATGGCATCAACCCAACTCAGTCTCCCTTTGGATTCTGTGAGTCCTTAGACCCGGAACTGAATCCATTCCCTGCACCTACTGACACAAGTCCCCGGTCAGGACTGACACCGGAGCAGGGCCGCGGAGTTTTACCCGGAGCGCCAACATTTCAGACAGACCCTGGTATGTAACACTAATGTCCCAATCGCACAATATTTTTGGATTTGTATCTGTACATGGATTGGAGTAGCTTAATACTATAAATGTTTGAACTAGATATCTAAACCTCCAGTAGAGAGCTGTGAAATATATGAAGGGCTAGCTATTTAACTACCCCATAGATATTGGGGTCAGGGTAGGTTTTGCCTAATACCTCTTCCCTTACACAAGCCAATTCTAAACCCTGGTTCTCAAAACAATCTCTATTAAATGATCTGTGGTATGTCTGTGTTTTCTCATCACAACAGAAGACTTTTCCAGTGCTTCACCTGTTGTGTAGAATGCTCTATCTTGGGCAGTTAGACTCAAATCTCGGCCTGGAGCTTTACCTGACAATTCATAATTTGATCGACCATCACATATCGCAGTAATTTTTCGTCACAGCCCTCGGGTTCCTTCGTACCAAATTAGAACCTATCAACTAATCATCTGGAAAACTATCTTCATGTAATGTTTTATCCACCTCTGCTCCTCGGTGCATCTTCGGTCCTATTAGAGATGATCCCAGGCTTCAATGCCTCCATCTTTTGTGCTTTCCTTGTTTACTTTCAGTAAAATTAACAATTCCTAATAGATTTATCGTTCAGCAGGGGTCCTTGTGGGCCCCGGAATTGTTTAACCCCCTCTTTGTTAGGCTTTAGCCTTCTTTCACCTCCCTATAAATCCGCAATTATTGTCAGCAGAGAATAGTGCCAGCAGATGTGTGTAAATACAGTCTCATCTCATTAGGATATATCTTGTATAATATGCATGTTAAGTGCCTGAACACAGAGCCGGCCACGCGGGGCCCCGGCCCGACATCTCCAAGCTGTTTTTCTTAGTACGGCTTGCATATGAAGAGCTGGATAGAAATCTGATATGTGACTAAGGTACATATGTGTGTGTTACCGTCTCCCTAGCACCATGTAATCTGTCACCCCAGGGAGGGAAGTCAGAGCTTCCAACAGGGTTACATTTATGGTCGCGAATGAAGAGGAGTTCTGTTTATGGCAAGTTGTATTTCTGGGCTACGTAAGTTGTGCAAGGACCGCGGGTAACACGAAGCGTGGGCCTCCCCAAACATCCACCCAACGGAGCCATCAAGATATCCATATCTAGGAGGAGATAGTCCTGCTCCTCATAAGATGATAGAAATCAGAAGAGGACCTAGTGGAGATGACTGTTGCAGATTTCAGCTTTCAGCAGAATCCTTCCACACTCTGACATTGTGGCATAATGAACTCTTTTACCATGGACATACATTATATTGTTCATCATCATCATCAACCTAGAGGATTACAGGAAGAGAATACACACAAGGTCACATAATACAGCACTTTAATCCTTCCACTTTCAGCACTCAGAAATTGTGGAAGAATGATTCTGCTGAAAGCTGAAATCTGCAACATTGTCATTGTTTCTGGGATATTATCAACAGGTTACAAAGTTATGAAACGCCACCGGCTGTGAGACCACCTATCACGCGATGGACCAATGAGTGAAAGTGTGAGATAGCGCCACCTAGAGTAACATCTAGTGTGAGAAAACACCACCTAGTGTGATATTGTTTCTCCTAGAGTAAGAAGGTGCCACCTAGTGGCAGATGGTGACTTGATCTTCAGTGGTCCCTGGTGGGCTTAATCCTGTTTGATCAAGTTGAGTAAACCTGGTGATTCAATCGCCCCCACATCGACAGCTGAGATTTATGGCCTCTGAATCCTGAAAATGACAAGGCCCTATAGTGTGCCATTGTACTGGGATGACTATTGCGTGGTAGTAGAGAGAAAAAGAAAGAAACTGAGCATAAAGCGTTCTTCAATGTGATTCGATCAGTATTATCTGTATGTAACTTATATTCTCTGTGTGTACAGTATATAACTATTATATCATGTCACCACTGGGGGTATTTAAAGGGTAGTAATCAAATTAGCACAAACTATGGAACTTTTTCAGCTTTTTATTTTTCTTCTCTTATGACTTTTTGCTTTTTGTTATCTAACAGCCAAAAGTTTCACAGTGACCTGATGACTGCAAATCACAACAATCACATGTACAGTAATCTCCAAGTAATGCCACCTACTGGATGAATTCACTCATTGCAGATCAAATAACCAAAACAATAATATTCTGTATTTATCAGTCCAAATGAAATTCATACCCAACTTTTATACGTTTTTTTTGTTGTTGTTTAGGTTTGCCGGACTCAGACTTGAGAATTGCAGACCAGTTCGGCCAGTCGGGGCTCGCTGACCAGATGACTTGGTCGGACGGCTTGACTTTACTGAACCGTGTGACTACGAGCACGCAGGAAGAGTGAGTATTTGGTGACTGAGTCATACGTTGTCAGATACATGAATGAAGATCTAGAAGCTTGTCTGTTAAGTTTTGAGTCTTCCCTGTGGTCAATAAAGTCCGATGAAAAAGTTAAAATAGTGGGATCAGAAATTGTAATCACACGACTATAGTTTAAGAACGGAACCCTACATACGCTAGCCACCCCAATTTTAGGGCATCTTATAGGAAAAGACGTCCCACCAACATTGAATGTCGACGATGCATTACCCCCGACGTTAACAGACATCTTTCTCATTGAGTGGAGTTACCCTTTAGGAAATAACTTTAAGGGGTTTCTAGGTGTCTAACAGCCCCTCGTTTTTAAGGCATGTTGAGTCCTATATGGATAGGTCTACATCGAGATCACTTTTAATGACATTATCAACATGGATGGATCTCCATGGATTTAAAGGAAACCTATGATGTCACCAGAACAGTTGAGCCCTTTAGGAAAGCGAGACCCCCCACTCACAAAGGAATAATAAATGCCCACTTTAATTATTTCTTTACATGAAGCTTCACACCTAATGGGGCGGAGTCGGATGTGCGCAGATTATTTTGAAATATCAGATTAAATTCAAATTGTAACTGTCGTTTGAACTTGTAGCGGAATGTCTGTGTTCTGTTAGCTCCTCCCCCTCCATAGAACTTTATGAGCCACTGTCATCTGCTGTGTGTTCCGTTAGCTCCTCCCCTCCATAGAACTTTATGAGCAGCCACTGTCATCTGCTGTGTGTTCCGTTAGCTCCTCCCCTCCATAGAACTTTATGAGCAGCCACTGTCATCTGCTGTGTTCCGTTAGCTCCTCCCATCCATAGAACTTTATGAGCAGCCACTGTCATCTGCTGTGTGTTCCGTTAGCTCCTCCCCTCCATAGAACTTTATGAGCAGCCACTGTCATCTGCTGTGTGTTCCGTTAGCTCCTCCCATCCATAGAACTTTATGAGCAGCCACTGTCATCTGCTGTGTGTTCCGTTAGCTCCTCCCCTCCATAGAACTTTATGAGCAGCCACTGTCATCTGCTGTGTGTTCCGTTAGCTCCTCCCCTCCATAGAACTTTATGAGCAGCCACTGTCATCTGCTGTGTGTTCCGTTAGCTCCTCCCCTCCATAGAACTTTATGAGCAGCCACTGTCATCTGCTGTGTGTTCCGTTAGCTCCTCCCCTCCATAGAACTTTATGAGCAGCCACTGTCATCTGCTGTGTGTTCCGTTAGCTCCTCCCCTCCATAGAACTTTATGAGCAGCCACTGTCATCTGCTGTGTGTTCCGTTAGCTCCTCCCCTCCATAGAACTTTATGAGCAGCCACTGTCATCTGCTGTGTGTTCCGTTAGCTCCTCCCCTCCATAGAACTTTATGAGCAGCCACTGTCATCTGCTGTGTGTTCCGTTAGCTCCTCCCCTCCATAGAACTTTATGAGCAGCCACTGTCATCTGCTGTGTGTTCCGTTAGCTCCTCCCCTCCATAGAACTTTATGAGCAGCCACTGTCATCTGCTGTGTGTTCCGTTAGCTCCTCCCCTCCATAGAACTTTATGAGCAGCCACTGTCATCTGCTGTGTGTTCCGTTAGCTCCTCCCATCCATAGAACTTTATGAGCAGCCACTGTCATCTGCTGTGTGTTCCGTTAGCTCCTCCCCTCCATAGAACTTTATGAGCAGCCACTGTCATCTGCTGTGTGTTCCGTTAGCTCCTCCCCTCCATAGAACTTTATGAGCAGCCACTGTCATCTGCTGTGTGTTCCGTTAGCTCCTCCCCTCCATAGAACTTTATGAGCAGCCACTGTCATCTGCTGTGTGTTCCGTTAGCTCCTCCCATCCATAGAACTTTATGAGCAGCCACTGTCATCTGCTGTGTGTTCCGTTAGCTCTCCCCCTCCATAGAACTTTATGAGCAGCCACTGTCATCTGCTGTGTTCCGTTAGCTCCTCCCATCCATAGAACTTTATGAGCAGCCACTGTCATCTGCTGTGTGTTCCGTTAGCTCCTCCCCTCCATAGAACTTTATGAGCAGCCACTGTCATCTGCTGTGTGTTCCGTTAGCTCCTCCCATCCATAGAACTTTATGAGCAGCCACTGTCATCTGCTGTGTGTTCCGTTAGCTCCTCCCCTCCATAGAACTTTATGAGCAGCCACTGTCATCTGCTGTGTGTTCCGTTAGCTCCTCCCCTCCATAGAACTTTATGAGCAGCCACTGTCATCTGCTGTGTGTTCCGTTAGCTCCTCCCCTCCATAGAACTTTATGAGCAGCCACTGTCATCTGCTGTGTGTTCCGTTAGCTCCTCCCCTCCATAGAACTTTATGAGCAGCCACTGTCATCTGCTGTGTGTTCCGTTAGCTCCTCCCCTCCATAGAACTTTATGAGCAGCCACTGTCATCTGCTGTGTTCCGTTAGCTCCTCCCATCCATAGAACTTTATGAGCAGCCACTGTCATCTGCTGTGTGTTCCGTTAGCTCCTCCCCTCCATAGAACTTTATGAGCAGCCACTGTCATCTGCTGTGTGTTCCGTTAGCTCCTCCCATCCATAGAACTTTATGAGCAGCCACTGTCATCTGCTGTGTGTTCCGTTAGCTCCTTCCCTCCATAGAACTTTATGAGCAGCCACTGTCATCTGCTGTGTGTTCCGTTAGCTCCTCCCCTCCATAGAACTTTATGAGCAGCCACTGTCATCTGCTGTGTGTTCCGTTAGCTCCTTCCCTCCATAGAACTTTATGAGCAGCCACTGTCATCTGCTGTGTGTTCCGTTAGCTCCTCCCCTCCATAGAACTTTATGAGCAGCCACTGTCATCTGCTGTGTGTTCCGTTAGCTCCTCCCCTCCATAGAACTTTATGAGCAGCCACTGTCATCTGCTGTGTGTTCCGTTAGCTCCTCCCCTCCATAGAACTTTATGAGCAGCCACTGTCATCTGCTGTGTGTTCCGTTAGCTCCTCCCCTCCATAGAACTTTATGAGCAGCCACTGTCATCTGCTGTGTGTTCCGTTAGCTCCTCCCCTCCATAGAACTTTATGAGCAGCCACTGTCATCTGCTGTGTGTTCCGTTAGCTCCTCCCCTCCATAGAACTTTGAGCAGCCACTGTCATCTGCTGTGTGTTCCGTTAGCTCCTCCCCTCCATAGAACTTTATGAGCAGCCACTGTCATCTGCTGTGTGTTCCGTTAGCTCCTCCCCTCCATAGAACTTTATGAGCAGCCACTGTCATCTGCTGTGTGTTCCGTTAGCTCCTCCCCTCCATAGAACTTTATGAGCAGCCACTGTCATCTGCTGTGTGTTCCGTTAGCTCCTCCCCTCCATAGAACTTTATGAGCAGCCACTGTCATCTGCTGTGTGTTCCGTTAGCTCCTCCCCTCCATAGAACTTTATGAGCAGCCACTGTCATCTGCTGTGTGTTCCGTTAGCTCCTCCCCTCCATAGAACTTTATGAGCAGCCACTGTCATCTGCTGTGTGTTCCGTTAGCTCCTCCCCTCCATAGAACTTTATGAGCAGCCACTGTCATCTCCTGTCTCAGTGACGGGAAGGTCTGTATTCACTGCAGATAGCTATCACCTGAGAATTAGGAAAAAGAGGCCGATTTCTCTGATAATATATATTACAAAGTTTCGAATTTTCCCGTCTACTATTAATTTACGGGGAAAAAAATGTTAAACGACGGCTTCTCTTTAAATTGGAAATGTAAATGGGATTGATTTGTATTTGCGAGGAGGCGTGAGGAATTTCTGGAAAATCTGTCTCCCTCCGCAGCCTGCAGTATAGCTCAGGCCCGTCCCCACCTTCGCCGGGCCCCTCACATATGTTGTCCTTTACTGCTCCCGATCCAGCAGAAGGAAACGTAAAGAACGAGGCTGAGCGGAGACTGGAAAGTTCGGCGTCCGGCCGTGTCCATAATATCTCCGCCGGCGGCCACTCCATCATAGTAACAAGTGCCCAGACGGAACCTAGAGACGTATGTGCAGCCATTACCGGACCCTTTACCTCATCGGTGGGGTCTTCTGAGGACGCAGAGCACAAAACATTGCACGGCCGCCTGGCTATTTATAGAAAGCTTACAGCCGTCTGTTATTCTTCAGGTCTCTGCTCCTTAAAAAGTTCTGGGAAGTTTCTACAGCGTTTAGGGCAGACCAATGGGATCGCATGCTTCCCCCCGGGGAGTTTGCACCGATAATCCCCTCTTTGCTCCCCTTCGGTGCTTTTGAAGGAAATCAAAGGCACCTGAATTCCCAGGGCATAATAGGATCGTCCTGAAGTCTTTGAATACTTTACTTTTTTTTTTTTATTTTCGTCCTGCATCAGTAATCGGCTTGTTTGCCTGTGAGGATAGCACACCGCCACCTTGTGGTCACTTGTAGGATAGCCGTGCAGTGTGACAATGGCTAAACGCAATTGAGTAAGGCTAAGTTCACACGTTGCGGAATTGCCGCGGAAATTTCCGCGGCAATCCCGCACTTCTCTGCCGCGGGAAATACGCACTTAAGGTCAGGGATACATGGGGACTTGTCGCTGCTACCAGTCCTAGCTTGTCAGTCATATCACTGCTCGGACAGCACTAGAAGGTGGCTTCATTGTCATCTTCAGGATTAGATACTCTAGTAATGTCTGATCGATGTTGGATTAGATACTCTAGTAATGTCTGATCGATGTTGGATTAGATACACTAGTAATACCTGATCGCTGGTGGATTAGATACACTGCTAATGCCTGATGAGTGGTTTATTAGATACACTAGTCATGTCTGATCGGTGGTGGATTAGATACACTAGTAATGCCTGATCAGTGGTTTATTAGATACACTAGTCATGTCTGATTGGTGGTGGATTAGATACACTACTAATGCCTTATCAGTGGTGTATTAGATACACTAGTAATGTCTGATCAGTGGTGGATTAGATACACTGCTAATGCCTGATCAGTGGTGGATTAGATACACTAGGTCAGTGATGGCTAACCTTGGCACTCCAGACTAGGTAATGCCTGATTGGTGGTGGATTAAATACAATAGTAATGCCTGATCGATGGTGGATTACATACACTGCTAATGCCTGATCAGTGGTTTATTAGATACACTAGTCATGTCTGATCGGTGGTGGATTAGATACATAGTAATGCCTGATCGCTGGTGGATTAGGTACACTAGTAATGCCTGATCGATGGTGGATTAGATACACTGCTAATTCCTGATCAGTGGTTTATTAGATACACTAGTCATATCTGATCGGTGGTGGATTAGATACACTAGTAATGCCTGATTGCTCGTGGATTAGACACACTACTAATGCCTGATCAGTGGTTTATTAGATACACTAGTCATGTCTGATCGGTGGTGGATTAGACACACTACTAATGCCTGATCAGTGGTTTTAGATACACTAGTCATGTCTGATCGGTGGTGGGTTAGATACAGTAGTAATGCCTGATCGATGGTGGATTAGATACGCTAGTAATGCCTGATCGATGTTGGATTAGATACAGTAGTAATGCCTGATCGATGTTGGATTAGATACAGT
The DNA here is from genome assembly GCA_033576555.1 of Oophaga sylvatica. NCBI lineage: Eukaryota > Metazoa > Chordata > Amphibia > Anura > Dendrobatidae > Oophaga > Oophaga sylvatica. The sequence goes on along the minus strand of JARQOD010000005.1, from coordinate 15,595,494 downwards.
AGTAATGCTTGATCGATGTTGGATTAGACACAGTAGTAATGCCTGATCGATGGTGGATTAGATACACTAGTAATGCCTGATCGATGTTGGATTAGATACTGTAGTAATGCCTGATCGATGGTGGATTAGATACACTGCTAATTCCTGATCAGTGGTTTATTAGATACACTAGTCATATCTGATCGGTGGTGGATTAGATACACTAGTAATGCCTGATTGCTCGTGGATTAGACACACTACTAATGCCTGATCAGTGGTTTATTAGATACACTAGTCATGTCTGATCGGTGGTGGATTAGACACACTACTAATGCCTGATCAGTGGTTTTAGATACACTAGTCATGCCTGATCGCTCGTGGATTAGACACACTACTAATGCCTGATCAGTGGTTTATTAGATACACTAGTCATGTCTGATCGGTGGTGGATTAGATACAGTAGTAATGCCTGATCGATGGTGGATTAGATACGCTAGTAATGCCTGATCGATGTTGGATTAGATACAGTAGTAATGCCTGATCGATGTTGGATTAGATACAGTAGTAATGCTTGATCGATGTTGGATTAGACACAGTAGTAATGCCTGATCGATGGTGGATTAGATACACTAGTAATGCCTGATCGATGTTGGATTAGATACTGTAGTAATGCCTGATTGATGGTGGATTAGATAAACTAGTAATGTATGATCAATTTTGGATTAGATACATTAGTAGTGCCTGATCGGTGGTGGATTAGATGCGCTAGTAAAGTCTGATCGATGTTGATTAGATGCACTAGTAATGCCTGATCAGTGGAGGATTAGATACACAAGTAATGCCTGATCGGTGGTGGATTAGATACACTCGTAATGCCTGATTGGTGGTGGATTAGATGGATTAATAATGTCTGATCAGTGACAAATGGATCAGATACACTAATGTCTGATCGGTGGAGTATGGATTAGATACACTATTAATTTCTGGGGGGTAGGGTGGGGATTAGATACACTTAATGTCTGATCAGTAGTGTATAGATCAGATACATTATTAAAATCTGATTAGATACACTACTAAGGTCTGGTCAGTGCATATGGATTAGATACTATTCGTGTCTGATCAGCAGTGGATTAGATACACTACTAAGGTCTGATCAGTGCGTATGGATTAGATACTATTCATGTCTGATCAGCAGTGGATTAGATACACTACTAAGGTCTGATCAGTGCGTATGGATTAGATACTATTCATGCCTGATCAGCAGTGGATTAGATACACTACTAAGGTCTGATCAGTGCGTATGGATTAGATACTATTCGTGTCTGATCAGCAGTGGATTAGATACACTACTAAGGTCTGATCAGTGCGTATGGATTAGATACTATTCATGCCTGATCAGCAGTGGATTAGATACACTACTAAGGTCTGATCAGTGCGTATGGATTAGATACTATTCGTGTCTGATCAGCAGTGGATTAGATACACTACTAAGGTCTGATCAGTGCGTATGGATTAGATACTATTCATGTCTGATCAGCAGTGGATTAGATACACTACTAAGGTCTGATCAGTGCTTATGGATTAGATACTATTCATGTCTGATCAGCAGTGGATTAGATACACTACTAAGGTCTGATCAGTGCGTATGGATTAGATACTATTCGTGTCTGATCAGCAGTGGATTAGATACACTACTAAGGTCTGATCAGTGCATATGGATTAGATACTATTCATGTCTGATCAGCAGTGGATTAGATACACTACTAAGGTCTGATCAGTGCGTATGGATTAGATACTATTCGTGTCTGATCAGCAGTGGATTAGATACACTACTAAGGTCTGATCAGTGCTTATGGATTAGATACTATTCATGTCTGATCAGCAGTGGATTAGATACACTACTAAGGTCTGATCAGTGCGTATGGATTAGATACTATTCGTGTCTGATCAGCAGTGGATTAGATACACTACTAAGGTCTGATCAGTGCATATGGATTATATACTATTCATGTCTGATCAGCGGTGGATTGGATACACTACTAAGGTCTAATCAGTGCGTATGGATTAGATACTATTCGTGTCTGATCAGCAGTGGATTAGATACACTATTAAGGTCTGATCAGTGCCGTTACACAAGTGTGAGTTGGTGAAGGGCACAGCGGTGGTACTCCATAGCTGTCAGTGGGAATTATACCTATCTCCATCATATAAGATTTCTACTTAGGATGGGAAGAAAGTTGCATGAGGTCGCACCCTCGGTGCCGGGCGGACGCTCTGTCGGTGCCATCATACAACCATCAACATGTGCTCACAGACAGGATGTCTTCTCATTTTGGAGGGTTTGATCTTTGTCCCTTTGCAGTGCCCATTTTATACCCTGCTATGAAGGAGTTAAAACTGCTCCGGGCAACACCGGGCTGGGACTCTTTTTCCCTTCGGAGCTGCGCTCACACTGCCGTCTCCACATCTGGTACTCATCTATCACTAAAAGAATAAACGCGCTCCACGTATTCGCTATCAAAGCTGCCTTCTGTTTCCCTGGCACGTCGCAGGGTTTTATTAGCCTGGGTGTAATTATGGGATTTTTTTTCGATTCGGAGGGGACCTGATACATTTTATATATTGGAAACACTCAGGAGTGGAGCGTCGATGGAGTTGTGTAGGAGCTCCAAGGCCCCTGGGTCAGCGGTGACCTCTTCTAATTCTTTACATATGATGGTTCCTACGCAGCACACAGGATGAAGACAAAGTGGGCTTCACCAGATTAACAGAATTAACCCTCGAAGTCTATGGCTATTGTGCAGGCACCAGGGCATCAGTCTAATGCCATGTTATGGCCAAGACCCAATGGGAACTTTTTAGAAACTTTGATGCCATGATAAACTTTAAGAAAATGTTATGCTACAGCCCCGATTCTGGACGATTCTTGGCAGGAGGCTTAGAAGAAATGCGGTAGTTCTCATGGTCATCACCACCACTAACACATCCGTAGACTTTTAGATCCCACAGTAGCCATCTTTAATTCTCCAGTCCGGGTGCCGTAGAGTAGATAGGCCTTAGTTTAGCCTCAGACTACATTGCCTTTGTATGGAAAGATTGAGAACCAGGGCTTAGAATACAACATACGACATTTCCGCCACCAATAATCCCACCTATTCTCGTGCAACGTAGCCTGTAGACCAGCTATTATGGTCCAAGGGTGGACCTTCATGCCAGTTTTGAGGTAGCTCGTAGTTTTCCAACCAAGAAGCCAGCGACCTCAAGTCAGACTTGGTGTTAGACCTCGCTTTGCTGCAAGTAAGAAAATACTTCACCGTTTTTAGGTTGGCGATGGCTAACGGGGATGGGTGGAAAGGGTTGGGGTGGAATTTTGGATTTCTTCATCTTCATCCTTAAGCCCTGCGAGGAGGAGTTGTGGACTTCACCATTGTCCGTCCTTCTCCCAGCTGATAGCGGGTTGGGTTTAGAGACGAAGTCAGGGACCGATCTGGCAACACAACAGTGAACGTCAAGGTCGAATTTGGAAGACTAAGTTATAATTTGGGAAAACCAGGTGAATTAGGAAATCACAGAAATGGAGGTAGAAATGAAATCAAGAAACTTGCCGTCGGCCATGCTACCGAAAGATATCCTAGTGTCTCATTAGCAATGGGCAAATACCGTGCCCATGTTTCCTGGTGGTGGGTAGTTGTAGGCCAATAACACACCAGACACTGAGTTAGGGCACAGACCACTCTACTGCCTGACGGCCCCATATATGACAACATTTGACTCCGCCACTTGGAGTAGAAGTGGTTCGCCATCAGTCTGACATTTCATAATACTAGAGAATGGTGGGGGTAAAGGACCGCCAATGGTGGTTTCTGATTTTAGTCATTGGGGTGGCAAGTTTTGGGACATCATAACTACATATAATAGAAGCTCTGACTAGGAAATCGGCGCCCATGGACGAATGAGACACCTAGATCATATAAAAATTGTCTAAGCCCCCTCGTTCCCCACACCGTGTCTCCAGCTTTCTGTACTAATTGCCCTTAGACAATTGGCTTTCTCCATGCCAAAATCAAAATCAAGGACAATCCACGTAAGGCGTAACCTCTGTCGTTGTGCGTAACCTGTGTCGTTGTGCCCGCAGCTCCATGTCTGCTTTGTCTTCCTCTGCAGGATGATGACTTTCTGTGTCCTCCAACCACCATGGAGGGACAAAATGACGAGAAGATCCTGCTGGAGCAGCTCGTATCCTACCTCAACGGCAAAGACGAGAACGAGCTGGACCGAACTGGACAGAGCCCTGGGAATCGACAAGCTAGTGCAGGTACGGAGGGGGAAGCCTCGGGTCGGGCGGTGGTCGGGAATGTCAGGAGGCTGCGGGCTGTGGTGTCTGTATTTTGGCTACATAACACCCACAGTATTGAGTGTTTCCAGTTATGGTGCCACCTTTGTCAATAGGCCTTGTCTGGTATTGCAGCCCATACCTTCTGAAGTCAATAGGGTTGAGCTGCAATACCACCTACAGTCTGCGGACAGTGTAGGGCGCAAAACTTTAGAAGAAAGCTTTCCTGATAGCCTTACTGCTGTACTTATTTAGCGCTCACTTCACTCTTCTATCTAAGTGGACTTCACATGAAACTCACCTCTCAGTACATTTGCAATTTGTAAATGGTACTTCTTGAAAAAGGCATAAAGCGCCGAAATGTTGAGATATTATGTACCTATGCTTGCCATTGTTCTTCGGAGTTCCTTGTTTTTTCCACATGAGCTGTCTCTGTTCCAATAAAGATTTTTGTTTTGCATCCTACTATCGCTTGGTGTGCCGGATTATATTACTGACTGTATACCTTTGTTTTCCCTGAGCACCCACAATACCAGTGAGCTTCCCACTATTTTTTCTAAGTTTAGAAGAAAGCTGCCATGTTTTCCTTTTAAAGGGATGGTTTGGGATTATAATACAGGATTTGTTTCATTTATAGAGACAGCGCCAATCTTGTCTGTTATTGCTCTTACGCTTTTTCCTATTCAAGTAATTGGAGTTGAGCTGCAATACCGGGCAAAGCCTACAGACCAGAGAGGCGCTATATTTAATCTGAAACATCCTAAAATCATGATTTTCGAGCAAATTTTACCCAAAACACAGTATTGATGATTTTAGTATAGTAGAGGTTGAAATATAAAACGTTCATGTCTTTGCCGCGGTGGGGAAGTGTTAGCAGTGGGGGTCTCACATCATTTATGTCATGGGCGATATCTGCGTGTGTGAAGTGGATATATTTATCTTGGCTTACGTTCTACTTATTGCCGTCCCATAGGGAGGGGGTCTGGACGTCGTCACTGACAGATTTCCTCAGCAAATGCCCGTCGCTCCGGTCCTCATGGAACAGAAGCCGGGAATGTTTCCCAGTCCTATCCTGCTGCCCCTCCCAACGCCGGACTTCCCAGTACCTTCTCCAGCATGGTCAGACAGAAGACCAATTTTGGACCTATGCCAGTTCAAGTGCCACAATCTCTGCAACGAGCGACTCATCCGAACGCCATGAACATGCAACCTCGGCAGGGGCTACCCCGGCCAGGAACAGCTCCAACCAGCTACGTCTGCAGCTTCAGCAGCGGCTACAAGGACAGCAGCAGGTAACATCAAAGATGACAGCCAAAACCAAGATGTCCGAATATAACTAATTGTCTTACTACCCCTATGTACAAGAATGTAACTACTATAATACTGCCCCTATATACAAGAATATAACTACTATAATACTGCCCCTATGTACAAGAATATAACTACTATAATACTGCCCCTATGTACAAGAATATAACTACTATAATACTGCCCCTATATACAAGAATATAACTACTATAATACTGCCCCTATGTACAAGAATATAACTACTATAATACTGCCCCTATGTACAAGAATATAACTACTATAATACTGCTCCTAGTACAAGAATATAACTACTAATACTGCCCCTATGTACAAGAATATAACTACTATAATTACTGCCCTATATCAAGAATATAACTACTATTAATACTGCCCATGTACAAGAATATAACTCTTTAAATT
>JARQOD010000005.1:15544093-15589354 GCA_033576555.1 Oophaga sylvatica | reverse complement strand
GCTGCAAATAGAATGTTGTAGATTAGTGATGGGTGACACTTCATAGGGGTCGGTGAGTGTCTGTGGTACGTTACTGTTTTCAAAGAATTCAGTAGGCCGCTGTAATACGATCCCTCAGTGAAAAAAGATTGGTGAATTCAGGAGTAGGAGAAATGGCTCATGAGTGGAGAAAGAATTATATTACTTTGATGAGATATATTACAAAGCTTCTTGTATTCGTTTGTGCTATTGATTTATAACAATACAGTACACAGTCAGCTCTGCTACATCTCTACAGCTGCACTTATAATTGTCAGATTGTTATCCAGCATCAACACCTGACAGGAGGCTGGAAGCTCAGACCCAGAGAAGAGACGCGGTCACCTCTCCAGACACAAATCGTCAATTCAATGAGCTACTACTAATGTCTGATTCTGGGCAATACTACTGCAAGTGCTGTACCCCAAGTGTCAGTACCATGGTACCCCAAGTGTCAGTACCATGGTACCCCAAGTGTCAGTACCATGGTACCCCAATGTGTCAGTACCATGCAGTACCACCCAAGTGTCAGTACCATGGTACCCCAAGTGTCAGTGTCATTATCCATCAAAATGACGGACTCTTTGTTGTCCTGCACATTTAATAACTTTGATGTCGTCTGTAGTCATAAATCATCTAATAGGAGGTCAGAAAGAGACAGAAAAGAGTTCCGAACTCTCCTATTGCACTGGTAGGATGAGCTCACTGACGGATTCTCAGATAACTCATTCTGCAGCTAGCAATACATAGTGCTGGGAAACTTCCCGGTCATGCGCAGTGCATGTCAGGAAGTCTCTCAGGTCAGTGCAGTAAGTGCAGCGCTGACAGCTTCTGTAGCATGCAGATGCTGCTTCATCTGCATGCTATAGAAGCGATCAGCCTGCAAAAAATCATTGTCCCATAGTGGGACAAAGTGTAAAAGTAAGAATTAAATAAAAAATTTTTTTTTAAAATAATTGTAAAAATATTTAAAAAGAAATAATAAAAAAATCAATTTTATTCTATCACTAAATAAATATTTTACTGAAAAAGATCTCAACAATAAAAGTACACATATTTAGTATCGCCGCGTTCGTAACGACCCGACCTATAAAACTGTCCCACTAGTTAACCCCTTTAGTGAACACCATAAAAAACGGCAAAAAACAATGCTTTATCATCATACTGCTGAACAAAAAGTGGAATAACACGCGATCAAAAAGACGGATATAAATAAACATGGTACCGCTGAAAACGTCATCTTGTCCCGCAAAAAACGAGCCACCATACAGCATCATCAGCGAAAAATAAAAAAGTTATAGCTCGCAGAATAAAGCGATGCAAAAATAATTATTTTTTCAATAAAATTGTTTTCTTTATATAAAAGCACCAAAACATAAAAAAATGATATAAATGAGGTATCGCTGTAATCATACTGACCTGAAGAATAAAACTACTTTATGAATTTTACCACACGCGGAACGGTATAAACGCCTCCCCCAAAAGAAATTCATGAATTGCTGTTTTTTGTTCATTCTACCTCCCAAAAATCGAAATAAAAAGCGATCAAAAAAAGTCATGTACCCGAAAATGGTACCAATAAAAACGTCAACTCATCCCGCAAAAAATAAGACCTCACATGACTCTGTGGGCCAAAATCTAGAAAAATTATAGCTCTCAAAATGTGATGATGCAAAAAACTATTTTTTTGCAATAAAAAGCGTCTTTTAGTGTGTGACAGCTGCCAATCATAAAAACCCGCTATAAAAACCCGCTATAACGCCTCTTTCACACGTCCTGATATTTCCGGTACCGGAGATGTCAGTGTCCGTGTGTGTAATATGTGTGGCATGCGTGTGTCACATCAACATAATTCGGGTTGGTTTTTACCGACCCCAGTGTTGCGATCGCCGTTATTATCGGTATAATGGCGACTGCAAAAAAAAGGTCAGATTTTCCATTTAATTTCTCCTCTGATGCAATCGCACATCAGAGGAGAGAGAAATGGGGTTCCTCAATCCCTCCCCGGTACCTCCAGAGTCCCTGCAGGCCCCTCTGAAGTCCCCCGGGCCGCCGACTTCTTCTTCCGGGGAAAATGGCGGGCGCATGCACAGTGCACCAGCCGAGATCTGCCAGCCGGCACCCAGCAACATTAGATTTTTTTCCTATTGGTTGATTTTGATCACTGTGATAGACCCTATCACAGTGATCAAAATAAAAAAATAGTAAATCAAACCCCCCTTTATCACCCCCTTAGTTAGGGAAAAATAATAAAATAAAAAACATGTATTTATTTCCATTTTCCCATTAGGGTTAGAGTTGGGCTAAAGTTAGGGTTGGGGCTAGACTTGGTTAGGGTTTAGATTACGGTTAGGGTTGGGATTAGGGTTAGGGGTGTGTTGGTTAGGTTTGTGGTTAAGGTTATGGTTAGGTTTGGTATTAGGGTTAAGGGTGTGTTGGGGTTCGGGTTGGAGTTAGAATTGGGGGGTTTCCACTGTTTAGGCACATCAGGGGCTCTCCAAATGTGACATGGCATCTGATCTCAATTCCAGCCAATTTTGCATTGAAAAGTCAAACGACGCTCCTTCCCTTCCGAGCTCTGCCATGCACCCAAACAGTGGTTTATTATCAGCATACTCGGGACAAATTGCACAACAACTTTTGCGGTCCAATTTCTCCTGTTACCCTTGGGAAAATAAAAAATTGGGGCGAAAAGATCATTTTTGCGGAAAAAATGATTTTTTATTTTTACGGCTCTACATTATAAACTTTTGTGAAACACTTGGGGGTTCAAAGTGGTCACCACACATCTAGATAAGTTCCATAGGGGGTCTAATTTCCAAAATGGTGTCACTTGTGGGGGTTTCAACTGTTTAGGCACATCTGGGGCTCTTCAAACGCAACATAGCGTCCAATCTCAATTCCAGCCAATTTTGCATTGAAAAGTCAAACTGCGCTCCTTCCCTTCTGAGCTGTGCCGTGCGCCCAAATAGTGGTTTCCCCCCACATATGAGGTATCGGCGTAATCGGGAGAAATTGTACAACAACTTTTAGTGTCCAATTTTTCCTGTTACCCTTGGGAAAATAAAAAAAAAAATTGGCTCTGAAGTAAATTTTTGGTGAAAAAAAAGTTAAATGTTCATTTTTTTTTTTAAACATTCCAAAAATTCCTGTGAAGCACCTGAAGGGTTAATAAACTTCTTGAATGTGGTTTTGAGCACCTTGAGGGGTGCAGTTTTTAGAATGGTGTCACTTTTGGGTATTTTCTATCATATAGACCCCTCAAAGTGACTTCAAATGTGAGGTGGTCCCTAAAAAAAAATTGGTGTTGTAAAAATGAGAAATCGCTAGTCAACTTTTAACCCTTATAACTTCCTAACCAAAAAAAAAAATTTTGGTTCCAAAATTGTGCTGATGTAAAGTAGACATGTGGGAAATGTTATTTATTAAGTATTTTGTGTGACATAACTCTGTGATTTAAGGGCATGAAAATTCAAAGTTGGAAAATTGCAAAATTTTTGCCAAATTTCCATTTTTTTTTCTCAAATAAACGTAATTCATTTCAAAAAAATTTTACCAATATCATGAAGTACAATATGTCACGAGAAAATATTGTCAGAATCACCGGGATCCATGTAAGAGTTCCAGAGTTATTACCTCGTAAAGGGACAGTGGTCAGAATTGTAAAAATTGGCCCAAAAAGTGCAAACAACCCTCGGGGGTTAAATATCCCTAAAATTAATTGATCATTTATGTGGAACCTGAAGGAGGGATATAAAATCTTGTTCTGTCCTTTAATGTTTCATTGTACGTCTTGTAGGAGATATTCATATCTGAGTGGAATCATTATTGTGTTTTTGCTCCTGGGCTACAAGGTTCGGTAAGGATCTGGGGTCGGCAGCCTATGACGGCTGATAATGATATAATTACACTCACTGCACCGTCGGGTTCTTCTTCTACTAGTTGTTTCCTCCATACATAATTGCGAGGTCTAGTTTAGTTAAAAGAGCTGTAATGATTTGTTTTATGCTCTTTATTACATAAAATACATCATAACAGGCTGCTGCCTCCAGCGCTGGGGAGCATTGGAAATGCTGCATCTTATTATGTAGACATCATCATGGATATAGTTTGCGGATCAATTTAAAGAGAACCTGCCACCTGTAAAAATCCCTGAGCTCCTCTGATTTTGCCGTTTTTTTCCATTTTGCGCTACGTCGTTCCATTGCTGAGATATTCACATTTGTTTCTTCTGGAGTTCTTCATGTGAAATCTCTGCTTGTAGTCCAACTGGACATTTAATCAAAGTCTTCTACATAGAATCATAGAATGTTAGAGTTGGACGGACCTCAAGGGCCATCGTGTCCAACCTCCTTTTCAATGCAGGAGTCACTAAATTATCTCAGACAGATGTCTGTCCAGCCTCTGTGTGAAGACTTTCATTGAAGGAGAACTCACCACCTCTTGTGGCAGCCTGTTCCACTCACTGATCACCCTAACTCTCAAAAAGTTTTTGCTAATATCTAATCTGTATCTTCTCCCATTCAGTTTCATTCCATTGCTTCTCATGTTTCCATGTGCAAATGAGAATAATGATCCCTCTACACTGTGACAGCCCTTCAGATATTTGTAGACAGCTATTAAGTCTCCTCTTAGCCTTCTTTTTTCAAGCTAAACAGTCACAGATCCTTTAACCGTTCCTCATAGGACATGGTTTACAGTCCACACACCATCCTGGTCGCTCTTCTCTGAACTCGCAGCGGCTTTTCAATGTCTTTTTTTAAAATGTAGTGCCCAGAACTGGACACAGTATTCCAGATGAGACCTGACCAAAGAGGAATAGAGGGGGATAATTACTTTACGTGATCTAGACTCTTTTCTTAATACATCTCAGAACTGTTTGCCTTTTTGCTGCTGCATCACACTGTTGACTCATGTGCAGTCTGTGATCTATTAGCATACCCAAGTCTTTTTCGCACGTGCTGTTGCTTAGTTCTATTCCTCCCATTCTATAGATGTAATTTTTGTTTTTCTTGCCCAGATGTAAAATCTTGCATTTCTTACTGTTAAATACCATTATATTAGTCGCTGCCCATTGTTTAAGCTTCTCTAGATCCTTCTGAATCCTTTCTCTGTCTTCTATAGCATTAGCTATCCTTCCTAGCTTTGCATCTGCAAATTTGATTGGTTTACCTTCAGCTCCCTTATCTAGATCATTTACAGTGGGTACGGAAAGTATTCAGACCCCATTACATTTTTCACTCTTTGTTTCATTGCAGCCATTTGGTAAATTCAAAAAAGTTTATTTTTCCTCATTAATGTGCACTCTGCTCCCCATCTTTACTGAAAAAAAAACAGAAATGTAGACATTTTTGCAAATTTATTAAAAAATAAAAACTGAAATATCACATGGTCATAAGTATTCAGACCTTTTGCTCAGACACTCATATTTAAGGCACATGCTGTCTATTTCCTTGTGATCTGTACCTCAGACTTGGCCGAAGGTTCACCTTCCAACAAGACAATGACCCTAAGCACACAGCTAAAATAACAAAAGAGTGGCTTCAGAACAACTCTGTGACCATTCTTGACTGACCCAGCCAGAGCCCTGACCTATACCCAACTGAGCATCTCTGGAGACCTGAAAATGGCCGTCCACCAACGTTCACCATCCAACCTGACGGAACTGGAGAGGATCTGCAAGGAAGAATGGCAGAGGATCCCCAAATCCAGGTGTGAAAAACTTGTTGCATCATTCCCAAGAAGACTCATGGCTGTACTAGCTCAAAAGGTGCTTCTTCTCAATACTGAGTAAAGGGTCTGGGAGAGAGAGGTGAAAGCGTACACACCCCCAGAGAAGACTCAGAAGAAACGCCCAATTGGACTGCAAACAGAGATTTCACATACTGCGCTCCAGAAGCAAATGCAGATATGTCTGCGATAGAGAAACGCAGCTCAAAACAAAAAAAAAGGTGTCAGCATCAGGGGAGCTCAGGGATTTTTGCAAGGTATTTAACTCAATTTTTTGAGTAATTGAGAGCTTCTCTTTAAGGAAGATGTCATATGTTTTTCAGTTGCCTGGGCTGGACCTTACTACATTATCTACTCTCTCACACTCACAGAAAGAGTTATTTCTGATCATTCAATCCAAGAGAATATTTATTGCTATTGTGTGACATGACTGTGAAAGGTCCTGGAAGAGTAGTAGTGAAGCATCTCCAACTAGAGTCTTCAGAAATGGATGGATCAAGGTTAGCTGAGCAGCTGCTCTCAAGAACGCCGAAAGGGCTTTCGTCAAAACAAAGCTTTGGACTAAGTACTGAACATATGTGTACGTACTTATTACTACATATATGATGTTCCTCATGGCACATCTTGACCAGTTTGTAGGTTTTCATCACTAGAATCCGATCGGTTATTATCCCATAAAGAAGCAATTGCAGACCATACTGGTTAAACAGAAGACTTTTGTTTTTTTACATGACATGATGGTTCCAGTTCACACAGAAGGCACGAAAATCTTGTAGGTTGCATTACACTTCCGGTGGAGCTAGTACTCTTCATGGTTCCTATGGTTGTGAAGCACCTGAATGATCTGGAACATAATAAAAAAAAAAATGAGCTCTGACTTTATACAGGTCAGTGTTTTTCCACAGTACGATTGGTTCCACAGTACTTTACAGACCCCATTGGAGCTCACAATTAAAGTTCCATATCAATATGTCTTTGAAGTGTGGGAGAAAACCGGAGGAAAGGCACGCAATGATGGGGAGTACGTGCAAACTCTGAGAGCCTATCTTCAACAACTTCTCCAACTCCCATTCAGTCAACTACGTTGAAGGATCAGAACATCTTGTGATTCACGCTGGTGGCTGGTCCTCCTCAGACTGATGTCCCACCAGCTCCCTACGGACCCCACGATAGTCTCTCTCAAGGTTGAAGCTTCTCCTATAGTTGATGGTTAGCCAACATCTCCTCATCGACAGCCCACACCTAGTTCTGAAAACTGTTATTTCTCACACCCAAACTGTCTTAAGCTCTCAAGCGGTATCATTTCTCTTTTGTCAGCTAACAACATCCCAATAGTTCCTCTCATCTATGGATCCACTAAAAGTACAGTTTGTGGTATTTTTCAGGCTCCAGGTCACTCTCCATGGCTTCCAGTCCACGGTCTCACCTACAATGAACACGGCTCCATCCCATTGGAATGTCTACAATGAAGGATCTAGCCACCTTCACCCTCACAATGGATGAGGCCAGGAGTAACTATTACAGAGACCAATTGCATGTCTTCCAGGCATCTCTCGAAGACCATTTGCCCTCAACTCCTTGATGTCAAAACCACTCTCTTATTTTCCTATCCATGACTCCTCTCAGACGTGACACCTCTTTTCTCACAGTGCCTGAGTCTGGGACTACTTCTTTCTCGCTTTATCTTTAGATGGTCAAAAAGAACAAGTTTTCTAGTGGAAATGACTTGAGGATACGCTCCCTTGTTTGGGCAGTTTTTTAGATTATGTCCCTGAAGGGCTTGGTTCTTGCTTCCACCATTATTAACATTTGGGCCATTGCCCTGTGCAAATGTTTTCTAACCATGAAGTTCCTCTTGCTGTGTTTGGGGGCACTTTTGTTGACATCATACTTTATGTGATGATACTGAAGCTTCATTTCTGGTGCTGTTTCCAGAACTCTCCCCATAGTACTACAACCCCCCACCGTTTGCAAGCACAGGGCAAACTACCCTCCCTCCTTTTCTCTGCAGCTCACGCTTCCCCCCCCCCTGTCATCCTGCACTCAGGCAGTGTAATGTGAGCTGCCAGTGCTGGAAGTTTTCCCGCTTCACCGCAGGGGTCCTGCATTGTCCGAACACGTGCTTTCTTCCTATAGCAGCCATGTTGGAGTATTCATTCTCTTTTGGTTAATAACACGGTGGGAGCATTCGCTAGAAACACGAAAGTTACTGTGTTGAACCATGCGCCGATGGGCATCGTTCCCGTGGTACTGGTAAACCCGTAACTCCAACAGAACCCGAGAAATGGAATTCTCGGGTGCCCCATGAACTAGCCCACCCAAGTGTGGGCTCATTGGAGCCGTCATTTCAAAGCAAGACCATTGATAGGTCTGCCATTATTCTGCTAGGTTCACAGAACGAGTTATGAACCTTATGATATTGCAGAGCTCAAACCATAGCTTGTAGCCAGGGGAGGTGGCTAGAGGACCAGCCCTTTTTGTGAGGTCAGAAGCTGACATGCATAAGTCTTACAGTGAAGTTCCTCGCTAGATTTCTTTCTGCTGGGACGTGCTGAGTAAGAGATCTCCCAATGAACTATGACGTGTGGCTCCTTCCCCCAGCCTGGCTTGTCTTGCCTGTAATGATCTAACAACCATGTGAGTTATCTTTCATTCTTAATCCCATTTTATTTTATAACTGCATCTGTACATAACAATATTGTCTCAGTTTGTTACATCTTTTTATATTATATAAGCACTGCCTGATTTTAAGGAATAAACCTATAAATTTATTAGTTTGTTTCTCCTGCTCTATAAACGAATTTGCACGTGCCTGAGGTAACTACGCTACTGTTTTGGGGTTGCTACGGACCCTCTTGATAAATTGTTCATCAAAAGCCGTAGCTGGTGGCAGCTAAAAGAAAGGGGTGTAAAGTGTTAATCTATTGGGTGACGCTGGCAGTGACGCAGCGGGGTTTATAAGGGTACTGCCTGGCTGCAGCCAGGAGTAATTATAATTCCCTCACTGCATCGTGCCCAATAGCCAGCACACATCCAAGTGACCCGTCTGGCGACCAATTATCCTAGGTGCAGTTCCCTGACTGACCTGAGGGTAAGGGGGCGCCAGAGAGCTGCAAGTTCCTAAGTGGAAGTGGGATAGTTATAAATCCCTGCAGTTTACTGGGTCGGACGGCAGCAGCCGTCGTGTGTGTGCACGTTCCATCACATGTGGTGGCAGCGGTGGGATCACAAGCCGTGACCCCCGGGCTACCGTGTGGCGGACCGCGGCACCGTTCATCACATATTGGTGGCAGCAGTGGGATTATAGAGCATTAGTGATCTGGTCTGAGCAATCATTCCTCTCACTAAAAAACTTGCACGGTTCTTCAGGGACCCTGCATCTAAAGTTTTGGAGAACAGACTCAGTGTTTATTAGTCCTGAGACAATTGTGAGTACTTGCGGTTACCCCTCCCTTCTCTTTGTTTTTCTATCCTATCTTTTATTTGGCAACCATGGCTACGAGGGGATACGACTGGTATAATCGGAATAGCAAGGAAGCTCTTCTTGCCATGTGCGAGTGGAGGAAGATTGTCCCCATGGCCCAAACCAAGGCCGAAGTGATCCAGGCCCTGATGGCACGGGACCATGCTCAGGGCGAGGAGGGCGCAGGAGCCGGCCCAAGCCAAGTTGGTGCCGCAGGAGCAGAGGCCCGACCCCTGACTGCTTACACCCAGGGCGGGATGGACCCTTACCTGCAGGCGGCCCTGGAGGCACTCCCAACCGACGACCGTGATGGGCGCCTGGAGCTGATCCAGCGATACCAGCAGGAGGCCAAAGAACAGCGAGAGGCTGAGATAGCCGAGCGCCAAGCCCAGCGAGAGGCCGAGAGAGCCCAGCGAGAGGCCGATAGAGCCGAGCGGGAGGCTGAGAGAGCCCGAGCCGAGCGGGAAGCCCAAGCGCAGAGAGCCCATGAGCTGGAGATGGTTCAGCGAGGGGCAATGCCCTCCACAGCCCAGAGCAGTGTGCCCAGCAGCACTCAGAGTCCCAAGCCCCGGCCGGAGCACTTTCCCGTGCTGGAAAGGGACGGAGACTTGGACACTTTTCTGCGGGCCTTTGAGAAAGTCTGCAGACAGTACCGGCTGCCTGCCGACCAATGGGCCAGGTACTTGACCCCCGGGCTGAAGGGCAAAGCTTTGGAGGCGTTCGCTTCCCTCGCGCCAGATCAAGACAGTGACTATGAGGCCATCAAGCAGGCCCTGATTGCCAAGTACCAGCTAACCCCTGAGGTATACCGAAAGAAGTTCCGGAACCTCCAACGTGGCCCACACGACAGTTACAGCGATGTGGTGCAAGGACTCCGGAACCACTTTGACCAGTGGATCTATGGACTGTCAGTTGACACCTATGAGGAGCTGAAAGACCTGATGATCAAAGACCAGTTCCTGCATCTGTGCCCAGCTGAGGTCCGACAGTTCATCCTGGACCGAGAACCAGAGGACGCGGTCACAACAGCCCGGATCGCCGACAGCTATGAGGCCAACCGGAAACCCGAGGTGCGGAAGTCCGTCGCCACCCGCTGGGGAGGGGGTAAGCCTGCAACCAACCCCAGTGCCCCTGCCAGTCGTCCCTCTGGAGGCACTATCCCCTTTGCCAGCGCCAGGCCTACATCAGACCCCCGCCAGTGTTTCTCCTGTAAAAGGACTGGTCACATCAGCGCCACCTGTCCGGAGAGGCAGAAGAACCCCCCAGCCAAGGCCTTCGGGCCCAACGCCTCTGTTCTTTTGGTGGGTGGTGTGGTGGGGAGGGTTGATGACAACGTGCAGCCCGTCCGCGTGGGGGCCCGTCTTGCTACAGGCCTCAAGGACACCGGGGCTGAGCGAACCCTCATCCGACCCGAACTGGCGGCCCCTGAAGAGTTGATTCCGGGGAAAACCCTAACTGTCACAGGGATTGGGGGCGTCCACTACCCCTTGCCGATAGCCCGAGTTTTCATTGACTGGGGTACCGGGAGCGGGGTGAAGGAAGTGGGGGTGTCCGAAAACCTGCCCACTGATGTTTTATTGGGGACTGATCTGGGGAGGATGGTGGCGTACTATGTCCCTGACACCCCTTCCCAATCTGATGATAAGGTTAACGTTAACCATGATGTTGATGTTGATGATGATGGGAAACTGATTGTGTTACCTGCTAATGCTTTGCGAAGTGAGGATGCAACTGATAACCTTTCTTTCCCTAGGACTGATGTTGATAATGATGTATCTGTGCCATCTGAATCTGTTAACCCTTTCTCCGAAGTGGTAGATGTGTCCACAGGTACAGGAGCGTTCAGTCCCGTCGCTCTGCGGAGTGAGACGGCTGAGGAATCCCTAGCAGGAGCAAGCGACAGTGCTCACGGAAATGGGGAGGTGCATGGGAACCGGGAGGAAGGTGACGCCATGACACTGACCAGTGCCACCGAGGAAGGTAACTGGCCCATAAGTAGCACGGCTCCTGAAGTGTTGGGGGTGGATGGGGAGGTAGAGCCCATAGCAGCGCAGGCTGATGGGTCTATAGAAATCCCCGGGGAGACTGCATATGTAGCTGCTGTCACCCGCAGTCAGAGTGCCCGGATCGCAGGTAGCGCCCTGCCATCTGGACCCTCCTCCGCTACAGGAGAGACTGAACCAGAGGTGGACCCAGAGCCGGTCCCAGAGGGTCCCAGTGAGGAAGGAACCCTGACGTCACTTCTGGCTGCCTCCAGCCAGGAGTTCCAGGCCGCTCTGCACTCAGATGCGAGCCTGGAGAACTTGAGACACCTCGCCGAGACGCCCACCTCCGTGACTGATAAGGAGAGGGTGTTCTGGGAACGAGGAAGGTTGTACCGGAAGACCGTACCCGGAGATTCCCAAAAGGAGTGGTTGAGGGGGAAACAGCTGGTCGTCCCGCACCAGTTCCGAGGTGAGTTGTTGAGGATTGCCCATGAGATTCCACTTGCTGGACCCTTGGGGATTAGCAAAACTAAGGCACGGCTGTCTCAACACTTCTATTGGCCCAAGATGGGGACAGATGTGACTAACTACTGCCGCTCCTGTATCACCTGTCAAAGAGTGGGGAAGGCGGGGCCTGCTCTTAAGGCTCCCCTGATCTCATTGCCAGTGATAGAGGAGCCTTTCCAGAGGATCGCGGTGGACATTGTGGGCCCGCTGGCCGTCCCCAGCAGCTCTGGAAAGCAATACATCCTGACTGTGGTAGACTACGCTACCCGGTACCCGGAGGCGGTAGCTCTGTCCTCAACTAGGGCAGATAAGGTGGCGGATGCACTGGTGACCATCTTTTCACGGGTAGGATTTCCCAGGGAGATGCTTACCGATCAAGGGACCCAATTTATGTCTCGCCTAATGAAGGCTCTCTGCAGCAAAATGCAGGTGACGCGTATGGTATCGAGTGCGTATCACCCACAGACCAATGGTTTGTGTGAGCGCTTTAACGGTACCCTCAAACAGATACTCCGCATGCTGGTTGAGACCCAGGGACGCGATTGGGAGCGGTACCTCCCACACCTGCTATTTGCCTACAGAGAAGTCCCGCAGGCCTCGACGGGGTTCTCCCCCTTCGAGCTCCTGTATGGTAGGCGAGTCCGGGGACCCCTTGGGTTGATAAGAGAATCCTGGGAAGATGAGCCAAACCCCACGGAAGTGTCCATCGTGGATTATGTCATGCGCTTCCGCGACAAGATGCAGACCTTGACGCAGTTGGTGCATGACAACATGACGCAGGCTCAGGCTGACCAGAAGCACTGGTACGACCAGAACGCCCGGGAGCGGACCTACCAGGTGGGTCAAAAGGTGTGGGTGCTGGTCCCCGTACCAAAGGATAAGCTTCAGGCAGCCTGGGAAGGCCCGTACGTCGTGCACCAACAGCTCAACCCAGCCACCTACGTGGTCACGCTTGACCACACTCGGGGTAGGCGCAAGGCCTTTCACGTCAACATGATGAAGGCCCATCACGAACGTGAAGCCTGCGTCCTACCGGTCTGCAATCTGCCCGAGGACGGGGAAGAGGATCCCCTCCTAGACATGCTAGCCCAAGCCATGGCCAATGGGTTATCACGACGTGGCAAACCCGCTGAGGTGCGCATGTCGGATTACCGAGAGGTCATGCCTCCGTAGCGCCCTCTAAAGGGGGGAGGTGTGATGATACTGAAGCTTCATTTCTGGTGCTGTTTCCAGAACTCTCCCCCATAGTACTACAACCCCCCACCGTTTGCAAGCACAGGGCAAACTACCCCTCCCTCCTTTTCTCTGCAGCTCACGCTTCCCCCCCCCCCTGTCATCCTGCACTCAGGCAGTGTAATGTGAGCTGCCAGTGCTGGAAGTTTTCCCGCTTCACCGCAGGGGTCCTGCATTGTCCGAACACGTGCTTTCTTCCTATAGCAGCCATGTTGGAGTATTCATTCTCTTTTGGTTAATAACACGGTGGGAGCATTCGCTAGAAACACGAAAGTTACTGTGTTGAACCATGCGCCGATGGGCATCGTTCCCGTGGTACTGGTAAACCCGTAACTCCAACAGAACCCGAGAAATGGAATTCTCGGGTGCCCCATGAACTAGCCCACCCAAGTGTGGGCTCATTGGAGCCGTCATTTCAAAGCAAGACCATTGATAGGTCTGCCATTATTCTGCTAGGTTCACAGAACGAGTTATGAACCTTATGATATTGCAGAGCTCAAACCATAGCTTGTAGCCAGGGGAGGTGGCTAGAGGACCAGCCCTTTTTGTGAGGTCAGAAGCTGACATGCATAAGTCTTACAGTGAAGTTCCTCGCTAGATTTCTTTCTGCTGGGACGTGCTGAGTAAGAGATCTCCCAATGAACTATGACGTGTGGCTCCTTCCCCCAGCCTGGCTTGTCTTGCCTGTAATGATCTAACAACCATGTGAGTTATCTTTCATTCTTAATCCCATTTTATTTTATAACTGCATCTGTACATAACAATATTGTCTCAGTTTGTTACATCTTTTTATATTATATAAGCACTGCCTGATTTTAAGGAATAAACCTATAAATTTATTAGTTTGTTTCTCCTGCTCTATAAACGAATTTGCACGTGCCTGAGGTAACTACGCTACTGTTTTGGGGTTGCTACGGACCCTCTTGATAAATTGTTCATCAAAAGCCGTAGCTGGTGGCAGCTAAAAGAAAGGGTGTAAAGTGTTAATCTATTGGGTGACGCTGGCAGTGACGCAGCGGGGTTTATAAGGGTACTGCCTGGCTGCAGCCAGGAGTAATTATAATTCCCTCACTGCATCGTGCCCAATAGCCAGCACACATCCAAGTGACCCGTCTGGCGACCAATTATCCTAGGTGCAGTTCCCTGACTGACCTGAGGGTAAGGGGGGCGCCAGAGAGCTGCAAGTTCCTAAGTGGAAGTGGGATAGTTATAAAATCCCTGCAGTTTACTGGGTCGGACGGCAGCAGCCGTCGTGTGTGTGCACGTTCCATCACATGTGGTGGCAGCGGTGGGATCACAAGCCGTGACCCCCGGGCTACCGTGTGGCGGACCGCGGCACCGTTCATCACACTTTATCTGTATTATTCAAGGTTTTTATTCCATATTTATATTAGGCCATTGGGCCATGTGCTTTTACTGCTCTTACATAGTATATTATTGCAGTATGACCCAATTGTGTGTATGATGTGGAACAATACAAATCAAGGTTGGCCTGCGACTTTGTCCAAGATTTTAATTTTGTCCATCTGCGTATTTGAGTTTGACATCCTTGCTCTGGAGTAAGGAGTGCTGCAGAAGTTCTTCCACAAAGGGTAGGAGACTGTTAATGGTTGAGCTTCCTCACTTGAAGTGTCCCATAGTAGCCGCATGGTCTACCTTAATGATATGTATGCCCTAATTTTTTAGTTGCTGCCAATGCTTTGAAATAATTTCTTGGAATTTCTCCATGTTAACCTATTGTCTGGGTCAGCCTCTACGATGTCGGGGCGTAATGGCAACCAGCTGTCATGGCAGTCTCCCCAGCCATCAGTCTGTCCTCTCCATATAGCACTATACATGCACCAAAACTTCTCCTTTCAGCCTGGACCTTGGCATATGCGGCACCTCAGGGCTTACAGGAAAGGACCTCAGCTCTCTTCCTACCATTGACAACTAAGGATCGTGTCTAGACATCTCTCCTCTGATCCCTATCTGACACTGTCTGGCTGTTGGGCTCTTCTTGAACCGTACAGATTTTTCTGGAGTCCCGACAGTGACCACGGCAAAGACACTGGCTGGCCTCCATAATCTACAGCACCTCCCAGTCCCAGAGGCACAGGGTCGCTTCTCCTGGGCTCAATAGTTCTCCTGCAGGGGCTGCTACCCACCAGACTTCACAATAGCCCTTACACCAATTACATGTGTGTTTGAGAAAAGGGCTGAAAAGCCACTTCTCACACCATCAGAGTTCATAGACATTTGTGACGCCTGTCTTGTACCACACTATGGTCATCATGAGTGATGGATGATGTCTGAATCTTGAAAGGTTTGGACAGGTAAGTTAAAAGACAGGACTCCTCCAGATCAAGGAGTCTTGAGTTTTAAGATGGATTGGTCAAAAGATCTACAGACTTGGAGATCCAGGATGGTAGTTGGATATAGGAATCGGTTTGGAACAGTGGTTGTTGCTTAAGGATTGACTCAATTTCTAACAAGGTAGTGATCTTAATTGGCCTTCAGAGCCTTGACCAATAATAGGTGAAGAGAGGACACCTTCTAGAGAAGTTATCCAATAATGGGCCAAGTGGAAGCATCTTTTAGAGAAAGTCTCACAGATTGAGCCAAGTTGGAGCATTTTCTTGAGAAGTTCTCCAAAAGTGGGCATAGTGGGGGCATGTTCTAGATGAGTTCTTCAAGAAAGTGTCAAGTAGGGTCATCTTCTAGAGGAGTTCTCCTAGAGTGGGCCATGCGGTAGCATCTTCTAGAAGAGTTCACGCAGAGATGCCTAAGTGAGATAATCCCCTAGAGGATTTCTCCAGGAGTAGGCCAAGTGAGGAGTTCTAGTAGAGTTGGCCTAGTGCATGCATCTTCTAGAGGAGTTCTTCAAGAATTCACCAAGTGGGAGCAACATCTAGAGAGCATATTCTAGAGGAGTTCTCCAAGAGGGGAAATCTTCTAGAGGAGTTCTGTCAGAGTGGGCCAAGTAAGGAGCATCTTCTAGAGAACTCCAAGAGTGGGCCAAGTGGGAGCATCTTCAATCTAGATGAATTTTCCAAAGTGAGATAAATGGTGTATTCTTTTAGAGGAGTTTTCCAATCATGGGCCAACTGAGGGTATCTTCAAGAGGAATTATCCAAGAGGAAGCATTGAAAACATCTTCTAAAAGAGATCTTTAAGTTGGTAACATTTTTTTCTATGATTGTGATGATGTACATTCGTTATAGAATGGGCTCTTTTTTTCTAGAATTAGTCAGGGGTATTAGAACTGACTTGAGTGGCAATGGGAGACTGATTGTGAGGAAAGTCCAGGAAGCTGAGATGTTCACAGGAGTCTTTGCTGCTGACTTCCATCTACTGTAGTAAACTAAATGTCAGGAAACATTATATCAGTATCAACATCTCATGCAAGGCAAGAAATGGTCACTGCCAAGCCACATGGGGTCTCCTGATTTCCATAATGCCTTCTTAGAAAGGTACAACTGTCGCTCAGATTTATTTATTCTTAGACCATTTTATTCTTTCCAAGAAACAGTAGACTGGAAGATTATGGTTGTCACTCAAATGCAAGACTGTGCTGAAAAAAGTTACAAAAAAACTGGTTTTAGAGTCAGGGCCAATTATGGTGGGAAGAAAAGTCAATAGAATAGGTGCTCAAATGAAGAAGTGCCCACACTTTTCTACATTTTCTATGCTGCGGCAGTGTGACCCAATGGCAAGTTCACCCAACCTTGTTCTCTAATGTTGAGTTGCTCAAGGAAAAGAAAATCTCTCCTTAAATTCACACCAACTATGAAAATGCAGGATGGATTCAACATGATTTGTTGGCCACATGATGATATCACACATCACAGCCAAGGAGCAGTAGATGACAGCTAGTTCTTCCGACCCTTCTAGTCATGCGCTCTTGGGTTGGTTCGTCAATGGAGGAAGGGAATTAACTACTTGCCAGAAATCGCCGAAATAAACATATTCTCCATGAGAACAAAGGAATAAGAATGTTGAAATCCAACATTCTTGATCTATCGGAAGAGAGTAAGGATGCCCCCATACACATTTGGTGGTCGGCTCTTTTGGTTGACCTTCATCTAATGTGTGTGAGCACTATCGGGCATGTTTAATTGCCACAAATTACTCTTAAATCAGGTTCTGATATTGAGTAAAACCAGTGGTTGAACTTCTAGGAGTCTACAGAAACTCAAGTGTCAGGATCGCGATTTTCTGTTCCTTCATGTATTGATGTCAAATTTTGTTTTGCCACTTTAATGCACTAAAAGTCTTGTAGGAAATAATATTATTTCCATTTGTGAAAAATTCTAATGTGTCACGGTTTGTAGTCTATAAGGTTAGGTAAGGATCTGCAGTCGTCAACCTCGAAATAATTACAGTAACTGAGCAGGCAGGTTCCTCCTCTACTTCTTGTTTCCTCCGTACATAATTACGAGGTTTAGGTTTGTTAAAAGAGCTCTAATGATTTGTTTTATCCTCTTAATTACAGAAAGTGAAATAACATATGCATCACAATAGGCCACTGGTTGGAAAAACTGGATTTTGTAAAGTATAAATAATGCATTTGCTGATCAATTGTTGGAGGGGGTGACTTGTTTCTTTGACCCCTGGACTGGACCTTGTTTCACTTCATCCATCCTTCTTCCGCAAGTTGTTTCTGATTCTTCCGCCCCAGAGTAAATGAACTATTAATCTATGGCATGACTGTGAAAGGTCCTGGAAGGGCTGTAGTGAAGCTTCTCCTGCAAAGTGTTCACAAACGTATGGTATCTGTGCAGCTTCATTCTTGTGCCCTATAGATGTCAATTTTGGTAAAAAATTGTATGACACTGCGTGGCACCAGCTGTGATTTTTTTTCTTGGAGGTCTGCATTACGCCTCTTTTTATTATACACTGTTTTTTGATTGAATGAAATCTTTATTGTCATGCATTCAAAAATAAGTTAACAAGCTGTGCTGTGCCGCAGCCCGGTGCACACAGAAATCTGCATCATTCGTACATAGAATAAGAATACGATGCACTAACTATACATCAGACTCCTCTGCTACACAAAAACACTCGAGCTGATACATAAAAGCATGTCAAGCAATGACGAACCATGATCGGGGAAGGAGAGTGGACACATAAGGGATAAGGGGGGAGGAAAAGGGGTTTAGTTCTCTGAGCCGATTCCTGGCAATCCAAATAGAGTCCTAAAAGCAGTTCATAAGTCGTCAAGCCTCCTGGATGGCTTCGATGGTATGAACCCCAGGGAAAAGGCCGTAAAGCACAGCATGGTGCGATAGGCTCGACAGAGTTCCATAAGTCATCCTCTAGGGCAGTCAACAGGTGCTGTGCAAACAGGCAATTCCAAAAAGTGTGCAAAGATGTTTCCTCCAATGAAGGGCACCTTGGGCAGTATTGGGTCTTACACAGGTTCCGGGCATGCATGAGTAACCAGACAGGCAGCCCGCCCTGAATCGCCATCTACGACAAGTCCTTGTGCCAGTTGGTCAGCCAGTCATATAACACATTTGTCCACACAGTATTGAGTGTGTCCTGGTGGAGTCCTGTGATGTTCTCGACATCATCCTTGGCTCTGATCATCTTGTTTATAGTTTTGGGCTTCCAAAAGTCAGGCTTGTGTCCCTCCAGTTGGTGTTCCCCCACGAACTGAACGTCTCGGAGAACCATGGCGTCATCCAGTTGTAGGGGTAGGAGCTGTCCCACCTGTCCCAGCCAAGTTTTCTCCAGAGGAAGCAGGAAGAAGCAAGACATGTACCTGCCCGCAGAACCTCTCTTGATTTGCAAAGTCCGGCTAACACAGTCATAGACGAAGGAGGACCACAGGATGGTTGGGATATCTGGAACCCCATCCCACCCTTGCGATTCTCCTTGTACATAACGGCCCGCCTGACTTTGTCCATCTTGGATTCTCAGCCAAAGTGAACAGTGTGCTGGTGATGGTCCTGCATATGGTGACATGGGGGGGGGCTCAGGCCTGGGCCGTGTACTGCAGCACGAACAGTACTTCATTACGCAGGACAAATGCCTTACCCTCAAAAGTGAGGCGTCCGATGTTCCAGAGGCAGATACATTGGTTAACCTTGGCCAAGCGTTTTTGCCAAGACTTGAGGGCTGCTCCTTCCTTCCCGAACCAGACTCCAAGAACTTTGATGAAATCCAGCTGGATGTTGAATGGGAAGAGGGCGGAGGGGGCCAGTGGCCAATACCTGAAGAGCATGGTTTCTGACTTCCCACAGTTGACGTTGGCCCCTGGAGCTTGACTGAACATCTCACACGTCTGGACGAGGATGTCCATGTAGAGCGAGCACTTGACCTCGTGTCAAAGGCTTTTCTGATCCAAGGAGGCCAGGTCCATGTGTGCGTGGCGGACCTCGATGTTCTCGACCGTGTCCCGCACGAGAGCGAGGCTCTCTGCGATGCGATGTTCGAGGATGCCACAGGTCTGGTCCGGGTGGGTGATCCGTCCGATGACCGTCTTCAGTTGTGTCGCCATCGTCTTGGCCAGGATCTGGAAGTTCACGTTGAGCAGAGTGATGGGAAGCCAATTCTTCAGGTCGCACCTCTCCTTTCCACTTGTACATGATCTGACCATTCTGTCCCTCAATGACGGAGGTATTCTACCCTCCACCACCATCTCCTCATACAGGTCCAGGCAGATGATGTCTCCCAGAGCAACATTGAGCTCTGCTGGAAGTCCATCACTGCTCGGGGTCCTGCCAGTACTAAAGGATTTAGTGGCAGAGAGCAATTTGCCCACCATCAGAGGTTTGTCCATGGCTGCCACGCCTGCAGGGTTAAAATGGTTAGTGATACCTGACAGGAACTTATCGGCAACATCGGGGTCGGTAGTCTTATGGGAGTAGAGATCGCTGTAGAAGTCGCTGACACCCTCATCATGTCCTCCTTCCCACGTCGTATGTTTTCTCTCTCTTCTCTCAGTTCGTTCAGGGGTGTGTAGCCATCGTGGAGTTTCCTGAAAAAGAACGAGTTACATTTCTCACCCTTCTCCAGGTTCTCCACCTAGGAAAAGAAGACAATTCATTTGGACTCCTCCTCAAAGTGCCTTATCAGGCTCTTCATGGTCTCCTCCAGCTCCTCCCTCACGTCCTACCCGCAGTGAGGAACGTCCTGCAGTGACGGCAGCTTGTGCTGCTGTCCTTTGAAATCTCTCCTCTTCTCATACACCTGTTGTCGACTCTTGGCCTGAAAGAACCAGCAAAATTCAAGTTTAACATACTCACACCAGCCACAAACAGTTTGGACGCTACCTTTGTAGGACCTGCACGTTGCGTAGGTGGCTCTAAGTTCCTCCACGACCTCAGCCTGAGCCAGCAGAGCACAATTTAACTTCCAGGAGCCAGGGCCAGATGGAAAACTGTGGCCGAGGACACCTTGTAAGTGAATGGCTCTGTGGTCAGAGAAGAAGCAGGGGACCATAGAATGCCTACTCTGCCTGACTGAACGAGAAGTGAGCACAAAGTCAATCCTGGAACGGAGTGAGTCATTGGGTCAGCTCCACAAATAGTTTGTGAGCCTCTTCCCATGGAGCCCACTGCGTCTTCAAGAGAGGCCTCGGTCACCATCTCGATGAGCAGCTTGGACATGACGATGACGTCCAACGTGGCAGACGTGCCAGAACTACGACTGTCCTCCGCAATGGGGCAGTTGAAATCCTCGGCCATCACTAAGATCCTGGTAGTCTTTATTATACACGGTTACCTAAGGCTGGTTTCACATTTGCATTGGGTAGAGCTGCGGAAGGCTGTGTACTTCCTCCGGAAAGCTCCGCCCACTGCCACACCTCTTCCGTTCAGCTCCACCTACGTCTGCATGCGTCCTGCGTACCTATCTTTAACATTTGGTATGCAGGCCATGAGGATGTATGTGGATGTGTCGCCCGACGACCACAATAAAATGCAACATGTTGCGTTCTACGCAGTTCGACGCAGCGACAAAACGACAAATGCAGACACATCTGCATACATCCGCACGGCCTGCGTACCCAATGTTAAAGATAGGTACGCAGGACGCATGCAGACGTAGGCGGAGCTGAACGGAAGAGGTGCGGCAGTGGGCGTGGCTTAAAGGGAATCTATCACCCTATTTTAGCCATATGAGATATAGATATAATTGCATAGTGCGTCCCATAACTAATCTGTGAGTACCTGTGATATCTCCTGACACCCCAGTAAAAATACCTTTGTAAAGTTAGTTTTCGAGTATGCAAATCCGTGTGGTCCGATCCGGAGGGCGGCGTTTTGTTTCTTCCCTCCCCCCCGCTCCTCGACTTCTTCTCTTGCGTCTGGCCGTGAATAGCACAGACGGCGTTCGGCTTGCGCTTTTCAAAATCCCCTCGCGCATGCGCAGTGTGCTTTGCCCACCAGTGGGCAAAGCATAAAATCAATACAGCGCATGCGCAACTCTTTCCTTGCCTCGGAAGTGACTGCTTGCCTTGGACAGTTGCGCATGGGCAATTTGAAATTTCAGATTGAAATTTTTTCCTAGTTGACCAGTTCTTGTATTAAAGGCCATTGTCATCATGGGTTCAACCTCCCTCTCTGTTTTTGTAGTATAAGATCTGGAATGGAAGGCTCAAAAACAAGACTCCTCCAACCCCAGATTCCCAAGTGCTTAGATGCCACGATCCCAATATCTACATTCTTGGAGATCCAAGGGGGTCGTTAGGTGCAGGCACTGGTCAAATAAACATGAAGAGTGATTTAATAATAATAATATTTATATAGCGCCAACATATTCCGCAGCGCTTTACAGTTTAACAGTTTCAGAACACAAGTCATAAGTAACAACGTTAACAATACAATAATTAAAGCAAGATAAGCGACCCTGCTCGTGAGAGCTTACAATCTACAATGAGGTGGGGGAGATACAAAGTACAGGTGTTATATACAATGGTGCATTTACAATGATGGTCCAGCCATCTTGAGGGAGTGAGGGATGGATGGAGATAGTGAATGGGCTACACACACACACACTTACACATAGAATGACTTTGATTAGTGAATGTGATAGGCCGCTCTGAACAAATGTGTTTTGAGGGAGCGCCTGAAACCATGCAAATTGTGGATAGTCCTAATTTCTTGGGGTAGAGCATTCCAGAGGATTGGCGCAGCGCGGGAGAAGTCTTGGAGTCGGGAGTGGGAGGTACGGATTAGTGCAGAGGTTAGTCGAAGGTCGTTTGCAGAGCGCAGCAGTCGGTTAGGTGATTTATATAGATTATGGACAACAACGCCATAAACGGTGGTGGCAACTTAATGTCTAATATGGCATTAGTCCTCATTGACCATCATGGCATCAGCATTTACCTTGTTTGGGCCCGGAGGGTTGCCTTCTGGAGGAGTCTGAAGCATTCTACTTATGATTGTGAGTCTGGTAACCCTACGTGATGACAGATATTGGCTTCTTAAAATGGGTCTTATTTTCTGGATTTGCTCAGGATAAATAGAATTGACTTGGGAGGAACGAGGGCCAAACCTGAGGAAACTTAAGGAATCTGAGACGTCCGTATACTTTTGTCTCAGGAGCCTTTTCTGCTGACTTCCAGCTACTGCATTAGACTTGATGTCAGGAAACAGTATATCAGTACGGACATCTCGTTCCCTGCCAAGCCGCGTGGGGTCTCGCTGATCTCTTGATATCCATATTTGCTTAGAAGAAAGATATAAATGTCCCTCAAGTAAATTCTTAAATAATTTGATCATTTTTGAAAAACATTCAGAGGGCATGTCGACAGGGTTGTCACAGGAAAAAAGCTATCAAAATTATACTTGTAGTCCTGGACTGTCATCTTGAAGCGGGAACCCAAGAGAAAAATGTGATCTGCTCGTTGGCCCAAGAAAGATGGCCCAACTTTCTTTAACCTGACAGTCCATATGTCCAACATACCGAGCCTTGCTCTGTAACTTTGATGGACGTGTCTTCGTACAATGACCTCAACCGTGGTAACAGAGAATGGAGCCAATATTAATTAGTGAGTAATTAAAAAAAAAAACTGAGCCCAAACTTATCGTTACGTGAAAGATTGAGTCTTAAGAAACCAATGGGATCCACCAACAGAGAAAATATGGGGATCGTGTATACTGGTAATCAGGGGAACTTTTGAAGGATTTTTTGGAGAGGTCTTCGTTAAAATGTTGCGTCTTGACAGGTCCTCCTTGGTGGCTGATAGTTTAGGGGACAGTCATTTGATTTGCGGGGTGTTGTGTAGTAGAGGGGAGGACACGAGGTTCCCGTAAACCTCACCACGGGGAGCTCTGACAAGTTGGGAAACTGGACTGAAGCGGGTGCATGCTTTGCAGCAGACGAGCTGCTTCTCTTAAAGCTTCTTTCCAAAGTCTCCCAAGCTCCGTTTTCCATCTGGCTCTCATCAGGAGATCACATGTTCCCTGCGGAATTTTCTCTGCATTAATCTGGACGTGTTCAATATACACGTGCGCCCCAAGTACAGAAATGATGCAGGCTTTCTGCAGATACTTCTCAAATAGGAAGGATTAAACCATAGAACATACTGTAGATGCTATCCCCGTATCAATCTATGTAATGATACTGACACTAGGGTAAAGGATAATGACACTCGGGGTACAGGATAATGATACTGACACTCGGGGTAAAGGATAATGACGCTGACACTTGGGGTACAGGATAATGACGCTGACACTCGGGGTACAGGATAATGACGCTGACACTCGGGGTACAGGATAATTACACTGACACTCAGGGTAAAGGATAATGACACTGACACTCGGGGTACAGGATAATGACGCTGACACTTGGGGTACAGGATAATGACGCTGACACTTGGGGTACAGGATGATGACGCTGACACTTGGGGTACAGGATAATGACGCTGACAGTTGGGGTACAGGATTATGACGCTGACACTCGGGGTACAGGATAATGACACTGACACTTGGGGTACAGGATGACGCTGACACTCGGGGTACAGGATGACACTGACACTCGGGGTACAGGATAATAACACTGACACTTGGGGTACAGGATAATGGCACTGACACTTAGGGTACAGGATAATGACACTGACACTCGGGTACAGGATGACACTGACACTTTGGGGTACAGGATAATAACACTGACACTTGGGGTACAGGATAATGGCACTGACACTTAGGGTACAGTATAATGGCACTGACACTTAGGGTACAGGATAATGATACTGACACTCGGGGTAAAGGATAATGACGCTGACACTTGGGGTACAGGATAATGACGCTGACACTCGGGGTACAGGATAATGACGCTGACACTCGGGGTACAGGATAATTACACTGACACTCAGGGTAAAGGATAATGACACTGACACTCGGGGTACAGGATAATGACGCTGACACTTGGGGTACAGGATAATGACGCTGACACTTGGGGTACAGGATGATGACGCTGACACTTGGGGTACAGGATAATGACGCTGACAGTTGGGGTACAGGATTATGACGCTGACACTCGGGGTACAGGATAATGACACTGACACTTGGGGTACAGGATGACTCTGACACTCGGGGTACAGGATGACACTGACACTCGGGGTACAGGATAATAACACTGACACTTGGGGTACAGGATAATGGCACTGACACTTAGGGTACAGGATAATGACACTGACACTCGGGGTACAGGATAATAACACTGATACTTGGGGTACAGGATAATGATGCTGACACTCGGGGTACAGGATAATGATACTGACACTCGGGGTACAGGATAATGACACTGACACTTGGGGTACAGGATAATGATACTGACACTCGGGGTACAGGATAATGATACTGACACTCGGGGTACAGGATAATGATACTGACACTTGGGGTACAGGATAATGATACTGACACTTGGGGTACAGGATAATGACACTGACACTCGGGGTACAGGATAATGACACTGACACTCGGGGTACAGGATAATGACACTGACACTTGGGGTACAGGATAATGACACTGACACTTAGGGTACAGGATAATGACACTGACACTCGGGGTACAGGATAATAACACTGACACTTGGGGTACAGGATAATGACACTGACACTTAGGGTACAGGATAATGATGCTGACACTCGGGGTACAGGATAATGATACTGACACTCGGGTACAGGATAATGATACTGACACTCGGGGTACAGGATAATGATTCTGACACTTGGGGTACAGGATAATGACACTGACACTCGGGGTACAGGATAATGACACTGACACTCGGGGTACAGGATAATAACACTGACACTTGGGGTACAGGATAATGACACTGACACTTAGGGTACAGGATAATGACACTGACACTCGAGGTACAGGATAATAACACTGATACTTGGGGTACAGGATAATGATGCTGACACTCGGGGTACAGGATAATGATACTGACACTTGGGGTACAGGATAATGACACTGACACTCGGGGTACAGGATAATAACACTGACACTTGGGGTACAGGATAATGACACTGACACTCGGGGTACAGGATAATAACACTGATACTTGGGGTACAGGATAATGATGCTGACACTCGGGGTACAAGATAATGATGCTGACACTCGGGGTACAGGATAATGATACTGACACTCGGGGTACAGGATAATGACACTGACACTTGGGGTACAGGATGACGCTGACACTTGGGGTACAGAATGACAATTGGGGTACAGGATAATGACACTGACACTTGGGGTACAGGATACTGACACTTGGGGTACAGGATACTGACACTTGGGGTACAGGATACTGACACTTGGTGTACAGGATAATGACACTGACATTTGGACATAATGTCCTCCCCCCAAGCTGCCCTGTTTCATAACACTGCCCCTCACTATGCTATGCCAACTACAAAATACCCCCTAATTGCTCCATAATGTCCCTTATCGCTCCATAAAGCGTCTTGGAAAGTAACATCTATCGTCACCTATCGCGCGCACCTCATCTTATATGATACCACCTTCCATCTTAAGTCATTCATGGAGCGATTACCGGTGACCGACGTCTCTGCTCCACTGCGGCGCCGGTGCCAGCAGCAGTGTGATGAGGTCAACAGCGTGCTAACGTCACCATGCTGCTGCACGTCCGGGCAGGGGCTGACAGTCGCTCCTCTGCCCCAGTCCCAGCACCCAAGTGTTTAAATGTATTCACGTGTGAAAGACACAGATACTTTTGAATATATTAAGTAAGGAGTCAGCATCTCCCGGTCACTTCACGCCCCCACGCTGTATGTCATGCAGGGTTGTTTTAAATTCTGCTTTACTTGGCCTCCCCAGGTCCAGTGTTGTCTCCATGCCGCTGCCATGTCTGTGTTTGGCTGCAAGCTTTTGTCTGCTATTGGCATGTGGCACACAACTGAGATCAGTGGGTGAGGATATAAAAGACGGCTACCTTGTGTTATGCATGTGCAGATTATTGGAATGTTACCTACAAAGTAACAAGGAGATTGGTGCATCCACTGCGGAGCAACAATTGACACAATAAGTGATAGAAGCTTTTTCACAGAATTTTACTCAGTTAACAAGGAAACAATCTATTTTACTGATGGAAGAAAAATAAATGCAGTAGGCACTGAACATGGAATCCTCATGT
Source organism: Oophaga sylvatica (assembly GCA_033576555.1). Classification (NCBI taxonomy): domain Eukaryota; kingdom Metazoa; phylum Chordata; class Amphibia; order Anura; family Dendrobatidae; genus Oophaga; species Oophaga sylvatica. Next base: position 15,562,831 of record JARQOD010000005.1, on the reverse strand, counting down.
GCACCAGTAAAAATGGATAAAATTTAGCCATAGCAGTAAAAGACGTGTTGCATATTCCCAGTCTAGAAGGATCACTGCTATCCATAAAATGGCAATCTTGGAGATGAAGGTGGATGTAAAACTGTGCTGCTAAGAATCCAATATGCAATAGGAAACCAGATGCGGTATGTAAGCAGTTTTATTATTATTTGTCAACACTTTTCGAGGTGATCATACCTCTTCATCAGGACAAAACGCCATGATCTATCCATAAAGCATGTAACAGCTAAAGGTTTTGCTGACTATTCCAAGGTTATAAGTGCTTTTTTGAGAAGAGTTGCTGGAATATACAACAGCTGCAGGCTTACGGATGAGCGTAATGGTTCCTAACGGGCCACTCTCGTTGGTTTGGGACAACATCCTTAATGAGAAACAATTCTTCCATTTCTGCTTTCGTTACTCCAAAGACTTAAAACGCGTAATCCTCCATGCCGAGATCATTAAAGCCACTTTGGTAGCTCTAGTTTCCTCTATACATATAAGACTGCACCAATAGAGGCGCTCATTACCCGCCGTCATGTGCGGACGAGACCTATTTAACGCCTGTCTGTGCTGCCTCAACTGGAGTGTGAAATTTGGTCAGAAGATTACTTTGGGGATTTGGTTTGAAAGAGAATTATTCATGGATAATAAATTAAAAGAAAAAAAAGCAAAATGTGTGGCGCCGGCTGCAAATCTGCTTAGTGGCAGGTAATGGTGCTCGGAAGGTTGCGATGTGAAGCTTGGTGACTACTCAATCAGTCTTCGGCTGAGACTGTGTTGGCCACTTTGTGGTCTGAGGCCTTGCTCCATTTGGGCAGATTATTGGGTGATGTGCACTTTCAGAGCCATGACTAGTAGGGCATTCCTTGAAAGATAGATACTTGGCGGCCACTAGAACTCCCCAGGGCATGGAGCAGATTTATAGAAAGTGGTCAGTGAGATCATGAAAGTGGTTTCTAAGTAGGGCAAGCTCTGGTAGAGGATCGGTGCCACATATAGACAGAAACTTGGTCGGAAATGGACTTTGGCAGATCCGTTGGAGTTTGAGCTAAAGGGGTTGTCCAGTGAATCCATAGGATAGGTTATATACTTATAGATGGGTGGGATGGGACGAGCTCGAATTGGCAGAACGGAGCACTTTTATCCCTGGTAGAATAGAGAAGCAGTGTGCATGCCCAACTCCACCTGATTATTTTGCTACGGAGCACTCGGGCAGTCCCATATTGTGCTTCCTACTAAGGTACAATCCTAATCCTTGAAGTACAAGGGAGAAGAAAATGAGATCTATAATGATCTGTTCGCCACAATCTCCTGCAGTGAAATAGTTATTCCGCCCCGAGCATCAGATGCCGGAGCACTCTACTTTGCTATGTCAACATGGAATATGTACTCATCTAATATATCTTGAGCTCAGGTTGGCAGCCGATCCTCGGGGTGACTACACGGTGAGTAAATAAGGCTTACAGAAGATTACATTTCACTTCGGGAACGCCGTACCGGTGAATTGCTCCAAGTTCTAATAGCAGATGTTAGGGCTTGTAGCAGAAGTGACTGAGCTTGGATTTCCTCTGCTTCGTCCAGTAGCTACCAAGACCGTCATCTTATTATCATAGTATTCAATGAAACAGCGGTGAGGACCCTGAAGCCTAGTAGGGGCTCAAAGGTCTCTTTGACCTTTATGAGAAGACCTGTGATAGATGGGAGCTCTGGTGGAGATTTTGCTTTTCGACCCAAAAGTTTCAAGTTTTTACCCAGGCAATGAAATCAAAGCCCAGATTTTTGAGAAGTCTACCTCTTTCGGTAGACCATTTCACCAGTTCTACGTCTCTAGGTCCTAATATTGGCTCCTTCCATTGATCTTCTGCATTGTCAGGCTTAATTAAGAGTGGATACCAGGAATTGACACCGATGCTTGGGCAATAAATTGTATCTCTGCCCCGAGTGAAGAAGAGCCTAGCTACCACCTTGTTGTCACCAGTTGCCCAACGTTCTTCATCACCGGCTGATAGCAGAACCCCCTTTCAACCCTTTTTTACCCTTCATATGACTGGGTCAATGGAAAAATAAAAAAAAGGTATGACTCTTGGAAGAAGAGAAAGAAAAAATAGAAATCTGAAGAACGCTGGTTGCTGATGGATTCCAAGTAGCAAATAAAAAATGTACAGAGCTAACCCTAAATGTTACATAGGACACTCTGCTTACCGGAAGCTTACACCACTAATATTACACTTAGTGTAATTTTTACAAATGTTAAAGGGATAAACAAGCTCCAACCCCTCCAGATCCAGCCCAGGATGGGCAGTGGTGTTAGCCGGAGAGGAGAAGACTTTGCTCATCTGCAATCTTCCTAAGCCATTTTTGAGTTTCTGAAGACCTCTAGAGGCTCATTGAGATCACTGGTATGGAGGCTGAGGGGAAGGAAAGGTTATCAAGGGTGTCGGATCTCTAATCTGAAGCACTTGAGGGTTTTGTGAGCACTTCAGAATTCTTCTCCAGAGATCATCACTTTCCTAAGACTCTCCAGTTGTCCCTGGCTCGGAACTAGTGGGCTTGTCTTACTGCTTTCATAAGCCGTGACCTCTGTATAGTACGTCTGTCTCCCAGGTCTGCGCCGTGTAAACTACTGCACCCAAAACGGTCAGCCTCATACCACACAACACCACACCGGCTACACAGGTAGGAGAAAATAAATATTTCTAAGGAAATTTCATCCGATGGTAACTAGAGGCCTAGGAACTTGTCTATCTGTGATCATCAAAATCAGATGTAATGTATATAGATGACATTGACATTAGATTTGGTTGTTGTGATGACATGGACATAAGGCTGGCCATACACATTAGATGGCTGTAGGCCTTAAGATAATTCGTCCGAAAGCCATCTCACCTCCACACAGGAGCACTCGTTCGGCCGAGCGCTTGTGCTGTTTACGAGAAACCCGCCAACTGACTCGTTGGCCAGCAGCTTATCTCAGGGAGAACAATACGATCGGCAGGCCGAAATCAGACATGCCTGATTGGCTTCACTCTCAACCATCTTTTTTCTCCCTTATACATATTAGACCATTGTCGAAAAGCGTCGATAACGGCAGGTTCTGGCAACATCAGTCTTGAGATGTGGTTGTGGTAATGTGGACATTGGATCTTGTTGTGGAGGTGACATTGACATCAGATCTAGTTTTGATCATGTCTAATGTGTATGGTCATCTTGAGATGTGGTTGTGGTAATATGGACATTGGATCTTGTGGAGATGAGATGGACATCAGATCTAGTTTTGATCATGACGTGGACATTAAATTTGGTTTTGATGATGACATGGGCATTAAATCTGGTTGTGGCGATGATATGGACAGTAGATCTAGTTGTGGTGATGATGTTGACATTAGATCTGGTTTTGGTGATGATATGAACATTGGTTCTGGCTGTGGTGATGAAATGCACAGTAGATCCAATTATGGTGATGACATGGACACTAGATCCAGTTTTGATAATTACATGGACACTAGATCTGGTTTTGATGATGACATGGACATTAGATCTGTTTATGGTGATTACATGGACAGTAGATCTAGTTATGGTGATGACATGGACAGTAGATCTAGTTGTGATGAAATGGACAGTAGATCTAGTTGTGATAACAGACAGATCTAGTTGTAGAGATGGCATGGACATTAGGTTTGGTTGTTTTTATCTTTATAGCGCCATTTATTCCATGGTGCTTTACATGTGAAAAGCGGTATACATAATAAAGATGAGTACAATAATGAACAATACAAGTCACTGACTGGTACAGGAGGAGCGAAGACTCTGCCCGCGAGGGCTCACAGTCTACAATAAACACAAGTTGAAGACACAACAGGGCGACCACAACAATCCTGGAATTACTTCTTACTTTTATTGTTGGCTTTCGGCCTGAACCAACTACATAATCCTATTAACTGGGTAAATAAAATCTGTAATATCTGTAATGATGAAGCCAATAAGGAAATCTTGCGCTCTTCTCACTACACCGCGGCCTCCAGTAGAGTTCATGATTATGTGATAATTGCCCAGTCATTGCCAGCCTTGGTGGTGCGTGTCTTGTGTGGTTCTTCAGGGTGCCCACTTCTCTGGCTCCCTAGATTTGGACATTATATGATTATATTATTTGGGCATTGATATACCATAAGGTGGGACATCCATAGCAGACCCCTTTAACTGAACCCATTGAATTAAGTCATCTCGTGTCCCTGATTGCTTACTGGCTGCGTTTGCTTCTGTTCATACAGTTTGTTGGTGGGCACCTTAATGATATATTATGAAGATTTGCCTAAGTTAGACCCCAATGAAAAACAGCAACCGAGACTCCTAAAGAAACACACTCATTAAACAAACCTCATGTCAGGCTCCCCAAAGGAGATGCCATATCAGTTTCCCTTTACTAATATGGACCTCAAACCAACCACCTTAAGCTACAACCCAGACTAGATCTCCAAATTCAGACACTAAGCTAGACCTCTTACTGCTAGCAACCCCAGTTGAGAACTCTTTAGCTAATATAGACCCCAACGCAAACCCTACACCAGAGCTCCTAATCACAGACCCTCAAAGACAGTCCCCATGTAAGAATTTTCAAATTAATACAAACCTCAGACCAGAACCATTAATACCAGACCCTAAACTAGATCTTGTAAACTAATGGACCTCAGACAAGACTCCTAAAACTTCACCCGACACCAGATCCCAAAAATAGATCAGAGACCGGACCTCCTAAAGTAATACAAACCCAAGACCAGATATATTGAAACTGGAAACTGGACCTCAGATTAGATCTCCTAAATTAATGCAGACTGAAGAACAGACCTCTAAAATCAGACCCCACCCCAGATCTACTAAACAATGATTCCCTAAATACACATCCTAGACTACTTATAGTAATAAATACCTCGGAACAGATATTTTTGGACTTTTTTGACCATCTGTACGACTCTAAAACATATTTGGCACCTCTTTTGGAACAATCTGAAAGCTACCTGGAAAACAGATGAGATGTCAAATCTCCAGGCTTCCAGCTTCATCTAACCCCAGGGGGAACCTTCTGGATATGTGTTTTTGGAAGGTTTTCAATGTTTGAAGCAGGGATGGAGTCCCATATCTAACTGCACATTGCAACAGGTGTGTAATGGTGCATAGATAAGTCATAATCTCAAAAAAAAAAGTTCATAGCCACCATGGAAAAGTTCCATAGATATATTTTGTGAGCAACATTCAGGAATCTTCCAGGTGGGCAACTCATAAAGTTTTGAGTCTAGAAGACGTTTTGGTCATTTTGTTGACTATTTGTGGGGTTCTAAAACGTTCTTGACAACTGTTCTGGAATAAGTTAAAGGCTACTTGGAAAAGTAATCTCAGAGGAGATGACTAATCTCCAGGCCACATCTAAACCTGGAAAACTACCAGATACAATGTTCCTGGAAGGTTTGCTAATGTGTTGGGGTTGTCTTGTCCAATTGCACTATCAGGGGGGTTTGGAGTGACATATACATAGGGTTGTGGCCTCAAAAAAAGGTCATAGCCACTGTGGGAAATTTCCACTAAAGCATTTGGCACTCTACACTCAGGATTCGTCCAGATGGCCAACTCAGTTGACAAATATGCTCTAGAAAACTTTTTAGCCATTTTTGTTGACCATTTCTGGGGTTATAACACAAGCTTGGAAACCTTTCCAAAACATTCATGAGTTTCCGAGGGAAAAGGACATGACTAATCTCCAGTCTCCATCTAAACCCTCCGGAAACATCACCTGCTTTTCTGGAAGGTTTCCTGTGTCTGGTGCTTGAGTGGAGCGTCCTCATCCATTGACACTTTGATAGAGGTGTGGAATGGACTTTACAGTTTCTACCTTTCGTATCTTATGTGCAACATCCAAGATTTGTCCGGGTGGCCAAATCAAAAAGTTGGCACTCGAAGCTCGCAACCTCAAGATGGTTAATAATATGGGCTCTCTATGACATGGGAACAAAAGGGTGATGGACCTACAGTCTAGCCAAAACCACCATGAACAGTCAATCTCAAGTCGATCATTCTCACACTTAGGTGGCAATAATTTGAGAATGACCAACCTGAATATTTCTATTATGTCTAATTGGTAAATAACTGAAATTCGAGGGAACCCCCAAGGGTCTCCCCAAGTCCTTTCCAGACAATGTGTCATTGAAATATTTCTATTTTTTTTGTCTTTTAATATTGCATGTCGAGCTGTGTTTATTTTAATTCAGCTGAATGGATCGGATGGAGTTCTGCAGATGTCTTCTGAGAAGGGTCTTATGAAGGCCTTTCCAGGATAAATCATACAGTCCTGGCGAGGAGCCTGTGATATAGATTCTCTCCCACAGTTATCAAAAAAAACATTCCAGCGAAACATTCCGGGCACGCCAAAATCATTCACGCAATGGCCAAAGTACACATATAGTGATGGGCCCTGCAAGCGGATTTATTTATATAGAGTGGATTAATCAGATCCCGTCATTCCAAATGTAGATTTCCAATAAGAAAACGAATATCGCCTGCACAAAAGGAATGAGACAGATGTCACCGAAAAGAACAAAATGACAGACGTATTGTAAAAGCGGGCGAAGAAAAACAAACAGCCCCTAATGTTCGATATAACATAGGAATGAGAATAGTATGCGACAACAATCCAACCGCGGGTTACAAAAGGTCAACCCGGCAATACATGTATACAGTATCCTACCCGTGTCCATAAACTGTATACTGATAAGGATCACACTGGTATAACCTGGGTATCTCCTGTATATAATAATATATGTATAGCTAGTATAACCTGGGTATCACCTGTATATAATTATATATGTACAGCTGGTATAACCTGGGTATCTCCTGTATATAATTATATATGTACAGCTGGTATAACCTGGGCATCTCCTGTATGTAATTATATATGTACAGCTGGTATAACCTGGGCATCTCCTGTATATAATTATTTATGTACAGCTGGTATAACCTGGGCATCTCCTGTATATAATTATATATGTACAGCTGGTATAACCTGGGCATCTCCTGTATATAATCATATATGTACAGCTGTATAACCTGGCATCTCTGCATATAATTATATATGTACAGCTGGTATAACCTGGGCATCTCCTGCATATAATTATATATGTACAGCTGGTATAACCTGGGTATCTCCTGTATATAATTATATATGTACAGCTGGTATAACCTGAGCATCTTCTGTATATAATTATATATGTACAGCTGGTATAACCTGGGCATCTCCTGTATATAATTATATATGTACAGCTGGTATAATCTGGGCATCTCCTGTATATAATTATATATGTACAGCTGATATAACCTGGGCATCTCCTGTATATAATTATATATGTACAGCTGGTATAACCTGGGTATCTCCTGTATATAATTATATATGTACAGCTGGTATAACCTGGGGTATCTCCTGTATATAATTATATATGTACAGCTGGTATAACCTGGGCATCTCCTGTATATAATTATATATGTACAGCGGTATAACCTGGGTATCTCCTGTATATTATTATATATGTACAGCCGGTATAACCTGGGCATCTCCTGTATATAATCATATATGTACAGCTGGTATAACCTGGGCATCTCCTGCATATAATTATATATGTACAGCTGGTATAACCTGGGCATCTCCTGCATATAATTATATATGTACAGCTGGTATAACCTGGGTATCTCCTGTATATAATTATATATGTACAGCTGGTATAACCTGAGCATCTTCTGTATATAATTATATATGTACAGCTGGTATAACCTGGGCATCTCCTGTATATAATTATATATGTACAGCTGGTATAACCTGGGTATCTCCTGTATATAATTATATATGTACAGCTGGTATAACCTGGGCATCTCCTGTATATAATTATATATGTACAGCTGGTATAACCTGGGCATCTCCTGTATATAATTATATATGTACAGCAGGTATAACCTGGGTATCTCCTGTGTATAATTATATATGTACAGCTGGTATAACCTGGGCATCTCCTGTATATAATTATATATGTACAGCTGGTATAACCTGGGCATCTCCTGTATATAATTATATATGTACAGCTGGTATAACCTGGGTATCTCCTGTATATAATTATATATGTACAGCTGGTATAACCTGGGCATCTCCTGTATATAATTATATATGTACAGCTGGTATAACCTGGGCATCTCCTGTATATAATTATATATGTACAGCTGGTATAACCTGGACATCTCCTGTATATAATTATATATGTACAGCTGGTATAACCTGGGCATCTCCTGTATATAATTATATGTACAGCTGGTATAACCTGGGCATCTCCTGTATATAATTATATATGTACAGCTGGTATAACCTGGGCATCTCCTGTATATAATTATATATGTACAGCTGGTATAACCTGGGTATCTCCTGTATATTATTATATATGTACAGCCGGTATAACCTGGGCATCTCCTGTATATAATTATATATGTACAGCTGGTATAACCTGGGTATCACCTGTATATAATTATATATGTACAGCTGGTATAACCTGGGCATCTCCTGTATATAATTATATATGTACAGCTGGTATAACCTGGGTATCTCCTGTATATTATTATATATGTACAGCCGGTATAACCTGGGCATCTCCTGTATATAATTATATATGTACAGCTGGTATAACCTGGGTATCACCTGTATATAATTTATATATGTACAGCTGGTATAACCTGGGCATTTCCTATATATAATTATACATGTACATCTGGCATAATCTAGGCCTCACTTGTATAATTAGTACACTTAATATAACTTTGACTTTAAAAATGTTTGCATTCCTCCACATTTATTAGGACAGTTGATTTGCTTTCATCAGTGCGATTCTGCTGTGTTATTTAATATCCTGATTCTTTCACCTCCTTCACTTTTATCCTGAGCTGAACAGTTGTTAATGTTAAACATTTCACATCTTTAAGTGTGAACATACAGTTATAAGTTTCCAGCCCTTAAGGTGATGAACATTCACAAGTGTCTGTCATTCTGTGCAAGTTCTAAGCGAACTGGAAGTTTTATATGTGAATTATATTGCCTCTACCTCACTAGAGAGGGTTATCTTTGAGTACCAATATAACTACTGTAATACTGCCCCTATATACAAGAATATAACTACTATAATACTGCCCCTATATACAAGAATATAACTACTATAATACTGCCCCTATGTACAAGAATATCACTACTGTAATACTGCTCCTATATACAAGAGTATAACTACTATAATACTGCTCCTATGTACAAGAATATAACTACTATAATACTGCCCCTATATACAAGAATATAACTACTATAATACTGCCCTATATACAAGAATATAACTACTATAATACTGCCCCTATGTACAAGAATATAACTACTATAATACTGCCCCTATGTACAAGAATATAACTACTATAATACTGCTCCTATATACAAGAGTATAACTACTATAATACTGCTCCTATGTACAAGAATATAACTACTATAATACTGCCCCCTATGTACAAGAATATAACTACTATAATACTGCTCCTATATACAAGAGTATAACTACTATAATACTGCTCCTATGTATAAGAATATAACTACTATAATACTGCCCCCTATGTACAAGAATATAGCTATTATAATACTGCTCCTATGTACAAGAATATAACTACTATAATACTGCTCCTATGTACAAGAATATAACTACTATAATACTGCCCCTATGTACAAGAATATAACTACTATAATACTGCCCCTATGTACAAGAATATAACTACTATAATACTGCCCCATGTACAAGAATATAACTTCTATAATACTGCTCCTATGTACAAGAATATAACTTCTATAATACTGCTCCTATGTACAAGAATATAACTACTATAATACTGCTCCTATGTACAAGAATATAACCTACATAATAATACTGCCCTATGTACAAGAATATAACTACTATAATACTGCCCTATGTACAAGAATATAACTACTATAATACTGCCCTATGTACAAGAATATAACTACTATAATACTGCCCCTATGTACAAGAATATAACTACTATAATACTGCCCCTATGTACAAGAATATAACTACTATAATACTGCCCCTATGTACAAGAATATAACTACTATAATACTGCCCCTATGTACAAGAATATAACTACTATAATACTGCCCCTATGTACAAGAATATAACTACTATAATACTGCCCTATGTACAAGAATATAACTACTATAATACTGCTCCTATGTACAAGAATATAACTATATAATACTGCTCCTATGTACAAGAATATAACTACTATAATACTGCCCTATGTACAAGAATATAACTACTATAATACTGCCCCTATGTACAAGAATATAACTACTATAATACTGCTCCTATGTACAAGAATATAACTTATAATACTGCTCCTATGTACAAGAATATAACTACTATAATACTGCTCCTATGTACAAGAATATAACTACTATAATACTGCCCCTATGTACAAGAATATAACTACTATAATACTGCTCCTATGTACAAGAATATAACTACTATAATACTGCTCCTATGTACAAGAATATAACTACTATAATACTGCCTCCTATGTACAAGAATATAACTATATAATACTGCTCCTTGATAGAATTACTGCTTATAAGGTATTGGAAGGCATTGATCTATTTCTGCTGTTATTAGAGGAGATTTCTTATATTCTCGTCTCAGTTATGAGATGTCGGTGATTATTAGAAGTGAAGTTTGTCTTGAGACAGATATGGATGAGCTGTAGAATTCTATATGTTGTTTTATCGGGCTGGCCCCTGTTGCCTCCTGTAGGGGTATTTATCTTGGATTTTGCACAGTGATGGGCGGTGGATCGCAGTGTGATTTCTCACTATGTATGTGAGTAGCAGATTTATTAAACAGCATGAGTGTGCGGTATATGATGAAGCCTGCGGAGAGCGCTGCTCTGTCTTCCCTAATAATCCTGCTGTTCCATCCACGGATACATTAGAACAGCCTGCCTCTCTCCAGCTGGATCACATTAGTCTCCGGTTTTCGCCTCTGAACAGTTGCAGCACGTGAAATATTAACCACATTAAGAGTTATTGAGTGAATCAGTATTTCAGCGGCTAGCCCCTCACCAGGTGGACTCGGCCCATCACTGCCGGCTACGGGAGCTTCCAACTGGTGAGTGCCAGTTTTTACAGAAATAACCCATGTGCACAACCAGGGAAAAATAAAGCTGTAGATGTAAAGATGCTGGGAATAAAACTGTCAGAATGCTGCTCCATAACAGTGACGGTTTACAAAATAAGTGATAAATAGTGCTGCGTGATAAATATACTGCCCACATAACAGTGCCGTATGGAGCACAGTGTCTATATAATGCTGTCATGTAGTGCCTACATAGTGTTCTTTAGTGTTGAAAATGTTGGCACCTTTGAAATTGTTCTAGAAAATTAAGTTTTTCTCCCAGAAAATTATTGCAATTATCCATGTTTTTTTTTATACACAGGTTTATTTCCATTGTGTGTGTGTGAGAGGACCGGCCAGGGCCGTAGTCGTGGCTGAGGCTAGTGGCTCTGCTTCCCATACCTTCTGCACCGTCAGAGTACCATCGAGCTTGCTTAAGTTCCGCCACCGGCGTTGTTGCGCACAAAGAGACAGATTCCATTTCATACTTAAAACGCACAACTTTACTTGCTTCATTTCGCAACACATACTTGTCAGTAACAACATCAGCATATGGTTCCACACAGTTCATATTAAACACATCCTCTGCACTCCTCTCCACGTCCTTCAATACGTTACAGGGACGGACCACCTCTTTCGGTAACACAGCATCCTCCCTGTCCAGACTCACTACATTTGGGGGTTCCCTCGTCCGTTTCGCCCCGGATCTGATGGCATCAGCCCATGCAATGATCTGCCACATGATGAGCGACCTACGTCCCTGGACTGATGTAGAACCACTTCTCAAGCGTCTGCTCCCAACTGTGGTCGCACTGCTGCTTCAGCTGTACTTCTGTTCTTCCAGACTCTGAATGGCTGGGTAGCTCACTTAAACGTTGCGTGGTCACAGTGGTGCCCGGGCTATGGAGCCCACCTGAGCTATCTGGGCGCCCTGGCCCAACTTACTACAATTCAGGAAATCCTCCTTATCCACAGTAACCCCTCCTATTACTAACTCATTACTATAGGAACTATGTACACTAATGTGCCCCATGTAGTGTCCAACTTAAGGCACTACACGTACCCTACATTCACATATATAATATATACATACATATAGACAAGGCTATATAAAGTACAAGTCACAAAACATATACAATAATGTGTACAACACTAATACCAGAGTATTTACAAATACAAGTATTTTAATGGGTAGGGCAGTGGAACAGTTTCTGTACCCCCTTGCATGTGTATCGAAACAACACAAAAAAAAACAGAGGAAAAAGTGGCAAATTGGACATAATTTGTCACAAAGCCAGAAAACGGGCCAAACAAAATTGTTTGCACTTTTCCAAAATTGTGGGTAAAGAACCTTGTTCCAAGCATGTGATGCTTGTTCAAACTCACCTGTGGCAAGTAACAGGTGTGGGAATACGAAAACAGAAAGAGGAGAAGAGAACTGTCTGAGGATTTGAGAACCAAAATAGTTGAACAATATTAACAATCTCAAGGTTTCAAGACCATCTCCAGAGATCTTGATATTCCTTTGTCCATGGTACGCAACATAATCAACATGTTTACAACCCATGGCACTGTAGCTAATCTCCCTGGATGTGGACGGCAGAGAAAAATTGATGAAAGTTTGCAGAGCTGTATAGTCCAGATGGTGGATAAGCCCCAATGAAGGTCCAAAGAAATTCAAGCTGTCCTGCAGGCTCAGGGTGCATCAGTGTCAACGCGAACTATCCATCCACATGTGAATGAGATGAATTGCAATGGCAGGAGACCCAAGAGGACCCCACTGCTGACACACAAACATAAAAAAGCTAGACTGCAGTTGGCCCAAAGGTACATGAGTAAGCCAAAATCCTTCTGGGAAAGCGTATTGTGGACAGATTCGAGACCAAGAGAGAGCTTTTTGGTAAAGCACATCATTCTACTGTTTATTGAAAACGGAAAGCAAAGAACACAGTACCCACAGTCAAATATGGTGGAGGGTCAAATATGTCCTGGGGTTGTTTTGCTGCCTCTGGCACTGAGTGCCTTGACTGTGTGTAAGGCGTAATGAAATCTGAAGATGTGAGAAAGCTAGGTTTTTGTCCTAGGACCTAGGTCATGGGTCTTCCAGCAGGACAAAGACCACAAACATACTTCAAGATGCCCCTAGAAATGGATGGAAACAAAGTGCTGGAGAGTTCTGAAGTGGCAGCAATGAGTCCGGATCTAAATCCCATTGATCAACTGTGGAGAGATCTTACAATTACTGTTGGGAGAAGGCGAAATATGAGAGACCTGGAGCAGTTTACAAAAGAAGAGTCCAAATTTACAGGTGAGAGGAGTAAGAAGCTTGTGGATGGTTATAGGAAGCGATTGATTGCAGTTATTTATTCCACAGGATGTGCAACCAAATATTAAGTTGGGGGTGCCAACAAGTCTGTCTGGCCCATTTTGGGGGTTTTGTGTGAATTATGTCCAGTTTGCCTTTTTTTTTCTCAGTTTTTTTGTGTTCTTCCAATACACAGAAAGGAATTAAACCTGTGTATAGCAAAGCGTGTCACTGCAATAATTCTCTAGGAGAAATACTCACTTTTCTGGAACAATTTCAAGGGTGCCAACACTTTTGGTCATGACACTATATGTAGTGTCTAAATAATGTTATATAGTGCCTAAGTAGTATTGTGATATGGTGCATATTTTGCCTACACAGCATTGTTTATTAACTGACTGCATTATAGTGCCATATTGTGCAAATAGTAATAACATAATAGCGTCACATGGTGCATATACTGTCATATAGTGGATATAGTGATTAAATAGTGGTACGTAGTGTCTACATAATAATGTCATCTAGTGCGAATAATGAGTATGTGTTAGTGCCATATAGTACCTCAATATTTATATAATAGTGCCATATTGTTCCTATAGTAATTGCATAAGTGTCATAGAGTTCATAATAATGTTATATGATGTATAGAGTGACGATGCAATAGTGCCACATAGTGTCTACATAGTTATGTCATATGGTGTGCACATATAGTGCCTGCATAATATGGTGGGCATAGTCCCTACAAAATAGTGTCACATAGTGCAAATAATGACTACATAGTAGTATCAAATAATGGATACAGTGACCATGTAATAATGCCATATGGTGCATATAGATTATATAACATAGCGTATACAGTGACTATATATTAATATCACATACTGTAGTGCGGATGGTAATAACATTTACAGCGGTTTTACTGCAGTTTTTCCACTTGACAGCACTAAAAATGCATCAAAAGTGCACAGAATCTACAGTAAACTGCAGTTTCTGGTCTGTAGTATGACTTTTTTATGAAGAAAAAAATGCATCAAAAGTGCTAGGTGTGAACACGCCCTGAAGCACTCAGTGAGAGATACTACAGCTGCATGCCCTTCTGTCCCCACTTACCTGTGGCAGCATGCACCTGCACAATAAAACTGATTTCAAGAAAAAAAAAATTCTGCATCCAAATCCTTTCCCCTCAAGTCATTTGGCCTCACAGACACTGCGGGAGAGATGCTGCGGCCGAATCTTTCTTCCCGGCTCACAACATGCAGTCTCGCACCCCAACAGAGGGAGACATACTACAACTGATTCCTCCTTCACTTCATGCAGTCTCACACCCCAACAGAGCGAGATATACTGCAACTGGTTCCTCCTTCATGCATGCAGTATCACACCTCAACAGGGGGAGACATACTGCACCTGCTAAATCCATCACTACATGCAGTCTCACACCCCAACAGAGGGAGACATACTGCAACTGGTCTCTCCTTCACTGCATGCAGTCTCACACCCCA
Source organism: Oophaga sylvatica (assembly GCA_033576555.1). NCBI lineage: Eukaryota > Metazoa > Chordata > Amphibia > Anura > Dendrobatidae > Oophaga > Oophaga sylvatica. Next base: position 15,547,772 of record JARQOD010000005.1, on the reverse strand, counting down.
ACAGGGGTAGACATACTGCAACTTTTTCCTCCTTCACTGCATTCAGTCTCAGACCCCAACAGCGGGAGACATACTGCAACTGGTTTCTCCTTCACTGCATGCAGTCTCACACCCCAACAGGGGGAGACATACTGCAACTTTTTCCTACTTAACTGCTTTCAGTCTCACACCCCAACAGCGGGAGACATACTGCAACTGGTTCCTCCATCATTGCATGCAGTCTCACACCCCAACAGATGGAGACTGACTGCAACAGCCTCCTCCTTCACTACATGCAGTCTCGCACCCCTGCAGATGGAGACATACTGCAACTGGTTCCTCCTTCACTACATGCAGTCTCGCACCCCTGCAGATGGAGACATACTGCAACTGGTTCCTCCTTCACTGCATGCAGTCTCACACCCCAACAGCGGGAGACATACTGCAACTGGTTCCTCCATCACTGCATGCAGTCTCACACCCCAACAGATGGAGACTGACTGCAACAGCCTCCTCCTTCACTACATGCAGTCTCGCACCCCTGCTGATGGAGACATACTGCACCTGGTTCCTCCTTCACTGCATGCAGTCTCACACCCCTGCAGATGGAGACTGTTCCCTGTCCCTCACATCGTGCATTCTCACACATAAGAGAGACAGAGCCTACCCCTGAATCCCCCTCTAAAACACTTCTTCAGAGAGAGTCCCCCTGCATCCCCTTCCTACCCTGGTCACATCCCTCAGCGTCCACATCACAGTCACACAGAGATCCTGCAGCTGCATCCCCCCCTTCTTTTATTACTGCTCCTAGATGTTTCTAAACATTGGCAGAGATCCTGTATCTCAGGAAAGAAGGATTGGATATGTTGGCGGATGCTTCTTTTCCTTAATATGCTAAGTCTCCATTTACTTACTGGTATATTTTGGGTTGGGAGTAGTCCCCCAGGTATACATTACCTCCGGCACTTTGTTGGTGGGTGATTTGTCAGATTTGTTAGAATTTGGCCAGAAAATTTGATTTGCGTCAATTTATTTGATACGAGTCGAATTGTTGGTAAAAGCCGTTGTGAGATCTCCCCGGATCCCGTAACACGATAAACGTAGGGTTCGGAAAAAAATCCCGTTCTGCTCCCCTTACCCCTCACCTGTTCTTGTGCCGCAGCGTCCTCCGCTGGCTCGCCTGCTCCTTCGTCTTCAGTCCAGCCTTCGCTAAGTCTCATACAAGTGTCGCCCCGCAACATATTGGTGTCAGCCGAGTCCTGGTTGGCACAAAGAAGGAAGAGAAGCCTGGGGCCGGAGGAAGGAATCAAGCCACCAGCCGGGAAGCTGTGGTTTCAGGACGGTGAGGATAACCAATGGCGCCATTTTGCTTGATTCAAGCAAATCGAATCCAAATGAAAATGTTCTGTATTCAGAGTCACATTTGGCAACTAAAAGATGCGCAGGGTCGGTGAAAATTGCTGATCACTGGGGGGAGTTCCACCGCTAGGACCTCCATTGACCCCAAGGAAGCGGCTCACATGTACCCTGTCTGAAAGGAGTGATCACCGCACATACTGCATCATTGTCTATAGGACTGATGGAGGTAGATGAGCGATGATCGGTGTTCTCCCACTGATCTCTGGGGGTCTCACTGCTCGGACCGCCATCAAATAGAAGAACGTGGTTCTAAACTGCCCTGTCTGAAAAGAGCAATGGACACGCATGCGCACTACTGCATCATTGTCTATTGTACTGATGGAGGTAGATGAGCGATTCACTCAGCGTTGTCCCACTGATTTCTGGGGGTCACGCTGCTCAGACCACCACCAATCCTAAAGAAGTGGTTCTAAACTGCCCTGTCTGAAAAAAGCGATTGCCGAACATGCGCACCTCTGCATCATTGTCTATTGGACTGATGGAGGTAGATGAGCGATGATCTCAGTGTTCTCCCACAGATCGGATCCGGACTGATGGAGCTAGATAGATGTAATATGGACGGCACAGGAGCAGCAGTGGTCTGCAAATATCTGGGAAAACGCTGATCCCAACCCATTAACCTCTTAGATGCTGAGGTCTAGAGCAATTGTGGCATCTAAGGAGTTGGAGGGAGGGAGGGACCCCACACACATATAGACTGTCTATATAAACCTGGCACCAATGCCAAACCTTAGAAATTGGGGAACATTCGGGCGAACAAAGACATTGGTGCCATGTAGGAGGTTCTAATCCTGGTTGGAGAACCCTCCAGACATCGCCCCACGTCCCTGTGACAAATAAGCCCTTACAATTATATATATATATATATATATATATATATATACGATCAGGAATAGCTGCCTCCAGTTTGTTGTCTAAACTTTCACCGAAGGGAAGAAAAAGTGCAAATCTTCTCAGCTGTTGACGCGAGAAAATGTAAATATTATGTATCAGCAACGAGCCGGCACGGATTGTCCATCTGGACCACCTAGACCGTTCCCTTCCCGGTTCTCTTGGAAAAAGAAGAATCTGCGAGATGTTTTGGCAGAAATGGGCTCGTTGACTGAGTTGAGAATTTTTCTTCTGTCCGATAAAGTAAATGTTCAGAAACTATTGGTAAATTTCTCCGACTTTTGGCCTCTTGTTCGTACAGTGAGTTCCGTGTGCCCAATGTCAGGAGGGAGGCTGGAAAGGCAGCTGCTTCACAATGTTTCTCATATACTGAGGGGTCCAACTTTTCTTTATCTTTTTTTATATGGAAACCGAAACCTGGGCTCTGATTGGGTTTGATGTGTGTAATGTGGCAGCCTTACATTTGTTGCAAAAAAATTCCTTACGTTCCTTACGTTCGCATAGGACAGAGATGGCCGGGGTCCAAGGACCGTTGAGCAAGAAGGTAGCGCTGGAGACCGGCCAAACGGTGCATGTTTCTGTTAAGGCTTCCAAAGCTCATTATGTGACCTAATAGGTAATGACAGCCAAGGGGTAAGTTAAAAGCCAGGACCCCAACCCCCCATTTTAATTTTAATGGCCACTTTATCGAACTCATGTAGCCACGTGTGCCTGTAACCAGCTGTGAGTCCAGCAGATGTCGATATGAGCTGCGTGATGGAAAGTCACATATATGTGGATAATATATTTGTTCCCCTAGTGGTCATTGCCAGTGCTGCAGGGGAGTTATCACAATAGTTCCCCAAGAAGGAAGAATGGGACCGGCAGTCTGTCATGTTCTTGAGTTTCTTCCGACTAGTGCTGGGAAGTGCACAATGAGGCGCTTATAAGGTTAAATTGGATCTGTCGCCATATTTGAAAATTTTAATACAATATGAAATAGATCTCTTGGACCTGATGAGGCTGCTGTACTTACTTTGCAAATCAGTGTCAGAGTGGCTGTATAATATTTTTTTATTTTTTTTTCTATGATTTCCTGTCTAATATAATTAGTTTAAATCCGGATCATGCAGCGTTTATTTTTTTTACCATTTACTTACACCAGCCTCATCAGGTCTAAGGAATATATTATATAATAGATAGAGCTTGCATTGTGATATCTGGTGACAGATCCACTTGAAATTACCACTCCATTTTTTTTTCCTTTTACTTGCAGCCTCAATTAGCCATCAGTGGATGCATTAAAATACTTTCTCCTCGCCGTCCTCTGCCGTTTCCAGCGCTGCTCCACTCCCCCTTCTCCATCCTTGGACTGCAGCTCTAACTTGCCGACTCACACACCGAACCATTA
>JARQOD010000005.1:15509569-15543993 GCA_033576555.1 Oophaga sylvatica | reverse complement strand
GCCTTTGGGAAAATGTTTTAGCAAAAAAAATCCTTGTACCTTACATAAAAAGTTGTACACATTCAGGATCTGTCAATTACGGAAACTTTTACAACTGTGCATGAATGTTTTCTTTTTTTATGAAATAAGAAAAATTACGGCCCTTTAAACATGCTTATACTAGGGACAAAAAAAATGCATTTGGAATTAGCCAATGCCACACACAGAAATAACTTAATTTTTTCTCTGCCCTGATGACGGAAAGGCCCCTATGTTGGATCCCATAGCATCCCAACAGGGGGAAGGGTTTAATGAAAAAACAATTGACTAATTAAGTGACATCAGGGGTTGTACTGAGTTGGTGTAATAGTGTAGGAGTCGCAGAAGGGTGGCCATAAAATTGCTTATTTTTTTAAATTGCGAGAGTTCAGGGTTTATAATATAATTTGGGAAAAAATTGTATAAATATTTTATATCTTTATTGCGATATAACTAAAAATTTATTTTTTTTTTTTTTGGAACATGGGGAGCCAAACACGGGCGGTTCTAACGTACCAAGATAAAATTTTGATACCTTGTGGAACTGCTATGGGTTCCTAATCAACCCCTTCTCTAAAAAGGATACATTCCTGTGTGTAATTTTAAGTGTTTTTGATAGTTACAAATATTTGATATTTTTTTTTAAATAGTTACACAGTTAAATAGGTTGAAAAAAGACCTAGGTCCATCAAGTTCAACCTTTCTCCACCAATTGCACATTTCGTCACTAATTTAACTATAACCCGCAATGTTACATGTATCAAGGAAATCGTCCAGCTCCTTTTTAAAAGCTGTTATACTGTCTGCCATTACTACCTCTTGTGGTAGGCATTCTACAGTCTGACTGCTCTATCTGTACAAAAAACCTAAATTATTGTGATAAGCGTGGTCGGACAACGTGTAATCTGACCACGTTCGTGTCCTAAGCGAGATTCTTGGCGCACTCAAATAATATGCTTGATTTGCCGTATCTGCACATGTGACGGATGTGTGACAGTCGCAACACATGCAGGGTTTGCCTGTTTGTTAGGCAATCCCTGCATGTGTTGCCGCTGTCGAACAGCCACGAGACATGCAGTCGCGGGGACTCGAGCATATTAATCGAGCACGATGAAAATTCTTGATTATGACAGGAGCAAGCTCTTATAACACCCTATCAGAGCACGCTCGCTCATCACTAATAAATTGCATTTTATTATAGATGTTTTGCAGTACTGATACATTTTAGAAATTGTTACTCAGTATATACACTTTTAAAGAGTCAAACAACTGTCTACAGGTCTCATGTAAGTGGTGGAACCCTTTCAATCTCAGGATATCAGGTCAAAGTCCCCCCAATTTTTTTTGTCCTGCTTCAATATAACAATTTCCAGAATGCTCACAGATGGGTGCAATAATACAAATTACAGTGTGATAGAAAAACTATTTCTAGGTTATAGGAAATTCACATCTAGAATAACCTCCAAGCCAAATGTTGATGGCAGCTTGACCTTTCAAGACATTTCAAGTTTGTGTCAAGTTGTCACAATCCAAGCAAGTTGTCACATGAGAAACAATTCAAAACAATTATGGGTCATCCCTCTCACATGGCAATATCATAAAATCTCCTAATGCTATAGTGAGATGTTAAGGTTAAGGCCGGAACAGTAAAAGTCAAAACGTTTTTGGCCGAAATTTGGATATCACTTCATATGCATTGCCTTATTTACTTTTCTGTCCATACTTTTGTGTGAAACATTATTTCAAAAGATCAACAAATTTACAGTAGTCCACAGGTGACGCCAACTTCAGCTGAAGAAGAGGCAAGTGAAATCAAGCTTGTCATATAAAATTAAATTACATAAAAAATCCACCCTCCCCAAAAGTAAACAGAAACAATTTTATGATCCCAAATGCAAACTTTGTATAACAGATTCCCTTTCCATGGCAGTGCCATCAGTGAAAAGGTTTTAATGACAAACCAATTGACTTACTTCAAATGACATAATAGGGTTAGATGTACTGATATTATGAGTAGTAGTGTAGGAGTTCAGGGCATTGCTCAGCCCGCAAAAAGGCTTATTTTTTAAGAATTCCAGAGCTCTATGGCATTTAAATATAACTTAGAAAACTGAACCATACTTGTGTATCTTTATTGTGATACAACAGATGATATTTCATATTATTTCTTATTTTAGAACACTAGAGGCAGCCAAACACAGGCAGGTTACGAACAAATACCAAGATTAGGCTTTTACATCATGTGGAACTGCCATGGGGGCCTATTCAACCCCTTCTTTCTAAAAGAATAAGGATAGTTGGAGATATTACTTGAACAAAGCTGGTATATTTTAGAAATTGTTACTAAGTAGATATACATTTAAAGAGTCAAATAACTGTCTAAATGTTTCTTCCAAGTGGTGGCACTCATTCATTCTCAGTGGAAAGATCAAGTTCCTCAACAAATTTTTGTTCTGTATCAATGTTACAAATTAGTGTGATAGGAATACTATCTATTGGCTATGAGAAATTAAACATTACTATTGGCTGTGAGAAATTAAACATCTAGAATAACCTCAAAGCCAAATGTTCATGGCAACATAAAACATAGAATCATAGAATGGTAGAGTTGGAATGGACCTCCTGGGTCATCTGGTCCAATCCCCTGCTCAAAGCAGGATTCACTAAATCATCCCAGACAGATGTCTGTCCAGCCTCTGTTTAAAGACTTCCATTGAAGGAGAACTCACCACCTTTCGTGGCAGCCTGTTCCACTCATTGATCACCCTGTCAAAATTGTATTTCCAATATCTAATCTGTCTCCTCCCATTCAGTTTCATCCCATTGCTTCAAGTCTTTCCTTGTGCAAATGAGAATCAAGATGATCCTTCTACAATGTGACAGCAGTTGAGATATTTGTAGACAGCTATTAAGTCTCCTCTCAGTCTTCTTTTTTTGCAAGCTAAACATTCCCAAATCCTGTAACCGTTCCTCGTAGGACATGCTTTGCAGTCTGTTCACCATTCAGGTCGCTCTTCTCTGAACTTGCTCCAGTTTGTTGATGTCTTTTTTAAAATGTGGTGACCAAAACTGGACACAGTATTCCAGATGAGGTCTGACCAAAGAGGAGTAGAGGGCAATAATGACTTCACGTGATCTAGACTGTATGCTTCTGGTAACACATCCCAGAATTGTATTTGCCTTTTTTGTGGCTGCATCACACTGTTGACTCATGTTCAGTCTGTGATCTATTAGTATAAGTCTTTTTCACACATGCTGTTGCTTAGCCCTATTCCTCCCATTCTGTATATGCTTTTTTCATTTTTATTGCCCAGATGTAGTACTTTGCATTTTTCCCTGTTAAAATCCATTCTGTTAGTTGCTGCCCACTGCTCCAGTTTATGTATATATTTTTTGAATCCTCTCTCTCTCTCTTCTCTAGTATTAGCTATCTCTCCTAGCTTTGTGTCATCAGCAAATTTAATCAGTTTACCCTCAATTCCTTCATCTAAATCATTGATAAAGATGTTGAACAATACAGGGCCCAGGACAGAGCCCTGCGGTACCCCACTTGAGACATTCTTCCAACTGGATGTGCAGCCATTTACAAACATGTCAAGTTTGTTTCAAGTTCTCACAATCCATGCAGTTGTCACATGAGAAACAATCAAAAGCATTTATGGGTCACCCCTCTCACATGGCAATATCATAAAATCTCACGATGCTACGTGAGGTGTTTAGGCTGAAGATGACACAGCATAAGTCATCAAGCCTTTGGCCCAATCGTTGATATCACGTCATGTACGTCGCCTTAAAATTCCTTTTTCTTTTGAATCCATATTTTAGTGTGTAACATTGTTTCTACAGATTAACATACTTAAAGTAGTGCCTTGGTGTCTGACAACTTCGGCTAAAGGCAGGGAAAGTCTAGCATATATTATAAAATTAAATGACATTAAAAAAAATCCTTCCTTCACAAAAGCAGTGAAAACTTTATGACTTTATAAAAGGTTTTTCAAACTATCTTGGCAGTGACAGAAGTGTTCTTTTCGGTCCTTTGGGCACTTGGGCATATTATCTTTGGTGCACATACAAACATAGGCAACCACTATTACTACACCGTGGTATGTACTGCACATTGTAAAATCATTTTGAAAGGTGACATTATTTCATGTAGGGCCCTCGGAGTTACTGTTATTCAGCATGGACGCCTATTATATAAATATACCTATTATCATACAGTTACTACATTGTGTCATCCTAATATTTCTCCAGAAATGCTGCAGGCTATTGCTCAGTACACGCCAAGCATTAAGCGATCGTAACCTCTGTTCTGCTCCACAAATAGATTTCGGCGGGTTAAAACGCTTATAAACATATATATATAGATCAATACATCCCCCGAGGATGATACAAAGTGACAGCGACTGAAGACTCTATCCCAGAACGCAGTCAACAACTTCACAGATAAGCGTCACATTGATTCATTGCATTCCAAAAAAAAAAAAAAAAAAGTCAAAACACAGAGGAGCAAATGTGTCGACCCGAAGTTCTACAACTACAACTCCCAGCATTTCCCTCCCTCCTCGATGTCACCACATGACAATTCAACTCAAGAACGCATTTAAAACAACAACAAAAAAAAAAGACGCAAAACTTTCTATCTTTGAGCCATCAAAGGGTTAAAGTTACCTTGCCGGAGGGGTGTGAGACTGGGGGGGGGGGGGGGGGAAACTACCTTCCATAGAACCCGACTCCCTTTCGTTGCACCTGCCTGGCACGCATGCGGTTACCAAAGGCTAAAGTGCGGGGTAAATTCGAAGGTCGGTCGTCTTTAGGCCGGCATTGCAAGGGTTAAACCGGGTGCTGGAGATGATTCAAAACACTTTAATCTTCTGGAAGCCGGGCAGTGGCCTACTTACGGCTTTCCTCTGCCAGGGAGGAGGGGAGTTCAATTCTTTATGAACGGTGATTTATGTAAATTCTAAAGAGTTAAAAATAATAATAATAATAAATAATCCCACGCTCCTGTTCTAGAAACGAAGGGGTTAAAAAGAATCAATGCCAGCCACATTGCCATAGAGCTGTCATGCAAAGTGCCATTGGTAAGGGGGGGGGGGAAATTGGCCCCCTCCTTTTTGGTTCCCTTACCCCCCCCAAAGGGTTAGCGCCCAATGCAAAGGTCTGCGAAGCTCTCCATACTTTAACCTTCAGCACATGGAAGGTAATCTCCGAAAATAAAAAAACTCCACTGCCTCTATTGGCCCCCTCCGACAACCCCCTGTCCACGGATTAAGTCGCCTCCGAGACCCCCTTTAACTCTTGCAATCCTATAAAATAAAAATATATAATCATCAGGTTAACCCTCCGCGTCCAGAGACCTCGTCGTCGTCGTCATCATCCCACCCCGGCCGACATGTCGAGCTGGGCTGCGAGGCATGTGTGAGCGCTCGTCTCCGGTAGGCGTACGGGAAAAAATAAAAAAAAAAGAAGAAAATGCAGAAAAAGAAAAATGCAAAAGCTTCAATAGCCGCTAATTCGCCGATTTCTTTAATAAGGGCCCTCCCCGAAGACCCCCGTCTTCCAGAACCCCGCCAGCATGTCAGGCGTGCACAATCAGCATTGTAACTTCGGCATAAACATGGCTCCAATCCATACTTTACCCCCTTTCCATACGTCGGCTCGCTCCGCCTGCACGGTGGGAGAAAAATGCAACAAAAAAAAAAAATAACCGTTGCATCCAGGTCGCCCCTCCAAAATGCAGAACCCCGAACCGTCCCCCCTAAGAAAAGACGACCTTCTATATCTTACATTGGCCCAGGCTTCTCTGCGGATGGCTGATAGGGGCAGGCTGCTTTGTCATTGAGGCTGTCCTGTATATTGCTTCCTTCTATCAACGTTTGGGCTTTTTTTTTTTTTTTTTTCTCAACCTCCTTCCCAATGAATTCTGGGTAAACTGGCTACACAAGTTCCTACTCATAGTGTTTACAATTGCATCACAGAACCTGCAGCTCCACGCCTTTTAAAGGGCCAGCCGTATAAAAAAAAAATTAATAAATATTTTTTTTTCTTCCTACCTTTACGTTATGAACAATGACAACGTTAAAGAACATTTCGCTTAAATTCATGTGATTTTTTTTTTTTTACTTTGTTCTTTCATTTAAAAAGCTTTTTGTTCTTTTTGTTTTCTCTTTTCCATTGCATAAGGTTACTAACAACAGCATAACATTATGTAACGCTTCCTGACAAATGTGCACGGCAGGCAAAAAGCGCTCAGGACTCGCTTCAAACTTCTGCAATAATTGCTAAAGAAAAACAAAAAGAGAAACTTTATTTACTTTAAATTTATTTATACATGTTAAATATTTATATATATATTTACACTTTATATATTTTTTTTAAATAAAATGTATTTACTTTTCTTTAGACTTTTTTCTTTTGCGCTATGTGCACTAAAAGGAAAAAGAGAATAACCGAATATTAAAATATATTATTATTTTAAATTCAATTTTAATGATATATTTTTAATAAAAATGGGATTAATATTCTATATGTTCATTTATGGCCTATTTATAGGGTAATGTACAATATGCGCAAAAAGTAAAAAGAAAATGAATCAAATATTAAGATATATCATTCTTTTAAATCTAAAATCTTAGTCACTTTATTATAGATTTTAAACACATTATTATTAGAAACTTGGATTTTTTTTTTTGCAAATCTATCTTTTTTTATAATTCTTTTTTTATTTCATATTTTTTAAAGTTCTTTTCCATAACCTTTGTGAACTTTTGCACAAATGAAACTTGTTTGTTATGACCTTGTAAAACCAAGGTTGCTCTACAGGCGATTTCAGTAAAAAGATTTATATGTTCACGTTTTTTATACGTCACACTATAAACTATAACAACATAAAAATGAATTATGTCATACAACATACACATCTTTCATACTCCCCAATATATGATAAAAGGTGCGAAATCAGAGTCACAAAGACAAAACCTAATGCTCTGTTCATATAATTACTATAATACTGCTCCTATGTACAAGAATATAACTACTATAATACTGCCCCTATGTACAAGAATATAACTACTATAATACTGCCCCCATGTACAAGAATATAACTACTATAATACTGCTCCTATGTACAAGAATATAAACTACTATAATACTGCTCCTATGTACAAGAATATAACTACTATAATACTGCTCCTATGTACAAGAATATAACTACTATAATACTGCCCCCTATGTACAAGAATATGACTACTATAGTACTGCCCCTATGTACAAGAATATAACTACTATAATACTGCTCCTATGTACAAGATTATAACTACTATAATACTGCTCCCTATGTACAAGTATATAACTACTATAATACTGCTCCTATGTACAAGAATATAACTACTATAATACTGTCCCCTATGTACAAGAATATAACTACTATAATACTGCTCCTATGTACAAGATTATAACTACTATAATACTGCCCCTATGTACAAGAATATAACTACTATAATACTGCCCCTATGTACAAGAATATAACTACTATAATACTGCTCCTATGTACAAGATTATAACTACTATAATACTGCCCCTATGTACAAGAATATAACTACTATAATACTGCTCCTATGTACAAGATTATAACTACTATAATACTGCCCCTATGTACAAGAATATAACTACTATAATACTGCTCCTATGTACAAGAATATAACTACTATAATACTGCTCCTATGTACAATATTATAACTACTATAATACTGCCCTATGTACAAGAATATAACTACTATAATACTGCTCCTATGTACAAGATTATAACTACTATAATACTGCCCCTATGTACAAGAATATAACTACTATAATACTGCTCCTATGTACAAGAATATAACTACTATAATACTGCTCCTATGTACAAGATTATAACTACTATTATACTGCCCCTATGTACAAGAATATAACTACTATAATACTGCCCCTATGTACAAGAATATAACTACTATAATACTGCCCCTATGTACAAGAATATAACTACTATAATACTGCCCCTATGTACAAGAATATAACTACTATAATACTGCCCCTATGTACAAGAATATAACTACTATAATACTGCTCCTATGTACAGGAATATAACTACTATAATACTGCTCCTATGTACAAGAATATAACTACTATAATACTGCCCCCTATGTACAAGAATATAACTACTATAATACTGCTCCTATGTACAAGAATATAACTATTATAATACTACTCCTATGTACAAGAATATAACTACTATAATACTGCTCCAGTGTACAAGAATATAACTACTATAATACTGCCCCCTATGTACATAAATATAACTACTATAATACTGCCCCCTATGTACAAGAATATAACTAATATAATACTGCCCCTATGTACAAGAATATAACTACTATAATACTGCTCCTATGTACAAGAATATAACTACTATAATACTGCTCCTATGTACAAGAATATAACTACTATAATACTGCTCCTATGTACAAGATTATAACTACTATAATACTGCTCCTATGTACAAGAATATAACTACTATAATACTGCTCCTATGTACAAGATTATAACTACTATAATACTGCTCCTATGTACAAGATTATAACTACTATAATACTGCCCCCTATGTACAAGAATATAACTACTATAATACTGCCTCCTAGCTGAGAGGTTGTGTGTTTGTAGCTCTCCTGATGTCTGGAGCAAGCCCAGGGAGGGGCCACCCTGGGCGGGGAAACTCCCCAAGCAAGGCCCAGGCTTCCAGGCCTACACTGGGAAGAAGCGCCCAAGCTGTTTCTAATGCAGATGGGAATCCTAAAGTGATTTCTGATGGAAAGAAAGCTCAGAATGGAAGTAGCAGCAACAAGAAGGATGAAGCTGTGAAAGTGAGTAAAGTAACGGAACAAGGAAAAGCCATTGTATGTAAGAAAGTTGCAGTTAAGCAGTCGGCCAGCCAAGGCAAGCAAAGTGAAGTGCAATTAGGAGAAATCCAGAAGAAATCTCCTGGTGAGAAGCTGAATGGAGAAAAGCAGCCTGCAGCTCAGGAGAGGCCATCAGCGGCTTCAGGTGTGCAGCTGACTTCCAGCAGGCAGAGGAGAACCTCACTGGAGAGGCAGACATTACAGGAAAACTTGCAGCAGAAATATGTGGTGACCAGCATGGCGAGCTCTGGACGCACAAGGTCGCAGTCAGGTGGCAGCAGTAAAAGTGCTGTGGAGCCTGGAGCCATGAAACCAGCGGAGGTGAAAATTAAGGAGACGTCTGGATTCAAGCAGCCGGGGACATCGCTGAATTCAGGATCCCAGGAGGAGACGGCACGTGCACCTGAGCTTCAGCTCGCAGAGGAGATCCCAGGACCTGGTCAAAGAAGTTCAGTGTGAAGTTACAACAGCAGAAAGACTCACTACAGATGCAGGATAGACACTTGCTATAAGCTAAAGGCTATTAATCCCGGGAGCATGATTTTTATGACGAGAGTCTGCAACACACTGGTTGTAATTGCGGCAAAATGCGAGTGAGGACATGGACTGCGTCCTAGAGAGGATGGGGCCCCTGCAGAACTTATAGAACCAGGAACTTTAAGTCACAGAAGCAGAACTCTGCAGGTTCCAGGTGAGACATTGTCACCAGGTGGACCCCAGAAGACAGGTGCGGCCAGTGCTGCAGCCTGCAAGGTTCTGCTTCCAAAAGGGGCAAATGCAGCACCAAGCCACAGCCTGTAGTGCAGACCCCAGCAGAGGTACCACAGTCTCAGAATGCCCAGCAAAACTGCCTGCGGCAGATCCAAAGCAGAAGCATGTAGTGCAGATTCCAGCAAGGTACAACAAGTCACAGAATGCCCAGCACAACAGCCTGCAGAGATTCCAAGCAGCAGCATGAAGGGCACATTCAGTAGGGTACAACAAGTCACAAATGCCTAGCACAGCCGCCTGCAGCAGATTCAAGCAGCAGCATGGACATATTTCAGCAGAGGACTACAGTCTCAGAATGCCAAGCACAACAGTTGGACAGTGGACATGTCCGGTAGTTCCTGATGGTCCCAGCAGGGCTCTAATGCTGGGGAAACCGCGCTGTATCATGAGGGGTCGGGGTTTGGGGAGCACAGTATCTTTGCTGGACGCTGCGCAGTCTGATAGTGACATGATGTTGATGATAACAATGTGCATGATGAGTCTGTGATTTCCCCCTTTAATTCGAGCACACAAGTGTAGCAGCCCCCCCCTGCTGCTGACCTCCCCGTCAGTCAGCCTATGTGACCCGCAGGTTCCCCATAATGCTGGAGTCGTGGTGCTCGTCCTTCACCTCTGGTGCCAATTATAACGCCAGCGTTAAACGCAGAAACGTCGTGCGTTTCCGGCACAGAGGTGCCAAGGAGGATCTGCCAGATAGAAGGTTTGTGGTCAGGGAGCTCTTGTGTCGCCAGATGGGGTTTGCGCCAGTCAGCATCTTGGCGGTGATTAATCTTCCAGACAGGCAGGGCTATGACGTCAGCTTTAAGCTCATGAGTGACCTGGACAGGTTTTGGTCTAATTTCCCCAAGTTTAGAGACTCTGAGGGCTGGAGTAAGTTCAGCTTTATTCCTATCTCTAAGCCAGATACCGTTACGGTTAATCTCATCTTCTGGAATGAGTCTGTTCCCCCGCAGGACATTGTGGTGTGGCTCCGGAGGCATTGTGACCTGGTCTCTGACCTCACCAAAAGCAGAGACAATGATGGTATCTGGACGGGAGGGTGGAGGGTTTTGGTGAAACTGCGCCAATGCGATAATATCACTGCCCACTTACCCAACTCCTTCTTTATTGGAAGGGAGAGGGGTGTGTGTTTCTATCCTGGGCAGCCTCGTAAGTGCTTCAAATGTGGCAAGGCAGGTCACCTGGCAAATACGTGTACTGTGGTGAAGTGCAACCTGTGTGGGGAGGTCGGCCATGTGGCTGCAGACTGCCAGAACATCAGGTGCAACCTCTGTGGGAAGATCGGTCACCCTCACAGGGACTGTCCTGACGCCTGGCACAATATCTGTAAGGACTATCCTGATGAGGATTTGGTGGCAGGGGCAGAGATTCTGGAGGAGGCAGCTTTACTGTCAGGGGAAATACTGGCCAGACCGGAGGCCCACCAGGGGTCTACTCAGGTGACACCAGAGCAGCAGGGTTCAGAGGGTGCACAGGGAAGTATGGAGGTTGTCTCTCAGGGGCAGCAGTCACAGGGAGGCATTATTTCAGTACTACCATCTGTGTCTCAGACTAAAAGGAAGAAGAAGGACAAGACCTCCCGTAAACCTGAGAAGGAGTATGACACTGGCCAAGGAGCCAGGAAGAAGGTCCAGAGTTCTGCAGGTGTAATGGACTTATCTAATAGGTTTGGTGTTCTGTCTGAGTCTGACGGTGATTTTGAGGATGACCTTAGAAGAATTGACGCAGAGTTTGATAGGGATGTAGAGGACTGTCCTCCGCCAAAGCGGAAGCAATTACCTGAGGGCACTCGGGTAGAGTCTGAAATGGAGACCGGCGGTGACCAGAATAACTCCGACTCAGATCTGTGACGCTGTCAACCACATAATGTCCGAGCCCAGATAGATAAAATCATTAGGAAAATTAGGAAATGTTAAGTTATGGAAGGATGTGTCACTGGGTTGAAATATGATGTTTTTTTTTTCTTCCAACCAGGTGTATGGACTCTTTAAGATAATTTTATATGTATAATCCGGATATGTAATGAATGTATGTACAATCCAAGTGAATTTATTTTTGTATTACTGGAGGAATGTCAGTATATTTGTATTTGTTTGGTTTTTACAATAAAAATTGCCCCTATGTACAAGAATATAACTACTATAATACTGCCCCTATGTACAAGAATCTAACTACCATAATACTGCCCCTATGTATAAGAATATAACTACTATAATACTGCTCCTATGTACAAGAATATAACTACTATAATACTGCTCCTATGTACAAGAATATAACTATTATAATACTGCTCCTATGTACAAGAATATAACTACTATAATACTGCCCCTATGTACAAGAATATAACTACTATAATACTGCCCCTATGTACAAGAATATAACTACTATAATACTGCTCCTATGTACAAGAATAATATATAACTATACAAATATAATATCTGCCCTATGTACAAGAATATAACTACTATAATACTGCTCCTATGTACAAGAATATAACTACTATAATACTGCCCCCTATGTACAAGAATATAACTACTATAATACTGCCCCCTATGTACAAGAATATAACTACTATAATACTGCCCCTATGTACAAGAATATAACTACTATAATACTGCTCCTATGTACAAGAATATAACTACTATAATACTGCCCCCTATGTACAAGAATATAACTACAATACTGCCCATATGTACAAGAATATAACTACTATAATACTGCCCCCTATGTACAAGAATATAACTACTATAATACTGCTCCTATGTACAAGAATATAACTACTATAATACTGCCCCTTATGTACAAGAATATAACTACTATAATACTGCTCCTATTTACAAGAATATAACTACTATAATACTGTCCCTATGTACAAGAATATAACTACTATAATACTGCCCCTATGTACAAGAATATAACTACTATAATACTGCTCCTATATACAAGAATATAACTACTATAATACTGCTCCTATGTACAAGAATATAACTACTATAATACTGCCCCTATATACTGGAAAATAACCACTATAATACTGCTCCCTATGTACAAGAATATAACAACTATAATACTGCCCCTATGTACAAGAATATAACTACTATAATACTGCTCCTATGTACAAGAATATAACTACTATAATACTGCTCCTATTTACAAGAATATAACTACTATAATACTGCTCCTATGTACAAGAATATAACTACTATAATACTGCCCCCTATGTACAAGAATATAACTACTATAATACTGCCCCTATGTACAAGAATATAACTACTATAATACTGCTCCTATACTGGAATATAACCACTATAATACTGCTCCCTATGTACAAAAATATAACTACTATAATACTGCCCCATGTACAAGAATATAACTACTATAATACTGCCCATATGTACAAGAATATAACTACTATAATACTGCTCCCTATGTACAAGAATATAACTACTATAATACTGCTCCTATATACAAGAATATAACTACTATAATACTGCTCCCTATGTACAAGAATATAACTACTATAATACTGCTCCTATGTACAAGAATATAACTACTATAATACTGCTCCTATGTACAAGAATATAACTGCTATAATACTGCTCCTATGTACAAGAATATAACTACTATAATACTGCTCCTATATACTGGAATATAACCACTATAATACTGCTCCTATGTACAAGAATATAACTACTATAATACTGCTCCTATGTACAAGAATATAACTACTATAATACTGCCCCTATGTACAAGAATATAACTACTATAATACTGCTCCTATGTACAAGAATATAACTGCTATAATACTGCTCCTATGTACAAGAATATAACTACTATAATACTGCCCCTATATACTGAAATATAACCACCACCACATTCAGTACATGAACACGATACCAGAACCACTATACGTTCAAGAATATGGCTCCAGAAATAACATCAGTTTTGTGGCAAACTATATTTGTCGCATGACAGACGCAAAAACCATTCTACTGATCGCTTTATCTATACATTGGACTGTTTGGTTTCCACTAGGATATCTGCTAAATGGTGGACAGAAACCAAGCAGCTCCCATTACAGTTATTATTATTATACAGTTGAGCTATACTAGCTTCTATGACCGTGCTCGAGTCTTACAGATACAATATAGGATGTCAGGGATGAATATCCCTATGTATTATCCTTGATGATGTGTAAATGGTTCACAAACAATGAATGATCGCACACCTTGTTGAGCCTCACCCCTAAAGAACAAAACGTTTTTTTTTTTACTTTTGCTGGTGTTTTTGGTGAAAAAGGTAACACCTCTAGTGGAAGTGGTCATCATGCGCCTCACCATTACCATTAGAAAACCATGTAGACTTACCTTTACACTTTACAAATGCTTGATACTTCGTGTTGGTGTCACATTAATCTGAGATGTTTCTCTGTATTCGGTGATACGCACAAATCTGGATTCTCACGTACAGCCACAGAATATTTGGTATGCTGGCAGTAAGTCCTCGTGGGTAATGTCGGTGATGTACAGAAAGCCGGGTGACAATGATGGAAGTGAGGTGTGTCACTGCCTCGTGTGCCCAATTATCAACATTACACATACAAGAGAATGACTCAAACCTTTCCGATGCCGCAGCTAACGTGGGTCATCAGCAGTAATGCCGGCAGAAAGGGAACCAGGAACGTAATAGTGGACCATAGTGAAAAAGGGGCTACTGATCCCTTCTGAGGCTGCTTATCTCTGGTTTAATCAATAGGGTCACGCACATTCATTATAACCTTTCAAGTAAAGCACGGCCCCAATCATGGTGCCTTATTAGTGAAGTCAGTGCTGTTTGCAGACTGACCATTCACCGCTAGTGATGAGCGAAGGTTTCAGGTGCCCAAAAGCCTTCTTCACAGATTTACAGGCAATGTTACAGGCAGCAATGTCCTTGCCTGTAAAGCCTTTTAGATGCAAAGAAATGATGACTGCACTTTAGTGATGTCGAGCATACTCGAGTGCTAATTGAGAATTTCGGCAAGCTCGAAAAGTATGCTCCAGTCCCCGCGGCTGCATGTCTCGTGGCAGTTCGAACACCTAACAAACACGCAATCCCTGCTTGTGTCGTGGATGTCAAACAACTGCGAGACATGCAGCCGCGGGGACTCGAGCATATTGTTTCAGCACACCGAAGGCACGCTCGGATAACGTCTTATCTGAGCACATTCGTTCACCACTATGTACCACTGTTCTTGAAAGTTCTCAGGGCTGGAAATATAGAATAATATGGATGGGTTTTCAGTTTACTGTTGTCTGATCCCTGTTACTTTATAATGTGTACGAACGTGAATCGACTCTTCCGCGTCAGCAGATACTGAAGAAAAAAGAAGGATCGGGCATGTTGATTTTCAACATGCCCAATCTTTTGTTTCGTTGGTGGGTAAGACTACAGGTACTCTCATAACACAGAGTACAGTTGTTTCTGGTGTATTCCTTTAAGATTTTTGTCATTATCCTGTGCATATTGGAAAATGTAAAACATTTTAGAGTTCAATTGGGCATCAACTTTCCAAATATTGGGGTAAGTAAAATTGATCTTTAGGGATATCTCTGTAGACGGTGCAGAATTATATACTATCACTTCATAAAAGGAGAACATCCCAACCAATTCTCCTAATATTAGACCAAGCGCTTATTTAGGCGATTGCGCACCTCAGGAGGATTTACAGGCGGGGTGTCCAGGCATTGCATTGTACGCATGAACCTGGCCCGAAATTAGCTCTGACATATATGTACCCCAAATTATTAGGGGTTGAAGCTCTAATTTACCCTTGCACTGCTGGGTTAATAAAAAAAAAAAAAGTTATTCTTTTCAGGATGAACAATTCTAAAGTGATTTGCCCGGAAGGTCTGGCCCTGAAAGGGTTAATATTCATTTACACATAAGTAATTAGCAAGTTCTGGCATTACACAACGAATACCTCCGCCATTACTGCTTCTGTACATACTATGAGCAATGTGTGTCACGTGTCTGATTACTGTAGTCATTACAGTACAGTAGACACAACAACATTCCTACTTGGAGGACCCGGCAGATCTCTGCATTACATCGATGGCACACTCATTGTAATAGGAATTATGCAATACCTCATTTCTCCTGTGGGGGTGCTGCAGGGAAACTGAGCACTTGGAACTAAATTCCTTTAGTTTAGGGATGGGTGAGGAGCTAGGAGAGGGTAGAGCTGGTCGTGCGGCGGTTTAGTAGACTGAGGATCACTGCAGGTTGTAGGCTTTCCGGAAGAGGTGGGTCCTTCAGGTTCCTTTTGAAGGTTTCCGTGGGATAATGGGATAAATGGTCCATCTGCAAATCCCTTAATTCCCATTCCTCAAAAAATCCCTCTAAAGTGCTGTCCATTAGGTGTAAGCCTTCCATATCAATTCTGGTTCGCTGCCTGCTGTCAAGTGTAATCCATCTCTAGCTGAAAAGATACCACAACAGATTACAGGAAGTGGAGGCAGGTAGGTCTTTTCTTTGTCTCAACAGGAAGTGGCAGGACAGTCTTTGTCTCTCCACAGAAAGTAGAGGTGGTTCATTGTCTCTCTACAGGAAGTAGTGGAACAGTCTTTGTCTCTATACAGGAAGTAGAGGTGGTTCATTGTCTCTCTACAGGAAGTAGTGGAACAGTCTTTGTCTCTATACAGGAAATAGAGGTGTTTCTTTGTCTCTCTACAGGAAGTGGTCGGACAGTCTTTGTCTCTACACAGGAAGTCGAAGTGTTTCTTTGTCTCTCTACAGAAAGTGGTCGGACAGTCTTTGTCTCTACACAGGAAGTAGAAGTGTTTCTTTGTCTCTCTACAGGAAGTTGTGGGACAGTCTTTGTCTCTACACAGAATGTAGGGGTGGTTCATTCTCTCTATACAGGAAGTGAGGGCAGTAGTTTGTTTCTATACAGGAAGTGAGAGCTATAATTTGTTTCTATACAGGAAGTGCGGGCAGTACTTTTTCTCTATACAGGAAGTGGGGCAGTACATTTTTTCTATACAGGAAGTGAGGGCAGTACTTTGTTTCTATACAGGAAGTGAAGGCAGTACTTTGACTCTATACAGGAAGTGAAGGCAGTACTTTGACTATACAGGAAGTGAAGGCAGTACTTTTTCTCTATACAGGAAGTGGGGCAGTACATTTTTTCTATACAGGAAGTGAGGGCAGTACTTTGTTTCTATACAGGAAGTGAAGGCAGTACTTTTTCTCTATACAGGAAGTGCGGGCAGTACTTTTTCTCTACAGGAAGTGGGGCAGTACATTTTTTCTATACAGGAAGTGAGGGCAGTATTTTGTCTCTATACAGGAAGTGAGGACAGTACTTTTTCTCTATACAGGAAGTGGGGCAGTACATTTTTTCTATACAGGAAGTGAGGGCAGTACTTTGTTTCTATACAGGAAGTGAAGGCAGTACTTTGACTCTATACAGGAAGTGAAGGCAGTACTTTGACTCTATACAGGAAGTGAAGGCAGTACTTTTTCTCTACACAGGAAGTGATGGCAATACTTTGTCTCTACACAGGAAGTGAAGGTAGTACTTTGACTCTAAACAGGAAGTGAAGGCCGTACATTGTCTCTATTCAGGAAGTGAAGGCAGTACTTTTCTCATACAGGAAGTGAGGACAGTACATTGTCTCTACAGGAAGTGGTGGGCCAGCAAATGTATTTTCAGAGGAAGCAAGGGCATCTCTGTCTCTCAACAGGAAGAGGTGGGTGGGATTTAGTTTCTTTACAAGAAGGGAAGGAGAGTCTTCTGCTCCTGTTTCACTGCAGTCAAACTGTGCAGGGATAACATAGAGGTGGGCTTTCAGTTCAGAGTACTTAAGCTATTGGACACAGGCAGAGGCAATGCCTGCTGGAAAATGGGGTGAAGGGAATGTCCAGCACCAATAGTACTGGCAGACTGCTGAAAAAAAGGAACTGACCACTGATACTGAGTGGATGACAAGTTAAACAACAAGACAACTGGGAGAGTTCCAGTACATATTGGACTGATCTACGCAGTTTTACCTTGCCGGGGAGGTTGAGGGTGATTTTCTGTGACAGGACGCTTATAAAGCTACCAAACTCTCATCAAACACACATTAGAATAACAGTCAACAGCAGGGACCTACAAAGCGTCCACATCCTTAAGAAAATATGTTTGTAACCTTCAGATGCCGTTTTATGCTCTTAGCTTATCCTGCCGCTGATAAGAATCTTTAGAAATCTATCGGAAAGGTCAGAGCTGCAGCGTGTTAGCACCGAGAAACAAAGCGAGCGCTAATCCACGGCCCGACCACTATCACCGACACAAAGAGGAAAGCAAAGTTTACTTCAAAGGCAAAGATTACGCTGTTTAACTTGAAAACTCCAACACAGGGCGGCCATACCTGCCCGGAATAACCCCCCCGTGGGGCCACACTACTGTATGGAGCCACTGTCATCCAGAAAATCTCTAAATTATTCCTCGTACAATGATGGATCCTACATATATAACATATATAATAAATACAACATGTTCTGTATTTTTCTTTGCTGTTTCACATTTCTGCAAGCTTCAGAGCTGAAATCTTCAGGAATTTCCTGTTTCCTTGTTTAGTTTCTGCACAGACCTTGGTCTAAGAATAATGAATAGTGAGTGCAGCTCTGGGGTATAATACAGGATGTAACTCAGGATCAGTAATGTAATGTATGTACACAGTGACTGCACCAGCAAAATAGTGAGTGCAGCTCTGGAGTATAATACAGGATGTAACTCAGGATCATGTACACAGTGACTGCACCAGCAGAATAGTGAGTGCAGCTCTGGAGTATAATACAGGATGTAACTCAGGATCAGTAATGTATGTACACAGTGACTGCACCAGCAGAATAGTGAGTGCAGCTCTGGAGTATAATACAGGATGTAACTCAGGATCAGTAATGTAATGTATGTACACAGTGACTGCACCAGCAGAATAGTGAGTGCAGCTCTGGAGTATAATACAGGATGTAACTCAGGATCAGTAATGTATGTACACAGTGACTGCACCAGCAGAATAGTGAGTGCAGCTCTGGGGTATAATACAGGATGTAACTCAGGATCATGTACACAGTGACTGCACCAGCAGAATAGTGAGTGCAGCTCTGGAGTATAATACAGGATGTAACTCAGGATCAGTAATGTAATGTATGTACACAGTGACTGCACCAGCAGAATAGTGAGCGCAGCTCTGGAGTATAATACAGGATGTAACTCAGGATCAGTAATGTAATGTATGTACACAGTGACTGCACCAGCAGAATAGTGAGTGCAGCTCTGGAGTATAATACAGGATGTAACTCAGGATCAGTAATGTAATGTATGTACACAGTGACTGCACCAGCAGAATAGTGAGTGCAGCTCTGGGGTATAATACAGGATGTAACTCAGGATCAGTAATGTAATGTATGTACACAGTGACTGCACCAGCAGAATAGTGAGTGCAGCTCTGGGGTATAATACAGGATGTAACTCAGGATCAGTAATGTAATGTATGTACACAGTGACTGCACCAGCAGAATAGTGAGTGCAGCTCTGGAGTATAATACAGGATGTAACTCAGGATCAGTAATGTAATGTATGTACACAGTGACTGCACCAGCAGAATAGTGAGTGCAGCTCTGGAGTATAATACAGGATGTAACTCAGGATCAGTAATGTAATGTATGTACACAGTGACTGCACCAGCAGAATAGTGAGTGCAGCTCTGGGGTATAATACAGGATGTAACTCAGGATCAGTAATGTAATGTATATACACAGTGACTGCACCAGCAGAATAGTGAGTGCAGCTCTGGAGAATAATACAGGATGTAACTCAGGATCAGTAATGTAATGTATGTACACAGTGACTGCACCAGCAGAATAGTGAGTGCAGCTCTGAAGTATAATACAGGATGTAACTCAGGATCAGTAATGTAATGTATGTACACAGTGACTGCACCAGCAGAATAGTGAGTGCAGCTCTGGGGTATAATACAGGATGTAACTCAGGATCAGTAATGTAATGTATGTACACAGTGACTGCACCAGCAGAATAGTGAGTGCAGCTCTGGAGTATAATACAGGATGTAACTCAGGATCAGTAATGTAATGTATGTACACAGTGACTGCACCAGCAGAATAGTGAGTGCAGCTCTGGGGTATAATACTGGATGTAACTCAGGATCAGTAATGTAATGTATGTACACAGTGACTGCACCAGCAGAATAGTGAGTGCAGCTCTGGAGTATAATACAGGATGTAACTCAGGATCAGTAATGTAATGTATGTACACAGTGACTGCACCAGCAGAATAGTGAGTGCAGCTCTGGGGTATAATACTGGATGTAACTCAGGATCAGTAATGTAATGTATGTACACAGTGACTGCACCAGCAGAATAGTGAGTGCAGCTCTGGAGTATAATACAGGATGTAACTCAGGATCAGTAATGTAATGTATGTACACAGTGACTGCACCAGCAGAATAGTGAGTGCAGCTCTGGGGTATAATACTGGATGTAACTCAGGATCAGTAATGTAATGTATGTACACAGTGACTGCACCAGCAGAATAGTGAGTGCAGCTCTGGAGTATAATACAGGATGTAACTCAGGATCAGTAATGTAATGTATGTACACAGTGACTGCACCAGCAGAATAGTGAGTGCAGCTCTGGGGTATAATACAGGATGTAACTCAGGATCAGTAATGTAATGTATGTACACAGTGACTGCACCAGCAGAATAGTGAGTGCAGCTCTGGAGTATAATACAGGATGTAACTCAGGATCAGTAATGTAATGTATGTACACAGTGACTGACCAGCAGAATAGTGAGTGCAGCTCTGGGTATAATACAGGATGTAACTCAGGATCAGTAATGTAATGTATGTACACAGTGACTGCACCAGCAGAATAGTGAGTGCAAGCTCTGGAGTATAATACAGGATGTAACTCAGGATCAGTAATGTAATGTATGTCACAGTGACTGCACCAGCAGAATAGTGAGTGCAGCTCTGGAGTATAATACAGGATGTAACTCAGGATCAGTAATGTATGTATGTACACAGTGACTGCACCAGCAGAATAGTGAGTGCAGCTCTGGGTATAATACAGGATGTAACTCAGGATCAGTAAGTAATGTATACACAGTGACTGCACAGCAGAATGTGAGTGCAGCTCGGAGTATAATACGGATTAACTCAGGATCAGTAATGTAATGTATGTACACAGTGACTGCACCAGCAGAATAGTGAGTGCAGCTCTGGGGTATATACAGGATGTAACTCAGGATCAGTAATGTAATGTATGTACACAGTGACTGCACCAGCAGAATAGTGAGTGCAGCTCTGGGTATAATACAGGATGTAACTCAGGATCAGTAATGATAATGTTGTACACAGTGACTGCACCAGCAGATAGTGAGTGCAGCTCTGGAGTATAATACAGGATGTAACTCAGGATCAGTAATGAAATGTATGTACACAGTGACTGCACCAGCAGAATAGTGAGTGCAGCTCTGGGTATAATACAGGATGTAACTCAGGATCAGTAATGTAATGTATGTACACAGTGACTGCACCAGCAGAATAGTGAGTGCAGCTCTGGGTATAATACAGGATGTAACTCAGGATCAGTAATGTAATGTATGTACACAGTGACTGCACCAGAGAAATAGTGAGTGCAGCTCTGGATATAATACAGGATAGTAACTCAGGATCAGTAATGTAATGTATTAACAGTGACTGCACCAGCAGAATAGTGAGTGCAGCTCTGGAGTATAATACAGGATGTAACTCAGGATCAGTAATGTAATGTAGTACAGTGACTGCACCAGCAGAATAGTGAGGTGCAGCTCTGGGTATAATACAGGATGTAACTCAGGATCAGTAATGTAATGTATGTACACAGTGACTGCACCAGCAGAATAGTGAGTGCAGCTCTGGAGTATAATACAGGATGTAACTCAGGATCAGTAATGTAATGTATGTACACAGTGACTGCACCAGCAGAATAGTGAGTGCAGCTCTGGAGTATAATACAGGAGTGTAACTCAGGATCGTTAATGTAATGTATGTACACAGTGACTGCACAGCAGAATAGTGAGTGCAGCTCTGGGGTATAATACAGGATGTAACTCAGGATCAGTAATGTAATGTATGTACACAGTGACTGCACCAGCAGAATAGTGAGTGCAGCTCTGGGTATAATACAGGATGTAACTCAGGATCAGTAATGTAATGTATGTACACAGTGACTGCACCAGCAGAATAGTGAGTGCAGCTCTGGAGTATAATACAGGATGTAACTCAGGATCAGTAATGTAATGTATGTACACAGTGACTGCCCAGCAGAATAGTGAGTGCAGCTCTGGGTATAATACAGGATGTAACTCAGGATCAGTAATGTAATGTATGTACACAGTGACTGCACCAGCAGAATATGAGTGCAGCTCTGGGTATAATACGGATGTAACTCAGGATCAGTAATGTAATGTATGTACACAGTGACTGCACCAGCAGAATAGTGAGTGCAGCTCTGGAGTATAATACAGGATGTAACTCAGGATCAGTAATGTAATGTATGTACACAGTGACTGCACCAGCAGAATAGTGAGTGCAGCTCTGGGGTATAATACAGGATGTAACTCAGGATCAGTAATGTAATGATGTACACAGTGACTGCACCAGCAGAATAGTGAGTGCAGCTCTGGGTAATACAGGATGTACTCAGGATCAGTAATGTAATGTATGTACACAGTGACTGCACCAGCAGAATAGTGAGTCAGCTCTGGTATAATACAGGAGTAACTCAGGATCATAATGTAATGTATGTACACAGTGACTGCACCAGCAGAATAGTGAGTGCAGCTTGGAGTATAATCGGATGTAACCAGATCATTGTAATGTAGTACACAGTGACTGCACCAGCAGAATAGTGAGTGCAGCTCTGGGTATAATACAGGATGTAATAGGATCAGTAATGTAATGTATGTACACAGTGACTGCACCACAGAATAGTGAGTGCAGCTCTGGGGTATAATACAGGATGTAATCAGGATCAGTATGTAATGTAGTACACAGTGACTGCACCAGCGAATATGAGTGCAGCTCTGGGTATAATACAGGATGTAACTCAGGATCAGTAATGTAATGTATGTACACAGTGACTGCACAGCAGAAAGTAGTGCAGCTCGGAGTATAATACAGGATGTAACTCAGGATCAGTAATGTAATGTATGACACAGTGACTGCACCAGCAGAATAGTGAGTGAGCTCTGGATATAATACAGGATGTAACTCAGATCAGTAATGTAATGTATGTACACAGTGACTGCACCAGCAGAATAGTGAGTGCAGCTCTGGGTATAATACAGGATGTAACTCAGGATCATAATGTAATGTATGTACACAGTGACTGCACCAGAGAATAGGAGTGCAGCTCTGGAGTATAATACAGGATGTAATCAGGATCAGTAATGTAATGTATGTACACAGTGACTGCACCAGCAGAATAGTGAGTGCAGCTCTGGAGTATAATACAGGATGTAACTCAGGATCAGTAATGTAATGTATGTACATAGTGACTGCACCAGCAGAATAGTGAGTGCAGCTCTGGAGTATAATACAGGATGTAACGCAGGATCAGTAATGTAATGTATGTACACAGTGACTGCACCAGCAGAATAGTGAGTGCAGCTCTGGAGTATAATACAGGATGTAACTCAGGATCAGTAATGTAATGTATGTACACAGTGACTGCACCAGCAGAATAGTGAGTGCAGCTCTGGGGTATAATACTGGATGTAACTCAGGATCAGTAATGTAATGTATGTACACAGTGACTGCTCCAGCAGAATAATGAGTGCAGCTCTGGAGTATAATACAGGATGTAACTCAGGATCAGTAATGTAATGTATGTACACAGTGACTGCACCAGCAGAATAGTGAGTGCAGCTCTGGAGTATAATACAGGATGTAACTCAGGATCAGTAATGTAATGTATGTACATAGTGACTGCACCAGCAGAATAGTGAGTGCAGCTCTGGAGTATAATACAGGATGTAACGCAGGATCAGTAATGTAATGTATGTACACAGTGACTGCACCAGCAGAATAGTGAGTGCAGCTCTGGAGTATAATACAGGATGTAACTCAGGATCAGTAATGTAATGTATGTACATAGTGACTGCACCAGCAGAATAGTGAGTGCAGCTCTGGAGTATAATACAGGATGTAACTCAGGATCAGTAATGTAATGTATGTACACAGTGACTGCACCAGCAGAATAGCGAGTGCAGCTCTGGAGTATAATACAGGATGTAACTCAGGATCAGTAATGTAATGTATGTACACAGTGACTGCACCAGCAGAATAGTGAGTGCAGCTCTGGGGTATAATACAGGATATAACTCAGGATCAGTAATGTAATGTATGTACACAGTGACTGCACCAGCAGAATAGTGAGTGCAGCTCTGGAGTATAATACAGGATGTAACTCAGGATCAGTAATGTAATGTATGTACATAGTGACTGCACCAGCAGAATAGTGAGTGCAGCTCTGTGGTATAATACAGGATGTAACTCAGGATCAGTAATGTAATGTATGTACACAGTGACTGCACCAGCAGAATAGTGAGTGCAGCTCTGGGGTATAATACAGGAGGTAACTCAGGATCAGTAATGTAATGTATGTACACAGTGACTGCACCAGCAGAATAGTGAGTGCAGCTCTGGGGTATAATACAGGATGTAACTCAGGATCAGTAATGTAATGTATGTACACAGTGACTGCACCAGCAGAATAGTGAGTGCAGCTCTGGGGTATAATACAGGATGTAACTCAGGATCAGTAATGTAATGTATGTACACAGTGACTGCACCAGCAGAATAGTGAGTGCAGCTCTGGGGTATAATACAGGAGGTAACTCAGGATCAGTAATGTAATGTATGTACACAGTGACTGCACCAGCAGAATAGTGAGTGCAGCTCTGGAGTATAATACAGGATGTAACTCAGGATCAGTACTGGGAGTGATTACTCTGTTATTATACTGGATATAAAGTGTGAAAGTCATTAATATAAGTAGGGTGGATTATAATAACATGGGGGTAATCACTGTGATTGAGGGAATGGTGATGGGAGAAAATATGGTGTCGGTAAATGATGAATTTGGTTTGTAGGTTAGCTATAATGTGATGTGGTGAAATAATTACTGCATAATACTGAAAGTTAATGATGACTCACATACTTTTACCTGGAATCTGATGGTATAGGCCGGGGATGGTAATGACTAATGAGTTTTGCTGACTATATCATGAAAGATACCAATTATCACTATGACGCAGAGGATGGCAATGACCCAGCTTGGAAGAAGACTAAATTCCACCAACTTCCAACATCCCAAGAATGGAGATTCATCCTTGAGATGGTCTATCACCAAGAGAAGAACAAGTCTCCTAATTCTGCAGGATCTCACTGCATCAACATTATATAGGGGGAGAAGTGATTGTCTGGTGTGGTCCTCAGGGGCTCGCTCCAGGTAACTGCTGTACAGGTCTCTCCCCTGTGAGTACATAAGAGACCTGTCAGTAATGGCGAGCGGGGCCGAGAAACGCTGCCAGGGACCACATCAGACCAGTCATCTGAGACACATAGTGTTAAGTATTTTATTCTGAAACGTCGTTTTGTTTCCGAGTACAACACACCCACTGCAATCGTGAAGCCGCTGTCTGATTCACTCTGTTTCATGGATTTCATGGCAGCTCCCCTATAACCTTCCTATAAAATAAGTACCCAAAATCAACACAAATTTTTTAAAGATCAGGACAAGACAATCCACTAAAAGAAAAATTAAAAAAATATCTGTCTGCCGATCTCTACTATAGTAAGGGTTCATTTCAGCTTTCATTGACCTCAGGAGTGGCGTACATAGAGTATGGCCTTGGATATAGCCTTGGATATAGCCTTGGAGTATGGCCTTGGATATAGCTTTGGAGTATGGCTTTGGATATAGCCTTGGATATAGCCTTGGAGTATGGCCTTTGATATCGCCTTGGTATGGCCTTGGATCTAGCCTTGCAGCATGGCCTTGGATACAGCCTTGGAGTATGGCCTTGGATACAGCCTTGGAGTATGGCCTTGGATATACCCTTGGTATGGCCTTGGATACAGCCTTGGAGCATGGCCTTGGATATAGCCTTGGAGTATCGCCTTGGATATAGCCTTGGAGTATGGCCTTGGATATAACCTTGGTGTATGGCACTGGATATAGCCTTGGAGTATGGCCTTGGATATAGCCTTGGAGTATGGCCTTGGATATACCCTTGGTGTATGGCATTGGATATAGCCTTGGAGTATGGCATTGGATATAGCCTTGGAGTATGGCCTTGGATATAGCCTTGGAGTATGGCCTTGGATATAGCCTTGGAGTATGGCCTTGGATATAGCCTTGGAGTATGGCCTTGGATATAGCCTTGGAGTATGGCCTTGGATATAGCCTTGGAGTATGGCCTTGGATATAGCCTTGGAGTATGGCCTTGGATATGATCGTCACCTTCAAAACTATTTCAAATATATATTTCATCCTCCAGTGTGAATATGTCACTGACACAAATCAGTCTAGTCTCATCGGCTACAAAGTTTTTGCTCCAAGTTTATTGAATTGTTTTTGTTTCAGATATTTCATATAAGGGGCCTGAGAGAGGCCAAAATACAAAAGGTTCCCCCATTAACAGAGGCTTGAGCCATGATGAAAACAGGATGTAGAAGCCACAACCACAAAGAGTAAAAATCAATGAGTCTCGATTCATGAAGAGAATCTATTCATGAGATAAGAGGGTACTATGCTCCACCCATGAAGAGAAGAGGGCACTATGCTCCACCTATGAACATAAAAGGGCACAAGTCTCCACCCATGAAAGAGGGCACCATGCTCCACCCATGACAGAAGAGGGCACTATGCTCCACCCACAAAGAGAAGAGGGCACTATGCTCCACCAATGAAGATAACAGGGCACAAGTCTCCACCTATGAAGAGAAGAGGACACCATGCTCCACCCACGACAGAAGATGGAACTATGCTTTACCCATTAAGAGGGTACAATGCTCCACCAATGAAGATAATAAGGCACAAGTCTCCACCCATGAGGGAAGAGGGCACTATGTTCCACCTTGAAGAGAAGAGGGCACTATGCTCCACCCATGAGAGAAGAGGGCACTATGCTCCACCCTTGAAGAGAAGAGGGCACTATGCTCCACCCTTGAAGAGAAGAGGGCAATAGGCTCCACGCATGAGAGAAGAGGGCACTATGTTCCACCCATGAGAAGAGGGCACTATGCTCCACCCATGAGACAGGAGGGCACTATGCTCCACCCATGAAGATAAAAGGGTATGATGTTTCACCCATGAAGATAACAGGGCACAGGACTTCACCTATTAAAAGGACATGGGCATAAGGCTCAACCCATAAAGAGGACAAGGCACAAGGCTCTACCCATGAATAGAACAGGGTATTGGGCTCAGCCCATGGAGATAGCAGGGCAGGAGGCTCAACCCATGAAGATAAAATAACAGGAGGTTCCACCCATGAAGACAGCAGGGCAGGAGGCTCAATCCATGAAAAGAATAGGGCCCTATGCTCCACCCATAAAGAAAATACCAACAAGAAAAACACCCGAAAAATGGCCAATAATTGTTATTCATATACTGTATATCCAACTTCATTAGATCAAGAATAAATAAAAAATAATAAAAAAACAATGCATTACATATAAAGGAGGAAGGTGGTTTGACAACCATAATGTGGGCACTAATCAAGGCGTGCACTTGTGCTTAAACATAATTATTAAATATCAGAAGCAAAAGGCAAAAAACGATCAAAAACAAAATCAATTTCTCATAAGACAGAATAATCATATATAGCAATTCATATACAAAGTGCAATAGTGCATGAATGCATGAGTGCATAGAAATCATGGTTGGCAGCCTAATGTTCTGACATGAATGTAGTATATAAAGCTAATCACAATTATATATATATAAGTATATATATACCTGGGTTGGAATCAAATATCAAGAGACACATGATGAGGCGCCCACCCCGACGTGCGTTTTGCCGTCTGCCTTCATCAGTGCGCCTTATAATGTTTTTATTTTTTATTTATTATTGAATTGATATGATTAATAGACGCGAATAACATTTATTGGCCTTTTTTCTGGTATTTTTCTTGCTTGTCTTATATTTCTTATTTCCGATTGGTCACTATTGTTTTTATTATATCGCACAAGGCTCCATGTCTCAAGAGAACAAAGCATAAGGCTCAAGCCATGAAGAGTGCAGGGTATGTGGCTCCATCTCTCAACAATAGGGCATGAGGCTTCACCTATGAAGATAACACAAGGCTCCATCTCTGAAAAGTCTGCTGTCTATTATTCTCCTTATTTTCATAACTCGTGAGGTTAAGACCCCAAAAATGACTAACATATCACATATCCTATGGATGTAAGAATAAATGTAATAGATGACTGCTTCAAACATTGATCACTCATTGAATATTGTCTTAAGTTCTAATGTTGGAGCCTTCACCTCTAAATGAACCGATGATTTGAAGATACTAAATCAACGTATCAAACTGTATCAGCCTAACTAACTATTGTAGAGGGGTACCGTGGAGGGGAAACTGGAATTCATCACAAAAATACTTCTTGGGGAAACTTGTCACCTTGTATTTTGCCACTTTTTACCATGAAAGTGGTGGATACTTTACTAAGACGAGCACCGACAGCAGGAATATCAGCGGACGTGGTCGTGGAAGGGAACTATTACTGGATATTTCCGCTCTTCCGAGTTTTTATATGGGAGTTTCTGAGCAAAGAGAAAGAGTTAAAACCCCCTCTGTCTTGAGTTGGAGTATAAGAATGGTATTACGCGTCTTATTTTTGAACATTTTTTTCCTTTTCCTTTGCAGGTACTTTGCTGAATGTGTCATAAGAGCTGATGAAATATAGAATTCACGTGTCGCCCAGACACTTCGCTGTCTCCCACACGGTGCTGCAGTGCGGATTTCTCCAGGGACAAGCGAGTCAGTGGGAATCGCATTATCAAGGATAAAATAAAGATAAATTCCGGAAGCGAGGGTCTAGCTCAACGCTCGGGCAGCAGGACTTTATTTTCCTACCTACAAGAGTAAGCAGTATAACTACGCATTTCAAAAACACGAGGACCAAGGTATCACGAGGTGGTAACGTTACATCTGAGATATGAAGGCTTCTCCACCATCGTCACCTTGATATCAGGGCTTCTCTACTATGAAAAGGTCACAGCCGAGTCTCCTACTTCTGGGATGACATGTCCTCCTCGGAGAAACCCTACTCTGTATTAATAATTTGGACTTTTGGAGATCCTAGAGTAAGCTCTACCTTGGACAGATTAGATCTTTCTCTAGAGGCCACGTTAGGAAAGGTCTACTCAGAGGCAAGGTCTACTTAGACACAGCCGAGTCTCCTACTTCTGGGATGACATGTCCTCCTTGGAGAACCCTACTCTGTATTTATAATTTGGACAGATTAGATCTTTCTCTAGAGGCCACGTTAGGAAAGGTCTACTCAGAGGCAAGGTCTACTCAGACACAGCCGGGTCTCCTACTTCTGGGATGACATGTCCTCCTTGGAGAACCCTACTCTGTATTAATAATTTGGACTTTCGGAGGTCCTAGAGTAAGGTCTACCTATCTGGATCCCCGTTAGTAAGACAGATTAGATCTTTCTCTAGAGGCCACGTTAGGAAAGGTCTACTCAGAGTCAAGTTTTCCCAATTCCTTTGGGGTCCAATGCTGAATCTTGGGAGAGTGGTCACTGTTGTCCTACAAATTTTGTGAGGATCACGATCAAAAAAAGATCACAGGGTGGACAGATTTTTCCAGCAGTTCTGTAATGTGGACCTCAAAGATAAACCAATACTTGAATTGTTTTGGTGACCATACACCTTAAAGGGGTTAAGCCATCCCATAATTTATGGCATAATCACTGGATATTCCATAAATGTCCAATAGATGTAGGACTGGACATCACTGGGATCTCCATGTATCTAAAGAACAGGGCATCTTGGAATTGAGAGGTGGCCAAGCGTGAGCGTCTCTCTCAATTCATTTGTACAGGTATTCCCGAAAATTATTGACCAAGCGTGTTGCTTACCCGCTCCCCGTTGGCTCCTACTTGTCGCACCTAATCTCTTAAAGGTTCAGTGTGCACCAAATTCTACTCATGCTCTATCACTACTTTTGGCTCTCACCGTTCCCTAATTGTTACCTGCAATGGTGTCTCTCTGTCTTTGGTTTGACTTCCGATTTTGTTTTTTGTCTGCAGCCTACCCTGACCCCGTGTCTGGTTACTCCTGCAAGGATTGTGCCTGTTCTGACCTCGGCTTACATTTGATCTATGAATCTCCGTCCTGGGACTCTTCTGGGATTCCAAACCTCCGGAAAAGTCCCGAACCTCCTTGGTGGAGTTCTGGCTGTAATATAGACAATCTTTTAGAACAGTTAACCATATTCCATTTGGCCTTCGCCTCCTCCTAGCCTTAAGTTGGGGTGAGCACCTACTTTACTAAACTTTTCGAAGTCAATATGGGTGAAATGTAAAAGTTCACCATAAAAGCAGGGCATGAGAATAAAAACCAAAGCTAACACAGCAAAAAAGCGAAAGCAAAAGCGGCAGGGGGAAGAAGCAAATGATACACGGGGAATGACTGAAGGACAATATGTCACACATTCATTTACAGGGAGGCATGCCACGACATGTCAGGGAGGCTGACCGGCTGATATATGGCGCTGTGCACACAGGTCACATGACAAACAACTCCCACAAAGCCAGAGGTGCCAGAAATGTGATTTAAAGTGACAAGAATAACAATGGCTTCATAGCAGCAACAGTGGGCACATTCTGATAGTAAACGGATTTATTACTAATCACATTATTTCATATTTTTTACTGTGAAAACTGGAAACCATCAGCGAGCTTATGCTGATGGATCCATTCAATGTAGACTGTAACAATTACTATTTATCAATAAACTGTTTCCACTGGTACATTGTATACAGCTATAAGCGAGGTGACATATAATAAGGCAGTGGTCTCAAAGCTATTGCAAAACTACAACTCTCAGCATCCCCTGACGGTCTGGGAGATGTAGATTTGCAAACTTTAGAGAGCGATAGTATGGGAAGAAGTTCGGGAAAGCTGGGTGACAGCCATTGTGGCCACGGCATCAACACTCAGCTTTACTACAGTCCTGCATTAGGAATTTGCTCAGTTATCTAGCAAGAAACACGTTATTCTGAATCTAGGCCAATTTGCCTCTTTGAAATCTGGGACAGCTTTAAATAAATGTACGAAGCATCCGCTCCTGGATTTACATATTTGTGGGTGCAACTCTATAACATGAATCTACCAGATATTCTGTACCCTATGTATGTGCTACCACCTGTCACGGAGCTCTCATTCCCAATATACAGATCTGGCAAAAATTAAGAGACCACCACTCAAATCCCTGTCATGGCCGCCCAATCTCCAGACCTGAACCCCACTGAAAACCTCTGGAATGTGATCAAGAGGAAGATGGAGAGTCACAAGACATCAAACAAAGAACTGCTTACATTTATGTACCAGAAGTGTGACAGACTGGTGGAAAGCATGCCAAGACGCATGAAAGCTGGGATTAACAATCACGGTTATTCCACCAAATATTGATTCCTGAACTCTTCCTCAGGTAAAACATTAGTATTGTTGTTTCTAAATGATTATGATCTTGTTTTGTTTACTACAGTGGAATCCAGTCCAAAGGAATCCCCCCCGACTGACACAATGTACTTCCAATGATACATCACAGCAAACGAACAGAAAAGACATTTGTGCTGAGGACACAACTGTAACAAACCCCCAGCTGTGAAGTTTTCAGCTTTTAGACATAGTATAAAATGATCCCAATCGCTGACAACAAGCAGAAATGTTAAAATGGAGAGGAATCCAAACACACGGTGAGAACTGTTCTTCATGCATTCATTTCACTATATATAGTTGGATAAAACATTTTTAGGGTACAAGATCCATTATTGGTTTTCCCCTGTGAAGACGCCGGAGCTTCGGTTGTGGGGTGTTCCCTGCAGCTGGACCATTGGCAGCTTCCTAGACACTACCTCTGAATCCGGGAAGAGGGGACACCCATCTCCCCAATAAGTGATGGTCCTGGGAATGAGAACCACTCAAGGGGACTAGTCACAAGACTGCACCCGCCATCCACACAGCACAGAGCAAACCAGAGTAATGGCCTGTAATAATGATGCCGCCCATCTGCGAGTGTTTACACACAGGGGCAGGAGCTGGGGAAACATACAGTAAATCCTTCCAAAGGGGATTAGGTTATGGACAGAAATCCTACAAGAAGGAGAAACTGGATCAGACATTGGATATGGTATGGAGGGAAGATGGAAGACTCTGGGCACAGGTCAATGAGAGGTTTATGTTGGGGGCAAGGGTCAGAGAAGGACAGCTGAGGAAACAGAACATAGAAATCCCAGAGTTTGAGGCTCTAATCAAAATGCTCTATGGAGAAGGCAATAATATAGCAGCTGTATCACTGTATATAGGGGCAGTATTATAGTAGTTATATTCTTGTACATAGGGGCAGTATTATAGTAGTTATATTCTTGTACATAGGGGCAGTATTATAGTAGTTATATTCTTGTACATAGGAGCAGTATTATAGTAGTTATATTCTTGTACATAGGAGCAGTATTATAGTAGTTATATTCTTGTACACAGGGGCAGTATTATAGTAGTTACATTCTTGTACATAGGAGCAGTATTATAGTAGTTATATTCTGGTATATAGGAGCAGTATAATAGTAGTTATATTCTTGTACATAGGGGCAGTATTATAGTAGTTATATTCTTGTACACAGGGGCAGTATTATAGTAGTTATATTCTTGTACATGGGGCAGTATTATAGTAGTTATATTCTTGTACATAGGGGGCAGTATTATAGTAGTTATATTCTTGTACATAGGGGCAGTATTATAGTAGTTATATTCTTGTACATAGGGGCAGTATTATAGTAGTTATATTCTTGTACATAGGAGCAGTATTATAGTAGTTATATTCCTGTACATAGGGGCAGTATTATAGTAGTTATATTCTTGTACATAGGGGCAGTATTATAGTAGTTACATTCTTGTACATAGGGGCAGTATTATAGTAGTTATATTCTTGTACATAGTGGCAGTATTATAGTAGTTATATTCTTGTACATAGGGGCAGTATTATAGTAGTTATATTCTTGTACATAGGAGCAGTATTATAGTAGTTATATTCCTGTACATAGGGAGCAGTATTATAGTAGTTGTAACGGGTCCGGGGGGCGGAACCTCTGAGCTACTATACAAGGGGGCGGTCCTTGTAAGGGAGCGGGTGGCGACCAGGGTGGACGGGCAGGCAGTCACAGCAGGTAACCGGGCAGTCTCTGGGTGAACGGGCAGGAAGTCACGGCAAGTGACCAGGGCAGTCTCTGGATGAACGGGCAGGAGGTCACGGCAAGTGACCGGGGCAGTCTCTGTATGAACGGGCAGGAGGTCACGGCAAGTGACCGGGGCAGTCTCTGTATGAACGGGCAGGAGGTCACGGCAAGTGACCGGGGCAGTCTCTGTATGAACGGGCAGGAGATCACGGCAAGTGACCGGGGCAGTCTCTGTATGAACGGGCAGGAGGTCTCGGCAAGTGACCGGGGCAGTCTCTGGATGAACGGGCAGATACGACCTGTGATGGCTGAGCCTCCCGGTAGGCTAGCAGGCAGATAGCAGATGAGCGCTCCCAGGTGAGCGGGCGAGAGTCTCTGGAATAGCCGGTGGTCACTGAACGTGACGGCAGAGCCTCCAGGTAGGCTAGTAGGCAGGCAACAGATGAGCGCTCCCAGGTGAGCGGGCAGGCTGGTCCATAGACAGACTGGCAGGTGATGGTGGGCAGACTGTCGGACGGCGGAGCCTCCAGGTAGGCTAGCAGGCTGGTAACAGGTGAGCGCTCCCAGGTGAGCGGGCAGGCTGGTCCAGACAGACTGGCAGGTGATGGTGGGCAGACTGTCGGACGGCGGAGCCTCCAGGTAGGCTAGCAGGCTGGTAACAGGTGAGCGCTCCCAGGTGAGCGGGCAGGCTGGTCCATAGACAGACTGGCAGGTGATGGTGGGCAGACTGTCGGACGGCGGAGCCTCCAGGTAGGCTAGCAGGCTGGTAACAGGTGAGGGGAATCTCAGACAGGAACAGACAGCAAACTGGCAGGAATCTGGCAGGTAACTGGCAACGGGACCTGAGGGCTGAAGCAGAGTAGTGAACAGTGCAACAACATTGCTCGGGCACCTCCATTTTGGGGGAGGTGCCTTATATAAGGTGAAGCCCTCCGGCCATTGGCCGGGGACTCCTTAGTATGGCGCGCGCGGCCCCTTTAAGAGGGAGGGTAGCACGCGCGCCCCCTAAGCACAGTGGCCGGAAAGGAGCGCGCGCTGTCAGCAGAGCGGGAGGAGGACGCCGACCTCGGAGCAGAGGGGTGAGACGCTACAGTACCCCCCCCTTTAGGCCCCCCCTTTTTTAGGCCAGAAAGAAATTTAGCTAGGATGAGAGGGGCATGGATGTTCTCCCGAGGCTCCCGTTCT
>JARQOD010000005.1:15470247-15509469 GCA_033576555.1 Oophaga sylvatica | reverse complement strand
GGCACATGTCCACTGCCCAACTGTGGTGCATGGCATTCTGAGACTTGTAGTCCCTCTGCTGAAAAATGTCCATGCTGCTGCTTGGAATCTGCTGCAGGCGGCTGTGCTGGGCATTCTGCGACTTGTTGTACCTCTACTGGAATGTGCCCTTCATGCTGCTGCTTGGAATCTGCTGCAGGCTGTTGTGCTGGGCATTCTGTGACTTGTTGTACCTCTGCTGGAATCTGCACTACATGCTTCTGCTTTGGATCTGCTGCAGGCAGTTTTGCTGGGCATTCTGAGACTTGTGGTACGTCTGCTGGGGTCTGTACTACAGGCTGCTGCTTGGTGCGGCATTTGCCCCTTTTGGAAGCAGAAACTTGCAGGCTGCAGCACTGGCCGCACCTGCTTCTGGGGTCCACCTGGGACAATGTCTGACCTGGAACCTGCAGAGTTCTGCTTCTGTGAATTAAACAGTTCCTGGTTCCTATAAGTCTCCGCCAGGGGCCCCATCCTCTCTAGGACGCAGTCCATGTCCCTCACCACTTTTGCCAGCAATACACCCAGTGTGTTCAGAGTCTCATCATAAAAATCATGACTCCCGGGATTAATAGCCTTTAGCTTATAGCAAGTGTCTATCTGCATCTGTAGTGAGTCTTTCTGCTGCTGTAACTCACCGAACTTCTTGACCAGTCCTGGGATCTCCTCTGCGAGCTGAAGCTCAGGTGCACGTGGCGTCTCCTCCTGGGATCCTGCATTCAGCGATGTCCCCGGCTGCTTGAACCCAGACGTCTCCTTAATTTTCACCACCGCTGGTTTCATGGCTCCAGGCTCCACAGCACTTTTACTGCTGCCAACTGACTGCGACCGTGTGCGTCCTGACCGCGCCATACTGCCATGCTGCTGTAAGTTCTCCTGGATGGTTTGTCTTTCCAAAGACGTCCGTCTCTGCCTGGGAGCAGGAGAGGTGATCTGCACAGCTGGGGCTGATCTCACCTGTGCACCTGGCAGGAGCTGCTTGCTGACTGGGGAGTTACCTGACTTCACATTGTGCTGTAACCCATCGCTGACCGACACTTTTCCTTCTTGCTTCTTTGCTGGACTTGGAGGTTTTCCTCCCAAAACTTTACTGACGGCTTTTTCCTCCTTCACAGAACTGCTGCAGCTTTGGCTCGCTGCATTCACTGCTCTGACAGTGGCTCTGGGATTAACATTCCCATTAGGAGAGGCCTGGGAGGCTTGTCCCAGTGTAGGCCGGAAGCCTGGGCCTTGCCTGGGGAGCTTCCCGCCCAGGGTGGCCCCTCCCTGGGCTTGCTCCAGACATCAGGAGAGCTACAAACACACAACCTCTCAGCTAGGAGGCAGTATTATAGTAGTTATATTCTTGTACATAGGGGCAGTAATATAGTAGTTACATTCTTGTACATAGGAGCAGTATTATAGTAGTTATATTCTTGTACATAGGAGCAGTATTATAGTAGTTATATTCTTGTACATAGGGGCAGTATTATAGTAGTTATATTCTTGTACATAGGGGCAGTATTATAGTAGTTATATTCTTGTACATAGGGGCAGTATTATAGTAGTTATATTCTTGTACATAGGAGCAGTATTATAGTAGTTATATTCTTGTACAAAGGGGCAGTATTATAGTAGTTATATTCTTGTACATATGGGCAGTATTATAGTAGTTATATTCTTGTACATAGGAGCAGTATTATAGTAGTTATATTCCTGTGCATAGGGGCAGTATTATAGTAGTTATATTCTTGTACATAGGGAGCAGTATTATAGTAGTTATATTCTTGTACATAGGGGACAGTATTATAGTAGTTATATTCTTGTACATAGGGGAGCAGTATTATAGTAGTTATATTCTTGTACATAGGAGAAGTATTATAGTAGTTATATTCTTGTACATAGGGGCAGTATTATAGTAGTTATATTCTTGTATATAGGAGCAGTATTATAGTAGTTATATTCTTGTACATAGGGGCAGTATTATAGTAGTTATATTCTTGTACATAGGGGCAGTATTATAGTAGTTATATTCTTGTACATAGGGGCAGTATTATAGTAGTTATATTCTTGTACATAGGAGCAGTATTATAGTAGTTATATTCTTGTACATAGGAGCAGTATTATAGTAGTTATATTCTTGTACATAGGGGACAGTATTATAGTAGTTATATTCTTGTACATAGGGGAGCAGTATTATAGTAGTTATATTCTTGTACACAGGAGAAGTATTATAGTAGTTATATTCTTGTACATAGGGGCAGTATTATAGTAGTTATATTCTTATACATCTTATTCTATCCTCCCCTGGTGTGCTGGGCAGCTGCTAATTTATCCCAAAGCAGCTACCATAACTCCTCCCACCTGATCCTCTACTCAGTCCTATATATTCAGTAGCAGTCTAAGGGGGGCACGCGTGTGGGGTCAGGCACGCAACTGCAGCAGAAGTACCACTGCAGCAAAAGTACAGAGAAGCTGCAGTTATTTCAACGGCAGTTAGTCACGGCAGGAGTCAGGACCCCACACTATGTCTCTTTTGGGTATGTCTGCTGAGTAAGCACTTCTAATTACTTGTACCTGGCTTTTCTAATTACCCATCTTACTCTTTCACCATGTTTACATATGCCTTCACAGTGTTTGCTCCTTTAATCCTCTCTCTCCTTCGCTATCCCCAAACCCCAGCACCCTCTAATCAAATAATCATCTCCCCTTACCTCCTTCCTCCCCACCTATCCTCCTCTGCTGACCTGCTCCTCAACCTCAAATCTGTCCTAATAAAACACAAAACAAGCTTCCCTCTCTCCTTCTCCCACCTGCTCTCCCTTTCTCTGCTCCTCCTCACTGCTGGTGACATATCTCCCAATCCTGGACCTCCACAGTTCATACCCACCATTAGTACTCCTTCCTACCGCTCCCTATCTAATAGGAACTACCGCAATCTTTCCAACGTAAAACCTGTGCCATTGACACCCACCCCCCTGCTCCCTCTCTCTGGAGCACTCTGGAATGCCCGCTCCATCTGCAATAAGCTTCATGTGATTCATGACCTCTTTCTCTCTCGCAATCTTGCTTTCCTCGCCCTCACAGAAACATGGCTGACACCCTCTGACACCGCCTCCCCTGCTGCGCTGTGTTACGGTGGCCTCCAATTCACCCACACTCCTCGCCCTGGAAACAGACATGGTGGAGGAGTGGGTGTTCTCCTTTCCTCTAACTGCAACTTTAACACAATCCCACCTCTTCCCTCCCTAATCCTCCCTTCCTTTGAAGTCCACTCTGTCCGCATCTACTCTCCCTCCAACCTCCAAGTGGCCGTCATATACCGACCTCCAGGCCCGACCACTGCCTTCATCGACCAATTCACTACCTGGCTTCTTCACTTTCTCTCCACTGACATCCCCACCATCATCATGGGTGACTTCAACATCCCCACTGATACCCTTCAGTCAGCAGCCTCCAAACTTCTGTCCCTTACTTCATCCTTTGGACTTACTCAGTGGTCCTCCTCAGCCACCCACACGGATGGTCATACATTAGACTTGGTCTTCACCCGCCTCTGCTCTCTATCTAACTTCACCACCTCCCCTCTCCCTCTATCCGACCACCATCTACTCACTTTCTCATCCCTGTCCTCCTCTCCTGTCACCCATGTCCAGCAACACGT
Source organism: Oophaga sylvatica (assembly GCA_033576555.1). Taxonomy (NCBI): domain Eukaryota; kingdom Metazoa; phylum Chordata; class Amphibia; order Anura; family Dendrobatidae; genus Oophaga; species Oophaga sylvatica. The sequence continues at coordinate 15,505,808 of JARQOD010000005.1, read as the reverse complement.
GCACCCCGCAGACACCTTGCACACCCAGACATCCACACACTCTCTGACTCTATTCTTTCACTGGCATCAATATCCTCACTCCACGATACAGACAGTGCCACTGCTTTCTACAATGCCACTCTCACATTGGCTATTGACACGGTCGCCCCTCTCGTTCATGGCAGAGTGCGACGTACCAACAGACAACCCTGGCACAATAACACCACTAAAAAGCTCCGGCAAGTGTCCAGGATTACAGAGCGGCGCTGGAAAAAAACAAATTCGCAAGACGACTTCACTGCATTCAAACAAGCAACACTCTCTTTCAAATCTGCCCTCACCTCTGCTAAACAGGCCTACTTCACAACCCTCGTATCTTCCCTATCCTACAACCCCAAACAGTTATTCAAAACTTTTAACTCCCTCCTCCGCCCACCACTGCCCCCTCCTACCTCCCTCATCTCTGCTGAGGACTTTGCCACACACTTCAAAAATAAGATCGACCAAACAAGGCAAGTCTTCATTGTTCAACCACCTCAACCACTTTGTATACCAGACCAATGCCCTAACCCCATAACCTCCCTCTCCAATATAACTGAAGGGGAGCTTAATTGTCTTCTCTCCAAATCGCACCTCACAACCTGTGCACTTGACCCCATCCCAACCCACCTCCTCCCCAACCTCACCACCACTATTATTCCATCCCTAACCCACCTCTTCAACCTATCACTAACTTCCGGTACCTTCCCTTCTGCTTTCAAGCATGCCACAATCACGCCTATCCTTAAAAAGCCAACCCTCGACCCAACCGCTATGTCCAGCTATCGCCCAATATCGCTGCTCCCATTCGCTTCCAAACTCCTGGAGCTGCATGTCCACGCTGAGCTTTCCTACCACTTCTCTTCTAACTTGCTCTTTGACACTCTACAATCTGGTTTCCGCCCCCATCACTCCACTGAGACAGCCCTGACCAAAATTACTAATGACCTACTTACAGCCAAAGCAAACGGACAATACTCTATACTCCTGCTTCTTGACCTGTCCTCTGCTTTTGACACAGTTGACCACTGCCTTCTACTACAGATTCTTTCCTCCTTTGGCGTCAAAGACCTCGCCCTATCTTGGATCTCCTCATACCTTTCCAACCGCACATTCAGCGTCTCCCACTCCCACACTACCTCCTCGTCCCACCCTCTCTCTGTTGGAGTTCCCAAGGCTCTGTTCTAGGACCCCTACTCTTCTCAATCTATACACTTGGCCTGGGGCAACTCATAAAGTCCCACGGATTCCAGTACCACCTTTACGCTGATGACACTCAGATCTACCTCTCTGGCCCAGACATCACTTCTCTGCTATCCAGAATCCCGGAGTGTCTATCAGCCATATCCTCCTTCTTCTCCTCCCGCTTCCTCAAACTCAATGTGGACAAATCTGAACTCATAATCTTTCCCCCATCCCACAGATCTTCCTTACCTGACCTATCTACCACAATTAACGACATCACGCTTTCCCCCGTACCAGAAGTCCGCTGCCTCGGAGTAACCCTTGACTCTGCCCTGTCCTTCAAACCGCACATCCAAGCTCTTTCTACCTCCTGTCGCCTTCAGCTCAAAAATATTTCAAGAATCCGTCCTTTCCTCAACCCTCAATCTACTAAAATGATTGTGCACGCCCTCATCATCTCCCGCCTCGACTACTGCAACACCCTTTTCTCTGGCCTCCCTGCTAACACCCTCGCACCTCTCCAGTCCATCCTTAACTCTGCTGCACGACTAATTCACCTCTCTCCTCGCTACTCCTCCGCTTCTCCCCTCTGCAAATCTCTTCACTGGCTCCCATTCCCTCAGCGTATCCAGTTCAAATTACTAATACTGACCTACAAGGCCATCTATAATCTGTCTCCTCCATATATCTCTGAACTAATCTCCCGATATCTTCCCTCAGGTAATCTCCGATCCTCCCAAGACATCCTTCTCTCCTCCACACTTATTCGCTCCTCACCCAACCGCCTCCAAGACTTCTCCCGAATATCCCCCATCCTCTGGAATTCTTTGCCCCAACACATCCGACTATCAAACTCATTCAGATCCTTCAGACGGAACTTGAAAACCCATCTCTTCAGGAAAGCCTACAGCCTGCAATGACCCTGCTGCCTCCTCACCACTACCGGAGTTATTGCCTCAACCAACACCGGAACTGCTGCAACCCCCCGACCTACTGTCTCCTGCCTCACAATCCTGTAGAATGTAAGCCCGAAAGGGCAGGGTCCTCTCCCCTCTGTATCAGTCTGTCATTGTTAGTTTGTTTACTGTAAGTGATACCTGTAATTTGTATGTAACCCCTTCTCATGTACAGCACCATGGAACCAATGGTGCTATAGAAATAAATATTAATAATAATAATAATAATAATATACATAGGAGCAGTATTATAGTAGTTATATTCTTGTACATAGGGGCAGTATTATAGTAGTTATATTCTTGTACATAGGGGCAGTATTATAGTAGTTATATTCTTGCACATAGGGCAGTATTATAGTAGTTATATTCTTGTACATAGGGGCAGTATTATAGTAGTTATATTCTTGTACATAGGAGCAGTGTTATAGTCGCTTTATTCTTGTACATAGGGGCAGTATTATAGTAGTTATATTCTTGTACATAGGAGCAGTATTATAGTAGTTATATTCTTGTATATAGGAGCAATATTATAGTAGTTATATTCTTGTACATAGGAGCAGTATTATAGTAGTTATATTCTTGTACATAGGGGCAGTATTATAGTAGTTATATTCTTGCACATAGGGCAGTATTATAGTAGTTATATTCTTGTACATAGGGGCAGTATTATAGTAGTTATATTCTTGTACATAGGAGCAGTGTTATAGTCGCTTTATTCTTGTACATAGGGGCAGTATTATAGTAGTTATATTCTTGTACATAGGGGCAATTTTTATTGTAAAAACCAAACAAATACAAATATACTGACATTCCTCCAGTAATATAAATTCACTTGGATTGTACATACATTCACTACATATCCGGATTATACATATAAAATTATCTTAAAGAGTCCATACACCTGGTTGGAGAAAAAAAAAAAAAAAAAACATCATATTTCAACCCAGTGACACATCCTTCCATAACTTAACATTTCCTAATTTTCCTAATGATTCTATCTATCTGGGCTCGGACATTATGTGGTTGACAGCGTCACAGATCTGAGTCGGAGTTATCCTGGTCACCGCCGGTCTCCATTTCAGACTCTACCCGAGAGCCCTCAGGTAATGGCTTCCGCTTGGGCGGAGGACAGTCCTCTACGTCCCTATCAAACTCTGCGTCAATTCTTCTAAGGTCATCCTCAAAATCACCGTCAGACTCAGACAGAACACCAAACCCATTAGATAAGTCCATTACACCTGCAGAACTCTGGACCTTCTTCCTGGCTCCTTGGCCAGTGTCATACTCCTTCTCAGGTTTACGGGAGGTCTTGTCCTTTTTCTTTCTTTTAGTCTGAGACACAGATGGTAGTACTGAAGTAATGCTTCGCTGTGACTGCTGCCCCTGAGAGACAACCTCCATACTTCCCTGTGCACCCTCTGAACCCTGCTGCTCTGGTGTCACCTGAGTAGACCCCTGGTGGGCCTCCGGTCTGGCCAGTATTTCCCCTGACAGTAAAGCTGCCTCCTCTAGAATCTCTGCCCCTGCCACCAAATCCTCATCAGGATAGTCCTTACAGATATTGTGCCAGGCGTCAGGACAGTCCCTGTGAGGGTGACCGATCTTCCCACAAAGGTTGCACCTGATGTTCTGGCAGTCTGCAGCCACATGGCCGACCTCCCCACACAGGTTGCACTTCACCACAGTACACGTATTTGCCAGGTGACCCGCCTTGCCACATTTGAAGCACTTACGAGGCTGCCCAGGATAGAAACACACACCCCTCTCCCTCCCAATAAAGAAGGAGTTGGGTAAGTGGGCAGTGATATTATCGCACTGGCGCAGTTTCACCAAAACCCTCCACCCTCCTGTCCAGATACCATCATTGTCTCTGCTTTTGGTGAGGTCAGAGACCAGGTCACAATGCCTCCGGAGCCACACCACAATGTCCTGCGGGGGAACAGACTCATTCCAGAAGATGAGATTTACCGTAACGGTATCTGGCTTAGAGATAGGAATAAAGCTGAACTTACTCCAGCCCTCAGTGTCTCTAAACTTGGGGAAATTAGACCAGAACCTGTCCAGGTCACTCATGAGCTTAAAGCTGACATCATAGCCCTGCCTGTCTGGAAGATTAATCACCGCCAAGATGCTGACTGGCGCAAACCCCATCTGGCGACACAAGAGCTCCCTGACCACAAACCTTCTATCTGGCAGATCCTCCTTGGCACCTCTGTGCCGGAAACGCACGACGTTTCTCCGTTTAAATGCCTGGCCGGTATAATTGGCACCAGAGGTGAAGGACGGAGCACCACGACTCCAGGCATTACTGGGGGGAACCTGCGGGGTCACACTAGGCTGACTGACGGGGTGAGGGTCTGCAGCAGGGGGGGCTTCTACACCTTGTGTGCTCGGAATTAAAGGGGGAAATCACAGACATCATCATGCACATTATTATCATCAACATCAATGTCACTATCAGACTGCGCAGCGTCCACCAAAGATACTGTGCTCCCCCAAACCCCCGACCCCTCAGATACAGCGCGGTTATCCCCAGCATCAGAGCCCTGCTGGGCACCATCAGGAACTACCGGCACATGTCCACTGCCCAACTGTGGTGCATGGCATTCTGAGACTTGTAGTCCCTCTGCTGAAAAATGTCCATGCTGCTGCTTGGAATCTGCTGCAGGCGGCTGTGCTGGGCATTCTGCGACTTGTTGTACCTCTACTGGAATGTGCCCTTCATGCTGCTGCTTGGAATCTGCTGCAGGCTGTTGTGCTGGGCATTCTGTGACTTGTTGTACCTCTGCTGGAATCTGCACTACATGCTTCTGCTTTGGATCTGCTGCAGGCAGTTTTGCTGGGCATTCTGAGACTTGTGGTACGTCTGCTGGGGTCTGTACTACAGGCTGCTGCTTGGTGCGGCATTTGCCCCTTTTGGAAGCAGAAACTTGCAGGCTGCAGCACTGGCCGCACCTGCTTCTGGGGTCCACCTGGGACAATGTCTGACCTGGAACCTGCAGAGTTCTGCTTCTGTGAATTAAACAGTTCCTGGTTCCTATAAGTCTCCGCCAGGGGCCCCATCCTCTCTAGGACGCAGTCCATGTCCCTCACCACTTTTGCCAGCAATACACCCAGTGTGTTCAGAGTCTCATCATAAAAATCATGACTCCCGGGATTAATAGCCTTTAGCTTATAGCAAGTGTCTATCTGCATCTGTAGTGAGTCTTTCTGCTGCTGTAACTCACCGAACTTCTTGACCAGTCCTGGGATCTCCTCTGCGAGCTGAAGCTCAGGTGCACGTGGCGTCTCCTCCTGGGATCCTGCATTCAGCGATGTCCCCGGCTGCTTGAACCCAGACGTCTCCTTAATTTTCACCACCGCTGGTTTCATGGCTCCAGGCTCCACAGCACTTTTACTGCTGCCAACTGACTGCGACCGTGTGCGTCCTGACCGCGCCATACTGCCATGCTGCTGTAAGTTCTCCTGGATGGTTTGTCTTTCCAAAGACGTCCGTCTCTGCCTGGGAGCAGGAGAGGTGATCTGCACAGCTGGGGCTGATCTCACCTGTGCACCTGGCAGGAGCTGCTTGCTGACTGGGGAGTTACCTGACTTCACATTGTGCTGTAACCCATCGCTGACCGACACTTTTCCTTCTTGCTTCTTTGCTGGACTTGGAGGTTTTCCTCCCAAAACTTTACTGACGGCTTTTTCCTCCTTCACAGAACTGCTGCAGCTTTGGCTCGCTGCATTCACTGCTCTGACAGTGGCTCTGGGATTAACATTCCCATTAGGAGAGGCCTGGGAGGCTTGTCCCAGTGTAGGCCGGGAAGCCTGGGCCTTGCCTGGGGAGCTTCCCCGCCCAGGGTGGCCCCTCCCTGGGCTTGCTCCAGACATCAGGAGAGCTACAAACACACAACCTCTCAGCTAGGAGGCAGTATTATAGTAGTTATATTCTTGTACATAGGGGCAGTAATATAGTAGTTACATTCTTGTACATAGGAGCAGTATTATAGTAGTTATATTCTTGTACATAGGAGCAGTATTATAGTAGTTATATTCTTGTACATAGGGGCAGTATTATAGTAGTTATATTCTTGTACATAGGGGCAGTATTATAGTAGTTATATTCTTGTACATAGGGGCAGTATTATAGTAGTTATATTCTTGTACATAGGAGCAGTATTATAGTAGTTATATTCTTGTACAAAGGGGCAGTATTATAGTAGTTATATTCTTGTACATATGGGCAGTATTATAGTAGTTATATTCTTGTACATAGGAGCAGTATTATAGTAGTTATATTCCTGTGCATAGGGGCAGTATTATAGTAGTTATATTCTTGTACATAGGGAGCAGTATTATAGTAGTTATATTCTTGTACATAGGGGACAGTATTATAGTAGTTATATTCTTGTACATAGGGGAGCAGTATTATAGTAGTTATATTCTTGTACATAGGAGAAGTATTATAGTAGTTATATTCTTGTACATAGGGGCAGTATTATAGTAGTTATATTCTTGTATATAGGAGCAGTATTATAGTAGTTATATTCTTGTACATAGGGGCAGTATTATAGTAGTTATATTCTTGTACATAGGGGCAGTATTATAGTAGTTATATTCTTGTACATAGGGGCAGTATTATAGTAGTTATATTCTTGTACATAGGAGCAGTATTATAGTAGTTATATTCTTGTACATAGGAGCAGTATTATAGTAGTTATATTCTTGTACATAGGGGACAGTATTATAGTAGTTATATTCTTGTACATAGGGGAGCAGTATTATAGTAGTTATATTCTTGTACACAGGAGAAGTATTATAGTAGTTATATTCTTGTACATAGGGGCAGTATTATAGTAGTTATATTCTTGTATATAGGAGCAGTATTATAGTAGTTATATTCCTGTACATAGGGGCAGTATTATAGTAGTTATATTCTTGTACATAGGAGCAGTATTATAGTAGTTATATTCCTGTACATAGGGGCAGTATTATAGTAGTTATATTCTTGTATATAGGAGCAGTATTATAGTAGTTATATTCTTGTACATAGGGGCAGTATTATAGTAGTTATATTCTTGTACATAGGGGCAGTATTATAGTAGTTATATTCTTGTACATAGGAGCAGTATTATAGTAGTTATATTCTTGTACATAGGGGGCAGTATTATAGTAGTTATATTTTTGCACATAGGAGCAGTATTATAGTAGTTATATTCTTGTACATAGGAGCAGTATTATAGTAGTTATATTCTTGTACATAGGAGCAGTATTATATTAGTTATATTCTTGTACATAGGGGCAGTATTATAGTAGTTATATTCTTGTACATAGGAGCAGTATTATAGTAGTTATATTCTTGTACATAGGGGCAGTATTATAGTAGTTATATTCTTGTACATAGAGTCAAAATTATTGTAGTTATATTCTTGTACATAGGGGCAGTATGATAGTAGTTATAGGCAGATATGTTTGGAACAGCCGAGATCCTCCATTAACTGAGTACAAGTGATGAGAAGTGATGGAGGCGACGGGCGGTTACCAGATACCGATGATGGAGGCGACGGGTGGTTACCAGATACCGATGATGGAGGCGACGGGCGGTCACCAGATACCGATGATGGAGGCGACGGGCGGTCACCAGATACCGATGATGGAGGCGACGGGCGGTCACCAGATGCAGATGATGGAGGCGACGGGCGGTCACCTGATACCGATGATGGAGGCGACGGGTGGTTACCAGATACCGATGATGGAGGCGACGGGCGGTTACCAGATACCGATGATGGAGGCGACGGGCGGTCACCAGATACCGATGATGGAGGCGACGGGCGGTCACCAGATGCCGATGATGGAGGCGACGGGCGGTCACCTGATACCGATGATGGAGGCGACGGGCGGTCACCAGATTCCGATGATGGAGGCGACTGGCGGTCACCAGATACCGATGATGGAGGCGACGGGCGGTCACCAGATACCGATGATGGAGGCGACGGGCGGTCACCAGATACCGATGATGGAGGCGACTGGCGGTTACCAGATACCGATGATGGAGGCGACGGGTGGTTACCAGATACCGATGATGGAGGTGACGGGCGGTCTCCAGATACTGATGTTGGAGGCGACGGGCGGTCACCAGATACTGATGATGGAGGCGACGGGCGGTCACCTGATACCGATGATGGAGGCGACGGGCGGTCACCAGATTCCGATGATGGAGGCGACTGGCGGTCACCAGATACCGATGATGGAGGCGACGGGCGGTCACCAGATACCGATGATGGAGGCGACTGGCGGTTACCAGATACCGATGATGGAGGCGACGGGTGGTTACCAGATACCGATGATGGAGGTGACTGGAGGTCACCAGTTGCTGATTGGTTTAGATTTCTCTTTTGTTCATTCAGTTTGAATTTGTCAATAAAGATAAACTATTACCACTTTTATGTATGAAAGCTTCTTACTTTGTAGGTTATTTTTTATTTCAGCACCTGCCTAAGACTTGTACACACCAGTGTGTTTCCCATTTTCCTTTTCTTTCCCCGTCTTTTGCCCCCGGCCGCTGCCTTTTCCCTTGTGCTCCTTGATGTAACATCACCTTAATCCTTGTGATAATTTCTCACGGTGATTTACAGAATGTGAATTTGCATTAGTAATCATGTGCAGGTCTCACAGTAATAATTGGGGGATGGGGTGTGAAATATTGATTTTTCACAGTTAGAATGTATAATTTAATTATTGGTGGCTTCTGAGTCGGAAGCAGAAAGATCGGCACGATGATCACTGACCTCCAGTGGAAACACTGGGATGGATTTGACTCTTCAATCTCCTGTCATCTGGTTTAATTTTTAATATATTCTGTTTTTCTATAATTACTGAACAAGAAAACTTCAGATTTGTTTGTCTCTAGTTATTTCATTGAATGGATCGATGATCAGATATTCTGAATTAAAGTAAAGCAATGCAGGATAAAAAAAAATCCAGTATCTTACCATGATCCAGATCCGGACCCCACTGCCATCATCTGGAGGTGCACCAAGAGCTCGTGTCCCCGGCCATGGGCAAAACAGACCTCTCAGGAAGACGCCTCCATCTGATGCGGTAGATGAGCTCTGGTGGTGTCCTCCTTGACTGATGACCCAGCCTGGGAGGGTCGGGGCTGACACTGAATATTTTGAGTCCAGATATCGACACGAGGACTTTGGCGGTGCTCTGCTGTATTGATGATGTGGGCTAAGGCTACTTTCACACATCAGTTTTTTGCCGTCAGTCACAATCCGTTGGCTAGCGGATCCGTCGCATCAGGTGTTCATCCGTTTCTTCCGTTTTTTAAAAGCCAGTAATTCAGTGCGCTGTACAGCAAAATCACACTGACATGTCTGAATCGAAAGAATAGATATATACACATAGAATACACGTATATATATATATATATACATACATATATATACAGTACAGACCAAAAGTTTGGACACACCTTTTCATTCAAAGATTTTTCTGTATTTTCATGACTATGAAAATTGTACATTCACACTGAAGGCATCAAAACTATGAATTATCACATGTGGAATTATACATTACACTTTACAAAAAAGTGTGAAACAACTGAAAATATGTCTTATATTCTAGGTTCTTCAAAGTAGCCACCTTTTGCTTTGATGACTGCTTTGCACACTCTTGACATTCTCTTGATGAGCTTCAAGAGGTAGTCACCGGGAATGGTCTTCCAACAGTCTTGAAGGAGTTCCCAGAGATGCTTAGCACTTGTTGGCCCTTTTGCCTTCACTCTGCGGTCCAGCTCACCCAAACCATCTCGATTGGGATCAGGTCTGGTGACTGTGGAGTCCAGGTCATCTGGCGTAGCACCCCATCACTCTCCTTCATGGTCAAATAGCCCTTACACAGCCTGGAGGTGTGTTTGGGGTCATTGTCCTGTTGAAAAATAAATGATGGTCCAACTAAACGCAAACCGGATGGAATAGCATGCCGCTGCAAGATGCTGTGGTAGCCATGCTGGTTCAGTATGCCTTCAATTTTGAATAAATCCCCAACAGTGTCACCAGCAAAGCACCCCCACACCATCACACCACCTCCTCCATGCTTTACGGTGGGACCCAGGCATGTAGAGTCCATCCGTTCACCTTTTCTGCGTCGCACAAAGACACGGTGGTTGGAACCAAAGATCTCAAATTTGGACTCATCAGACTAAAGCACAGATTTCCACTGGTCTAATGTCCATTCCTTGTGTTCTTTAGCCCAAACAAGTCTCTTCTGCTTGTTGCCTGTCCTTAGCAGTGGTTTCCTAGCAGCTATTTTACCATGAAGGCCTGCTGCACAAAGTCTCCTCTTAACAGTTGTTGTAGAGATGTGTCTGCTGCTAGAACTCTGTGTGGCATTGACCTGGTCTCTAATCTGAGCTGCTGTAAACCTGCGATTTCTGAGGCTGGTGACTCGGATAAACTTATCATCAGAAGCAGAGGTGACTCTTGGTCTTCCTTTCCTGGGGCGGTCCTCATGTGAGCCAGTTTCTTTGTAGCGCTTGATGGTTTTTGCAACTGCACTTGGAGACACTTTCAAAGTTTTCCCAATTTTTCGGACTGACTGACCTTCATTTCTTAAAGTAATGATGGCCACTCGTTTTTCTTTACTTAGAATGTGTATTATGGCAAGAAAAAAGCAGCTAACAGTCTATTCAGTAGGACTATCAGCTGTGTATCCACCAGACTTCTGCACAACACAACTGATGGTCCCAACCCCATTTATAAGGCCAGAAATCCCACTTATTAAACCTGACAGGGCACACCTGTGAAGTGAAAACCATTCCCGGCGACTACCTCTTAAAGCTCATCAAGAGAATGCCAAGAGTGTGCAAAGCAGTGATCAAAGCAAAAGGTGGCTACTTTGAAGAACCTAGAATATAAGACATATTTTCAGTTGTTTCACACTTTTTTGTAAAGTGTAATGTATAATTCCACATGTGATAATTCATAGTTTTGATGCTTTCAGTGTGAATGTACAATTTTCATAGTCATGAAAATACAGAAAAATCTTTGAATGAAAAGGTGTGTCCAAACTTTTGGTCTGTACTGTGTATATATATAGTATATATATATATATATATATATATATATATACATACATACATACATGTCATTGAGACACACACATATATATATATATATATTTATAGTTCATACAGTTCTACATGACATGATTTCATTCACTCTGCAGTGGTTTACAGCCGGGCCGGTAGCATTAGCATAGGTCCCGGTTGTAAACTAGTTAATCCCTTATGATAAGATTGCAGCGGGGGGGCCTGACTGAACGGCGGAGAGGTATGGATATTGTTGCTTTTTTATTTTTTTTTGGTTACAGGAGAACTTATTGACACCTCTCCATTATTAACCCGGTTTAATGTCACCTTTCAATAGCAAGGTGACATTAACCCCTTATTAACCCATGAGCCACCGCTGAAGGCAATGGGAATAGAGAGGCTAAGTGCCAGAAAAGGCACATCTTATAGATGTGCCTTTTCTGGGGGGGCTGGGGCCAGAGGTTTGTAGCCGGGGGGGGGCCATAAACCATGGTCCCTCTGTAGGCTATGAATATCTGTCCACTCCTCAGTCACTTGCTTTTCCTCTCTGGCGGAGAAAATTGGGCGGGAGCAAACGCAATTTTTTTCTGCGATTATAGCCTTAAATTTAACCCCTAGAGTTCCAAATTTTTCACAACACAAACTACTAAATTGATTAAACACTGACATATATAGATTGTTTTGATATGACATGGTTTACTATATGTAACCATGTGTCAATTCATGTCGGGTTCGGTAATGATTTTACTGAAGCCGGCAATTGATTTAGTGACTATTATGCTATGTAGAAGTGTATGAACTATATATATTATATATATATATATATATATATCTATGTATTCTATGTGTATATATGTATTGTTTTGTTTGTGTTTTAACCTGCCAGGAGCATGCTCAGTTAAAAAAAACAGATCCGTCGCTGGAATCGGTCATTTGACGGATGACGGCGGATCCTGCGGCCATAGGCTTCCATTATAACAAACGACGGACAGAAACGGATCCGCCGCTGTCCGATTTTCTGACGGAGACAAAAAATGTTGCTTTGTGCGTTGTGTCCGGCAGATGGACCAAAAATTTTCGACGGATCCGTCGAACGACGGATGAAACGTACGGACATCCGTCGCAATCCGTTCCTAATACAAGTCTATGAGAAAAAAACGAATCCTGCAGCATCAGTCTCCGGATCCGTTTAAAAAAAAAAAAACGATGGATTGTGACTGATGGCAAAAAAACTGATGTGTGAAAGAGGCCTTAAAGAATCAGATTTGTCACGGGTCTAATCGTCAGGCAGGGACCACCTACGGTGGTGTCCAAATTACGGAAAAGAGAGAGGGACACTGGCAGTACTTGCTGGATCAATGTAAATGGAAACGAGTGGGTGACCCGAGCAGGACCCTGTTGGATTGACACTAGTGGAAACGAGTGGGTGACCCGAGCAGTACCCTGTTGGATTGACACTAATGGAAATGAGAGAGGGACCCGAGCAGTACCCTGTTGGACTGACACTAATGGAAACGAGTGGGTGACCCGAGCAGTACCCTGTTGGATTGTTACTAATGGAAACGAGAGGGGACCCGAGCAGTACCGTTGGATTGACACTAATGGAAACGAGTGGGTGACCCGATCAGTACCCTGTTGGATTGACACTAATGGAAACGAGTGGGTGACCCGATCAGTACCCTGTTGGATTGACACTAATGGAAATGAGAGGGTACCCAAGCAGTACCCTGTTGGATTAACACTAATAGAAACGGGTGGGTGACCCGAGCAGTACCCTGATGGATTGTTACTAATGGAAACGAGTGGGTGACCCGAGCAGTACCCTGTTGGATTGACACTAATGGAAACGAGAGAGGGACCCGAGCAGTACCCTGTTGGATTGACACTAATGGAAACGAGTGGGTGACCCGAGCAGTACCCTGTTGGATTGACACTAATGGAAACGAGTGGGTGACCCGAGCAGTACCCTGATGGATTGTTACTAATGGAAACAAGTGGGTGACCCGAGCAGTACCCTGTTGGATTGACACTAATGGAAACGAGAGAGGGACCCGAGCACTACCCTGTTGGATTGACACTAATGGAAACGAGTGGGTGACCCGAGCAGTACCCTGTTGGATTGACACTAATGGAAACGAGAGAGGGACCCGAGCAGAACACTGTTGGATTGACACTAATGGAAACGAGTGGGTGACACGAGCAGTACCCTGTTGGATTAACACTAATGGAAACGAGAGGGGACCCGAGCAGTACCCTGTTGGATTAACACTAATGGAAACCAGTGGGTGACCCGAGCAGTACCCTATTGGATTGTTACTAATGGAAATGAGAGGGGGACCCGAGCAGTACCCTGTAGGATTAACACTAATGAAAACGAGTGGGTGACCCGAGCAGTACCCTGTAGGATTAACACTAATGGAAACGAGAGGGGGACCCGAGCAGTACCCTGTTGGATTAACACTAATGGAAACGAGTGGGTGACCCGAGCAGTACCCTGCTGGATTGACATTAATGGAAACGAGTGGGTGACCCGAGCAGTACCCTGCTGGATTGACATTAATGGAAACGAGTGGGTGACCCGAGCAGTACCCTGCTGGATTGACACTAATGGAAATGAGAGAGGGACCCGAGCACTACCCTGTTGGATTAACACTAATGGAAACGAGAGGGGACCCGAGCAGCACCCTGATGGATTGTTACTAATGGAAACGAGAGGGGACCCGAGCACTACCCTGTTGGATTGACACTAATGGAAACGAGTGGGTGACCCGAGCAGTACCCTGTTGGATTGTTATTAATGGAAACGAGAGGGGGACCCGAGCAGTACCCTGTTGGATTAACACTAATGGAAATGAGTGGGTGACCCGAGCAGTACCCTGCTGGATTGACATTAATGGAAACGAGTGGGTGACCAGAGCAGTACCCTGTTGGATTAACACTAATGGAAACGAGTGGGTGACACGAGCAGTACCCTGTTGGATTAACACTAATGGAAACGAGTGGGTGACCCGAGCAGTACCCTGCTGGATTGACATTAATGGAAACGAGTGGGTGACCCGAGCAGTACCCTGCAGGATTGACATTAATGGAAACGAGCAGTACCCTGTTGTATTGACACTAATGGAAACGAGAGAGGGACCCGAGCACTACCCTGTTGGATTGACACTAATGGAAACGAGTGGGTGACCCGAGCAGTACCCTGTTGGATTGACACTAATGGAAAAGAGTGGGTGACCCGAGCAGGACCCTGTTGGATTAACACTAATGGAAACGAGAGGGGACCCGAGCAGCACCCTGATAGATTGTTACTAATGGAAACGAGAGGGGACCCGAGCAGTACCCTGTTGGATTGACACTAATGGAAACGAGAGAGGGACCCAAGCAGTACCCTGTTGGATTGACACTAATGGAAATGAGTGGGTGACCCGAGCAGTACCCTGTTGGATTAACACTAATGGAAACGAGAGGGGACCCGAGCAGCACCCTGTTGGATTGTTACTAATGGAAAGAGAGGGGGACCCAAGCAGTACCCTGTTGGATTGACACTAATGGAAACGAGAGAGGGACCCGAGCAGAACCCTGTTGGATTGACACTAATGGAAACGAGTGGGTGACCCGAGCAGTACCCTGTTGGATTGACACTAATGGAAATGAGTGGGTGACACGAGCAGTACCCTGTTGGATTAACACTAATGGAAACGAGAGGGGACCGGAGCAGTACCCTGTTGGATTAACACTAATGGAAACCAGTGGGTGACCAGAGCAGTACCCTATTGGATTGTTACTAATGGAAATGAGAGGGGGACCCGAGCAGTACCCTGTAGGATTAACACTAATGGAAACGAGTGGGTGACTCGAGCAGTACCCTGTTGGATTGACACTAACGGAAACGAGTGGGTGACCCAAGCAGTATCCTGTTGGATTGTTACTAACGGAAACGAGAGGGGGACCCGAGCAGTACCCTGTTGGATTGACATTAATGGAAACGAGTGGGTGACCCGAGCAGCACCCTGTTGGATTGTTATTAATGGAAACGAGTGGGTGACCTGAGCAGTACCCTGCTGGATTGACATTAATGGAAACGAGTGGGTGACCCGAGCAGTACCCTGCTGGATTGACATTAATGGAAACGAGTGGGTGACCCGAGCAGTACCCTGCTGGATTGACATTAATGGAAACGAGTGGGTGACCCGAGCAGTAACCTGCTGGATTGACATTAATGGAAACGAGTGGGTGACCCGAGCAGTACCCTGTTGGATTGACACTAATGGAAACGAGTGGGTGACCAGAGCAGTACCCTGTTGGAGTAACACTAATGGAAACGAGTGGGTGACCCGAGCAGTACCCTGTTGGATTAACACTAATGGAAACGAGTGGGTGACCCGAGCAGTGCCCTGCTGGATTGACATTAATGGAAACGAGTGGGTGACCAGAGCAGTACCCTGTTGGAGTAACACTAATGGAAACGAGTGGGTGACCCGAACAGTACCCTGTTGGATTAACACTAATGGAAACGAGTGGGTGACCCGAGCAGTGCCCTGCTGGATTGACATTAATGGAAACGAGTGGGTGACCCGAGCAGTACCCTGCTGGATTGACATTAATGGAAACGAGTGGGTGACCCGAGCAGTACCCTGCTGGATTGACATTAATGGAAACGAGTGGGTGACCCGAGCAGTACCTGCTGGATTGACACTAATGGAAACGAGTGGGTGACCCGAGCAGTACCCTGTTGGATTAACACTAATGGAAACGAGTGGGTGACCCGAGCAGTACCCTGTTGGATTAACACTAATGGAAACGAGTGGGTGACCCGAGCAGTACCCTGCTGGATTGACATTAATGGAAACGAGTGGGTGACCCGAGCAGTAACCTGCTGGATTGACATTAATGGAAACGAGTGGGTGACCCGAGCAGTAACCTGCTGGATTGACATTAATGGAAACGAGTGGGTGACCCGAGCAGTACCCTGCTGGATTGACACTAATGGAAACGAGTGGGTGACCCGAGCAGCACCCTGTTGTATTGACACTAATGGAAACGAGTGGGGGATACTGGCGGTACCCTGATGAACTGACAATAATCAAAATGAATAGGGAACATTAGGAGTACCCTGTTGGTTTGATACTAATGCAAAAGAGTGGGTGACCCATGCACAACCCTGTTGGATTGACACTAGCACCAAAGCACAAAAAAAAAAAAAAAAAAAGTTATATTCTGCAAATAAATATTTTTCATTCAAGATTGTAAAAAAATTGTAACATAATTCCTTGATTTTTTTCAAGATCTCTGGAGATTCCGCTAAGTGACACTTTCTGATCCGCATATTGTCGAGGAACCCGCCTAACAAATAAAGATCGCCCAAAGCAGAGCGCCCCTTTAAGGACTCTGTCTCTGTCTAATCGTAACATCAATATTTCAGCCGTATCTTTTGATTCCCTTTCTCTGTAGTTTGCAATATCATTAAATAGTGACAATTTATGGTTAAAAATAAAAGTTAAAAAAAAGTGTGTCTCTGGGGACGACTGACCTCAATTACAACAATTATTGGACATAAAATTTCCCTTTTGTTTAACTTTCCCAAATGCACAAAAGAGCAATCATTTAAATAGCACGAGAATAAGAAAAGCCATGTAAGGAAAAATGCAAATGTTAAAAAAAAAGTTGAACAATTAAAAAAATGGAGTCAAATATGAGCATTAATAACCTGCAAAAAATCATACGCGTTTCGCCGTTCTGCTACATGGCTTCCTCAGGGGGAATAAGTGTGTACAAAGCCTGTCTTTATATAGTAATTCTACATATCTGAATTATTTGCCAATTTTCTTGTTCACCCATAATCCATACAAAAAATGTGTGGCACATCATCGTGAAACTGGAGTAAAAAAAATAATAAAAGAGCATGCATATGTAAGGCGCTATAACCTGCCTGACACATTCTTTGTGCACCGATCTAGGTATAGTGCGGTCATGTCACCTCATGGGCACATATGACTAAGGAACTGCCCTTCCAATATGACAACGCAAGTCAGTAATATATGAGATCACAACAAAATAATGACTCCACAAATATGGCCGCTGTTATTATACATGACATAGTAGAACATGCACTGAAGAACCCCCTGAAGAAGCATGTGTCGGATCACAACAAACCACAAAATGTCTGGTGAAATCACATTATTGAGAAAGCAGACATGCCAAACACAACTAGTACAAATGAGCAAATCGATTTGCAGGACCCCGATCCAGCAGTCACATCAGTAGTCTGTGACAGCAGGTGGGAGCCTAGTGAAACACGTGATACTGGCGGCCACACCAGACTCCTCTTCTGATTGATCTGCCTGGCATCATGTCATCGTTGCTGCATCTGCGTCAGAAGAAATATTTGTGGAAATCCTCCGTGCTACTGAATAGCTGAAAATATGCCAGTCCGAGAATAAATGTAATAGACATATTGTGGTTTTTATTTGACGCGTTTCGAAGTTACAAGAGTCTCCTCTTCAAGAAAAAGATGGATCACTGCACATGTGCAAAACGCGTAGACTAAAAACCACAATATATTTATTACATTTATTCTCGAACTGGCGTCTTTTCAGCTATTCAGCAGCGCGGAAGATTTCCACTAATATTTCTACTGACAGATATCTGATGGTTACGGTGTAACTCGTGTACCTGCAACAGCTGATAAATACAACCTACAAGCACACAAAGAATATAAATCAGGTAAACACAATCTGACACATTCACCTCGATGCAATGTAATGTATGTACACAGTGACTGCACCAGCAGAATAGTGAGTGCAGCTCTGGAGTATAATACAGGATGTAACTCAGGATCAGTAATGTAATGTATGTACACAGTGACTGCACCAGCAGAATAGTGAGTGCAGCTCTGGGGTATAATACAGGATGTAACTCAGGATCAGTAATGTAATGTATGTACACAGTGACTGCACCAGCAGAATAGTGAGTGCAGCTCTGGAGTATAATACAGGATGTAACTCAGGATCAGTAATGTAATGTATGTACACAGTGACTGCACCAGCAGAATAGTGAGTGCAGCTCTGGGGTATAATACAGGATGTAACTCAGGATCAGTAATGTAATGTATGTACACAGTGACTGCACCAGCAGAATAGTGAGTGCAGCTCTGGAGTATAATACAGGATGTAACTCAGGATCAGTAATGTAATGTATGTACACAGTGACTGCACCAGCAGAATAGTGAGTGCAGCTCTGGAGTATAATACAGGACGTAACTCAGGATCAGTAATGTAATGTATGTACACAGTGACTGCACCAGCAGAATAGTGAGTGCAGCTCTGGAGTATAATACAGGATGTAACTCAGAATCAGTAATGTAATGTATGTACACAGTGACTGCACCAGCAGAATAGTGAGTGCAGCTCTGGAGTATAATACAGGGTGTAACTCAGGATCAGTAAAGTAATGTATGTACACAGTGACTGCACCAGCAGAATAGTGAGTGCAGCTCTGGAGTGTAATACAGGATGTAACTCAGGATCAGTAATGTAATGTATGTACACAGTGACTGCACCAGCAGAATAGTGAGTGCAGCTCTGGGGTATAATACAGGGTGTAACTCAGGATCAGTAATGTAATGTATGTACACAGTGACTACACAGCAGAATAGTGAGTGCAGCTCTGGAGTATAATACAGGATGTAACTCAGGATCAGTAATGTAATGTATGTACACAGTGACTGCACCAGCAGAATAGTGAGTGCAGCTCTGGAGTATAATACAGGGTGTAACTCAGGATCAGTAATGTAATGTATGTACACAGTGACTGCACCAGCAGAATAGTGAGTGCAGCTCTGGAGTATAATACAGGATGTAACTCAGGATCAGTAATGTATGTACACAGTGACTGCACCAGCAGAATAGTGAGTGCAGCTCTGGAGTATAATACAGGATGTAACTCCAGATCAGTAATGTAATGTATGTACACAGTGACTGCACCAGCAGAATAGTGAGTGCAGCTCTGGAGTATAATACAGGATGTAACTCAGGATCAGTAATGTAATGTATGTACACAGTGACTGCACCAGCAGAATAGTGAGTGCAGCTCTGGAGTATAATACAGGATGTAACTCAGGATCAGTAATGTATGTACACAGTGACTGCACCAGCAGAATAGTGAGTGCAGCTCTGGGGTATAATACAGGATGTAACTCAGGATCAGTAATGTATGTACACAGTAACTGCACCAGCAGAATAGTGAGTGCAGCTCTGGAGTATAATACAGGATGTAACTCAGGATCAGTAATGTAATGTATGTACACAGTGACTGCACCAGCAGAACAGTGATTGCAGCTCTGGGGTATAATACAGGATGTAACTCAGGATCAGTAATGTAATGTATGTACACAGTGACTGCACCAGCAGAATAGTGAGTGCAGCTCTGGAGTATAATACAGGATGTAACTCAGGATCAGTAATGTAATGTATGTACACAGTGACTGCACCAGCAGAATAGTGAGTGCAGCTCTGGAGTATATTACAGGATGTAACTCAGGATCAGTAATGTAATGTATGTACACAGTGACTGCACCAGCAGAATAGTGAGTGCAGCTCTGGAGTATAATACAGGATGTAACTCAGGATCAGTAATGTAATGTATGTACACAGTGACTGCACCAGCAGAATAGTGAGTGCAGCTCTGGAGTAAAATACAGGATGTAACTCAGGATCAGTAATGTAATGTATGTACACAGTGACTGCACCAGCAGAATAGTGAGTGCAGCTCTGGAGTATAATACAGGATGTAATTCAGGATCAGTAATGTAATGTATGTACACAGTGACTGCACCAGCAGAATAGTGAGTGCAGCTCTGGGGTATAATACAGGATGTAACTCAGGATCAGTAATGTAATGTGTGTACACAGTGACTGCACCAGCAGAATAGTGAGTGCAGCTCTGGAGTATAATACAGGATGTAACTCAGGATCAGTAATGTAATGTATGTACACAGTGACTGCACCAGCAGAATAGTGATTGCAGCTCTGGAGTATAATACAGGATGTAACTCAGGATCAGTAATGTAATGTATGTACACAGTGACTGCACCAGCAGAATAGTGAGTGCAGCTCTGGAGTATAATACAGGATGTAACTCAGGATCAGTAATGTAATGTATGTACACAGTGACTGCACCAGCAGAATAGTGAGTGCAGCTCTGGGGTATAATACAGGATGTAACTCAGGATCAGTAATGTATGTACACAGTGACTGCACCAGCGAGTACTGAGTGCAGCTCTGGAGTATAATACAGGATGTAACTCAGGATCAGTAATGTAATGTATGTACACAGTGACTGCACCAGCAGAATAGTGAGTGCAGCTCTGGAGTATAATACAGGGTGTAACTCAGGATCAGTAATGTAATGTATGTACACAGTGACTGCACCAGCAGAATAGTGAGTGCAGCTCTGGGGTATAATACAGGATGTAACTCAGGATCAGTAATGTAATGTATGTACACAGTGACTGCACCAGCAGAATAGTGAGTGCAGCTCTGGAGTATAATTTCAGGGTGTAACTCAGGATCAGTAATGTAATGTATGTACACAGTGACTGCACCAGCAGAATAGTGAGTGCAGCTCTGGAGTATAATACAGGATGTAACTCAGGATCAGTAATGTAATGTATGTACACAGTGACTGCACCAGCAGAATAGTGAGTGCAGCTCTGGAGTATAATATAGGAGGTAACTCAGGATCAGTATGTAATGTATGTACCAGTGACTGCACCAGCAGAATAGTGAGTGCAGCTCTGGGGTATAATACAGGATGTAACTCAGGATCAGTAATGTACTGTATGTACACAGTGACTGCCCAGCAGAATAGTGAGTGCAGCTCTGGGGTATAATACAGGATGTAACTCAGGATCAGTAATGTAATGTATGTACACAGTGACTGCACCAGCAGAATAGTGAGTGCAGTCTGGAGTAGAATACAGGATGTAACTCAGGATCAGTAATGTAATGTATGTACACAGTGTCTATACCAGCAGAATAGTGAGTGCAGCTCTGGAGTATAATACAGGATGTAACTCAGGATCAGTAATGTAATGTATGTACACAGTGACTGCACCAGCAGAATAGTGAGTGCAGCTCTGGGGTATAATACAGGATGTAACTCAGGATCAGTAATGTAATGTATGTACACAGTGACTGCA
Source organism: Oophaga sylvatica (assembly GCA_033576555.1). Lineage (NCBI taxonomy): Eukaryota > Metazoa > Chordata > Amphibia > Anura > Dendrobatidae > Oophaga > Oophaga sylvatica. The sequence goes on along the minus strand of JARQOD010000005.1, from coordinate 15,484,372 downwards.
CCAGCAAAATAGTGAGTGCAGCTCTGGGGTATAATACAGGATGTAACTCAGGATCAGTAATGTAATGTATGTACACAGTGACTGCACAGCAGAATAGTGAGTACAGCTCTGGGGTATAATACAGGATGTAACTCAGGATCAGTAATGTAATGTATGTACACATTGACTGCACCAGCAGAATAGTGAGTGCAGCTCTGGAGTATAATACAGGATGTAACTCAGGATCAGTAATGTAATGTATGTACACAGTGACTGCACCAGCAGAATAGTGAGTGCAGCTCTGGGTATAATACAGGAGGTAACTCAGGATCAGTAATGTAATGTATGTACACAGTGACTGCACCGCAGAATAGTGAGTGCAGCTCTGGGGTATAATACAGGATGTAACTCAGGATTAGTAATGTAATGTTTGTACACAGTGACTGCACCAGCAGAATAGTGAGTGCAGCTCTGGGGTATAATACAGGATGTAACTCAGGATCGTAATGTAATGTATGTACACAGTGACTGCACCGCAGAATAGTGAGTGCAGCTTGGAGTATAATACAGGATGTAACTCAGGATCAGTAATGTAATGTATGTACACGTGACTGCACCAGCAGAATAGTGAGTGCAGCTCTGGGTATATACGGAGTAATCAGGATCAGTAATGTAATGTATGTACACAGTGACTGCACCAGCAGAATAGTGAGTGCAGCTCTGGGGTATAATACAGGATGTAACTCAGGATTAGTAATGTAATGTTTGTACACAGTGACTGCACCAGCAGAATAGTGAGTGCAGCTCTGGGGTATAATACAGGATGTAACTCAGGATCAGTAATGTATGTATGTACACAGTGACTGCACCAGCAGAATAGTGAGTGCAGCTCTGGGGTATAATACAGGATGTAACTCAGGATCAGTAATGTAATGTTTGTACACAGTGACTGCACCAGCAGAATAGTGAGTGCAGCTCTGGGGTATAATACAGGATGTAACTCAGGATCAGTAATGTAATGTATGTACACAGTGACTGCACCAGCAGAATAGTGAGTGCAGCTCTGGAGTATAATACAGGATGTAACTCAGGATCAGTAATGTAATGTATGTACACAGTGACTGCACCAGCAGAATAGTGAGTGCAGCTCTGGGTATAATACAGGATGTAACTCAGGATCAGTAATGTAATGTATGTACACAGTGACTGCACCAGCAGAATAGTGAGTGCAGCTCTGGGTATAATACAGGAGTAACTCAGGATCAGTAATGTATGTATGTACACAGTGACTGCACCAGCAGAATAGTGAGTGCAGCTCTGGGGTATAATACAGGATGTAACTCAGGATAGTAATGTAATGTTTGTACACAGTGACTGCACCAGCAGAATAGTGAGTGCAGCTCTGGGGTATAATACAGGATGTAACTCAGGATCAGTAATGTAATGTATTACACAGTGACTGCACCAGCAGAATAGTGAGTGCAGCTCTGGGGTATAATACAGGATGTAACTCAGGATTAGTAATGTAATGTTTTACACAGTGACTGCACCAGCAGAATAGTGAGTGCAGCTCTGGGTATAATACAGGATGTAACTCAGGATCAGTAATGTAATGTATGTACACAGTGACTGCACCAGCAGAATAGTGAGTGCAGCTCTGGGGTATAATACAGGATGTAACTCAGGATTAGTAATGTAATGTTTGTACACAGTGACTGCACCAGCAGAATAGTGAGTGCAGCTCTGGGGTATAATACAGGATGTAACTCAGGATCAGTAATGTAATGTATGTACACAGTGACTGCACCAGCAGAATAGTGAGTGCAGCTCTGGGTATAATACAGGAGGTAACTCAGGATCAGTAATGTAATGTATGTACACAGTGACTGCACCAGCAGAATAGTGAGTGCAGCTCTGGGGTATAATACAGGATGTAACTCAGGATTAGTAATGTAATGTTTGTACACAGTGACTGCACCAGCAGAATAGTGAGTGCAGCTCTGGGGTATAATACAGGATGTAACTCAGGATCAGTAATGTAATGTATGTACACAGTGACTGCACCAGCAGAATAGTGAGTGCAGCTCTGGGGTATAATACAGGATGTAACTCAGGATTAGTAATGTAATGTTTGTACACAGTGACTGCACCAGCAGAATAGTGAGTGCAGCTCTGGGGTATAATACAGGATGTAACTCAGGATCAGTAATGTAATGTATGTACACAGTGACTGCACCAGCAGAATAGTGAGTGCAGCTCTGGGGTATAATACAGGATGTAACTCAGGATTAGTAATGTAATGTTTGTACACAGTGACTGCACCAGCAGAATAGTGAGTGCAGCTCTGGGGTATAATACAGGATGTAACTCAGGATCAGTAATGTAATGTATGTACACAGTGACTGCACCAGCAGAATAGTGAGTGCAGCTCTGGGGTATAATACAGGAGGTAACTCAGGATCAGTAATGTAATGTATGTACACAGTGACTGCACCAGCAGAATAGTGAGTGCAGCTCTGGAGTATAATACAGGATGTAACTCAGGATCAGTAATGTATGTACACAGTGACTACACCAGCAGAATAGTGAGTGCAGCTCTGGGGTATAATACAGGAGGTAACTCAGGATCAGTAATGTAATGTATGTACCCAGTGACTGCACCAGCAGAATAGTGAGTGCAGCTCTGGACCATCCCACAGGAAGGGGTGGAGCTTGCCGTGCGGTCTGACTGTGGTGCCTGTGTGTGCTGCTCGGGAAGGGAGGTTTTTCCATCCAGGACTTTTTGTCTGCCACCTTCCCGAGAAAGAAGGCTCATCTTGGGACTGGCCTCCGGGGCTGGGCCCCCGGCTCCCACCTCCCGATCCAAGCCGGCGGGGGGTGGGAGGACTCCCAATCCGGCTAGGGTCACAAGATCTGGCCAAGGATCCAGCATGAGGACCCGCAGTACCCCCGAGGCATGGCCGCGGCGGCTCCTTCCCCCGGAGGTAGGCCGAGTACGAACAGGGGTGCTGCAGCGGGGCCCCTAAAGTGGGGCACCAAGATGGCGAAAGAGACCACCGAGGTATATGGTTCCTGCGTCCATGCGCACCTTTGTGAGTATGAGGACGCCTCAAGAAAGCTAAGATCCCTCTGGGGGGAGTTGAGGGTAGCTAAGGAGAGGTCCAACAGGGCCTCCGGCAATAAGAAGGCCGAGCTATCCGCCGCGGTCAGAAAGATCCAGAGATCCATAGAAGACCTGGCAAGCCGGAGGTGCGAGATCCTGGCCGGCAGCGGGCCCTTCCGCGAAAAGTTGGAGAATGACGACCGGTTCAGAGCCATGACCGGAGGGGCTCCTGAGGGGCCACGGAGCCCGGCCAGGCGGTGGAAGGGAGGAAGAGGGAGGGAGGGACACGCGTGGAAAGGGAAAGGGTCGCCGCCATACCCCGCCTGGTGGCCTGGTAAGTAGATGGGAGGGTCGCAGGAGGTGGGATGGAGCCGAGCGAAGGGGTGGCTCTTGACTGACCCGGCAGGAGTTCGGCTCGTTTTCAGCAGGAGGAGGCGGGGAGGAGCGAGGAAGGTGAGGTGGTGGTGTAGCCAGGGCGGTCGGAGGGGGCCCACCGCTGGGATGAGTCGCAGAAGAGCCGAGGGATTGATGAAAGGCGTTTTGTGGAAGGAGATCTCGATGGAGGCAGTAGGAGGGGCCTGAGTGGTGAGCAAAGGGAGCGGAGCATTCGGCCATGAACGAGGGGGCCCCGGGTATGACGGTCGTTACTGGATCGCATGTGGGGCCGGCCCAGTGGTGAGCAAGGGGCGGGGAGCATTCGGCAGAGGCGCGCTGTTTGGGTACTGAGGGTAGGACGTTCTGACGGACATGTGTGGGGGCGCTGGTGAGCAAAGTGGCAGGGTCTGCGGTAGTCTGGGTGGTGGCCCCGCCGCCGGTGCACACTGAGGGGGAGTGGCCTAGCCTGGGGCCGGCCGCCGGAGTCGCTGTGCCCAAGCTGTTTGTGGCCCAGGGTGTGGTGGTGGGGGGCGCTGTGCCCCGGGGGACTGGTACCGCCGGGGGGCCCCTGGGGGTGGACCCGGCTCCGGGTCGGCTCCGGGGGTCCGGCTGCGGCCGGTCTCAGGGGGCGTGGCCTCCTCGGCACCCGCCGCTCATGTGGGTGTAGCTCTGGACGGCAGCATTGTGAAGCTGGAGGCTGGGGGCGTGGCTTCCCAGCAAAAGAAAAAAAAATGGTGATCAGCAATGGAGCAGAAACTGCAGCAGACAGCAGCAAGGGCGCATGCCTGGCCCGGTCCCCCTGAGTCTGGGGGCTTACCTGCAGTGGGGGCGCCGGCGAAGAGTCGGGATGGAGCTGGAGGCAGGACTGCTCCTGGCTTGGTCTCTGCCAGTGGGAGAGAAGGCAGCTCTGTGCAGGCTGTGGAGGCAGTGCTGCTGAAGCCCAATGGCAGCACAGGTCTTAAAGGGCCAGCAGCACGGTGTGGACAGAACCCCCCGGCAGGGAAGATGCCACCAGTAGGTGGGCGGTAGCAGTGTGGAAACGGTAAAATCTGTAAGTTCCCAAAAAATGAGGCAAAATATTGACCCAGTGTGCATGTGAGTGAGAGTGGGGTGACTGATGGCGTGGATGAGGAGGGTGTGGGTATGGAAGTGTCTGCGGTTGAGGGTGCAGGTGGCAGTGTGTCTAAAGTGGCAAGTGTGAATGGGTGTCTGAGGGTACTGGAAGGAGGGGGGAGGGGGCCAGTCCATCTGCCCCCCCATCCGCCGGTCCTTTGAGTTATTCGGGGGTGGTGCTGGAGCCTCAGGGTCTGGTCAGGGGGTTTCCTCGCCTCTGGACCTCAAGGATGGCGTCTTGCGGCGCCGTTTCCTGGAGGCCCTCAAAAGGGACAACGGACGATCAATGTAGAGGGCAGAGAGGTGGACTTGGCCTTTTGGCTGGATAGATACGGCCTGGCTGCCTTCCAAGATAAAAGGGAGGGGGAAACGGTTTGGTCCTCCCGACAGCCGGGCAGGGGGTGGCCAGGCGGAATGTGGTCCGTCTTCGGTGGAGGGGCAGTGAAGCGTGCCCGCCAAGAGCGAGGATTGTGGAGCTCCTTCTGAAGATGGACTTCAGGGCGACGGACATCTTTGCCCTGATTCATCCGTTTGGCACCTCCTTCTTCGATGTCAGTTTTGTTCGGCCAGAGGGCCTAGAGCTTTTCTGGTCGAATTTCGAACTGGCAAAGGGGGAGCCCGGCTGGCGAGACTTTGCGTACAGGCGGTGTCTCGCCAAAATAGTGTAAAGAAGGTGACCGTTCTGACAAGTAACGAGTCACTCTCTGGGTCGACATCATGACATGGCTTTCCCGTTATGGGGAAGTCACGGACGTCCCTAAGAAAAATAGGGACGAGTTTGGCATTTGGTCAGGGGGCTGGACCTTCATGGTAAAGTTGAAGGTTTCAGGAGGTACGGTCACCCACATCCCCTCCTCAGCATTTCTGGGGAGGGACAGAATCCAGATCTTCTACCAGGGGCAACCGAAGGTCTGCCACAGGTGCGGTGATCCCCGTCACTTCAGCGCAGGCTGCAAGGTGCAGAAGTGTGCCTTGTGTAGGTCATCTTGCCGCGGCCTGTGGTGACATTAGGTGTCACCTGTGTGGTGACCTAGGTCACCCGTATAGCCGCTGCCCTCGCTCCTTTTCCGGCACCATCTCTGGCCCAGCGGGGGGAGCCATGGGGGGGTCCCCGGTGGTGCAACTTCTGCTGGGGCTGAGGGTGGAGGCTTGAGGGGAGCTGAGGGGTCAGTGAGGAAAGGCGAGGCTGGTACATCTGTCCACCAGTGGCAACAGGTGAGGCACCGTAAGGGCAGGGGCAGGATAAGCCTCAGGCAACTGGGGTGATGACTGCCCCACCCTGGAGACGGCAGCCGAAGCCTCTGAGGCCCTGGGGGAGAAGGCGGTGAGCGAGGAGATCCGGAGGATGGAGAGGGAGGAGTTGGCTGCTTCTGATAACTCTTCCCAGTATGAAAGTGTGGATGAAGAGGTGGTGGAGCAGCCTAAAAAAACGGGTGACAATCGTACCGGTAAGAGGTGGAAGAAGAAGAAGAAGAACAAGGCTAAAAAATCTAATGCCCCCCCCGACCGCTAGGGTGCCTACGGAAGGGCTCACCGGCTCCCCTCTGATCCCCCTCTCCAATCGGTTCCAAGCCCTCGATGACTCTGCTGTGTCGGAGGTCGGGGGTGAGGGGCCGGACGCAACATCTGGGGTGCCTTCAGGGAGTGGCGAGGTCCGTCCTCCGGGGGATTCACACTCCTCTGGTGGGGGGACTACCTCGGGTTCCAGGGGCGAGGAATCTAGTGCTGGGAAGGAGGTGTCCACTGCTGTTAAAGAAGATTATGGACACCTCGGTGTCTTTAAAAAGGAGGGTGAGTCGGTTCCTCCTCAGAGGGGGAGAGGAAATCTGGGGTACGGTTAAAAAACAGGCCGTCTAACTCAATCACCCATGATGGCGGAACCTACCCCGTTGACTCTGGCGTCGATTAATGTCGCCAGCATAAAGTCGGATACGGCTAGATTTACGGCCTTTGATTTTTTTTCACCCGGGTTGAGGCTGATATTTTATTTTTCAGGAGACCAGACTAACGGACCTAGGGTCCATCCACAAAGCAAAGAGGGAATGGAGGTGTGGGCCCTCATACTGGTCTCTTGCGGCCGAGCCGTATAGCGGGTAGCGGTCCTTTTTAAGACCGCGGAGGTGGAATGCAGACGGGTGATCGAGGTAGAAATGGGGAGTGTTTTGTCCTTGACGTCTTCATGAGGGGACATGAGCTTCGGCTCATCAATATCTATGGCCCGCAATCTAAGTGGGACCGTAAATGTCTCTTTCTGAGGATCAAGCCCTATCTTTTTTACAAGCCGCAGGTGGTCTTCGGTGGGGACTTTAATGCTATAACCAGACTCCGTGTAGGGGAGGCCCCGGAGACCGGCTGACTTATGATAGCGTAGCCTTGAATAGCATAGTAAGCGAAGCTCGCCTGGTGGATGTCCACATCCGGCACACCCCAGGTCACGAGGGTTTCACCTTTTATAGGGGAAGCAGTAGGTCTAGGATAGATAGGTTTTTTTTAAAGGAGGAAGCCGTCTCTTCTGCAGTGTCCGCTGTTGAGGCGGAGTTCTCCGATCACTGTTTAATTTTCTTTACTTTGAATGTTACAGAGACTCCCCGGATGGGGAGAGGCCTATGGAAGCTGAATTCGTCCCTTCTGGAAGAAGCGAAGTAAGACAGTCCTTTGAGGAATTTCTTCAGAGCCAGGTACCTCTCTTGGGTCTTTGTAAGAGTAAGTCTGAGTGGTGGAAGATCTTCAAAAGAAGGGTCGCAAGGTTCTTCCGTCAGCTCTCGAGCCTCAGGGGCCTGAACAGGTACCGCCTGTCAGCGCAGCTGGGGAGGAAACTCGAGCAGCTCGTCTCGACTGAGAGGGGACCGAGAGAAATCTCCAGGGTGAAGACCTTGCTCAAGGGGTGCCATGTACGATAGGCACACATCCTTGGTTTTTGAGAGGGATTTCGGGATGTACCGCTCGCCCGACCCTTACAGAAACTGCAGGTTGTCAGTGAATTGTAAGATGGTGACAGGACTGATCGACAGTACGGGGTCCCTGAACAGATCCAAATCAGGATCCTGGAGGTGGTCAGATCCTTCTACTCGCACCTCTTGGGAGGAGGGATCCTGATCGGGATGAGATGTCGGCTTTCCTGGCTGAAACCATCCCTGAGCCGGGGGATGACCCCTCTCTTCATGTTTTGGCAGAAGCAATCAGGAAGAGAGAAGTAAGACGGGCGATTGATGGGCTCTGGCCCAAAAAGTCGCCCGGTCCGGATGGCTTAACATCCGAGTTCTACAAGACTTTTCGGGACTCTTTGGTCCCCCTCTTGACTGAGGTGTGTTTAATGAGTGCCTCTCCTCGGACACTCTGCCAGCTCAATGAGGAAGTCAGCCCTGATTATCCTGTCAAAGGGTAAAGACTCGTCCCGTATTAAGAATGGCGTCCCATAGCGCTTCTCAATACGGACCGAAAGGTTCTGGCAAAGGTGCTTTTTAACCGGCTGGTGAAGTTTGCACCCCGGCTCCTTTCAGGGGCTCAGCACTGCTCTGTTCCAGGCCGCAGTACATTAGTGCTGTGCTCGGTGTCCGGGAGGCAGTGGAGCAGGGCAGGGCAGGTCAATGGAAAGGGTACTTTGCTGTCCTTAGACCAGCAAAGGCCTTTGACCGGGTTAACCATGAGTACCTTTGGTCGGTCCTTCTGAGGTACGGTCTGCCTGGGAGGTTTGTTGATTGGTTGAGAGTTTTATACAATGGGCAGAGACTTTTCCGCTCGTGAACGGTTGGGTCGGTCACCCTTTGAGGTGAGGTCTGGTGTCCGCCAAGGCGTCCTCTGAGCCCACTGTTATACGTGTTCGCGATCGACCCCCTTTTAAGGAGGGTGGACGCGGACCGTTGGTGGGAGTCGGGATGAGACCGGGTGGAGCCAGAGGCCGCCTTGAGGGTAGTGGCGTACGCTGACGACGTTTCCCTTTTTGTATCCTTGAGAGAGGAGGCGGATTGGGTGATGTCTGAGGTTGAACGCTACTCGGTGGCATCCGGGTCCATGATCAACCGGGACAAGTGTGAGAGTCTCTGGCTGGGAGGGGAGATCCAAGCTTTGATCTCCCGACACCCTTCCAGGGCCTCAGGCCACAGCAAAAATATTAGGCATCAGTTTCGGCCCGGGGACTATCCCAGCAAAACTGGGAGGGCAGACTTAGATTGCCGCCCAGAAGGTGGATCAGTGGAAGGGTTGGTCCTTGACCCTAGGGAAAGGGTTAGTCTTGCCAAGGGCTATTTGCTTCCTTTGCTAATTTTATCTGGGCAGGCGTCTGCATCTTGCCAGAGCCTCTTTGGACACGGGTCTACAGCCTGTTTTTTCCAATTATTATGGGGAAATAGGCTGAACCTAATCAAGAGGGAGGTCACGTAACGCACGAGGAGACTAGGAGGGTTGGGTATGGTCAACCCAGTGGTGTTTCTAGTAAACACCTTTCTTAAGGCAAACATCGCCAACCTCTGGTCAGAGAGGGCTCCTCCGTGGGTATTCTCCTGTAGGGGGTTGGTTTCGGCCTTTCTTCCAGGAATGGGAGACAGGAGGGCAGGTGAAGGACCTTCGTACACCTCATGGGCATCTTCCGGCTTATGTTACCCCGGTTCTGAAGGTGATCCGTCGGTGGGGTCTGGGAGTGTGGGAGATCAGGATCATGTCAAGAAGGTTTCTTGACAATAGGGTCCTGTTGACCCACTTTCAGAAGCCCCTGGCGCTCAGGGATTGCCCAAGCCGGGATCTGGAGTGGGGCTCAGGTTATTGAACTCTAAGCGGATCCCCTTGAAGTTTTGGGACTTGGCTTGGCGCTGCTTCCATGGGAAGCTGTTATGTGAGGGACAACTGAAGTGCAGGAGCTCTGATGACCAGTGATTGTCCCCGCGAGGAGTGTGGTGGCATGCTTGAAAGCATGTGGCACTTCCTGCTTCGGTGTCCCTTTAATACAGAGGTCTACAGCAGGGTGGGTGCTCCATTGGCTGGCCCAGGCTGGCAGGCCTCTCCTATGCGGAGTGGGCCTATGGGGCATTCAGGTCCCTTGGTGGCCGAGATCGGGGCACTGTTTTCTTAGTTAGTTTAGTAACTAGGTTCTGCACGTGGAATGCACGGTGTCTAGTGTCTACACAGCGGAAAGTCCTCCCCAGGGAAGAGGTGATTAGGAACATCTGGGTGACCTGGCAAAAGTGCGCTCCCTGGAGTTTGAGAGGCTGGGTGCAGGAAGGGCCTCTCTCCTATGGAGGGGTTTCTCCTTTAATGTGCCCTAGGGAGAGTTAGGTTCTGTGTGCCTGTGATAGGGTTGAGGTAGTTTTTTTTATCCTTTATCTTTATTTTGTAGGGTCAGATAGATGTGTAGGGACAGGGAGGGACAGCTAGGGACAGTCTTTAGGACAGGTATTAGTATAGGTTGGTAGTGATGTCAGTGGGACAGGTAGGGGCAGTAGGGAGAGTTGGTAGGGCTATAGGGACAGGATTTTCTCTTTTTGTTGTTAGGGAGGGTCAGGGTGATGTGCGGTAGATTAGGGTGAGAGCCTCTATGTCTTCCAGTTCCTGGTGGTGGGCTGTAACCCTCACTCATATTTTTGTTTTGGAATTGGTAACCCGGGTATAGGGCTTGCAAGCATTGAACTTGGGCCTGTTCTTGGTCATGGTTAAGGTGTGTAGTGGTTATTATTGATAGGTGTTATTAATTGATATATGTTATTATAAGGTTGTGTATATATACTGTATATATATGTTGAATGTTGTACTATAATGCTTGTAGGGGATTTAGTTTAGTGGGTGGGGATTCTCTTGGGGGGGGGGGGGGGATGGTTATTTGGAGAATGGACGTCCTGCGGGATGCCAAGAAGATTTGCTGTAGTAAGAAAGCCACAAACTTCGTGGGACCTGGTGTGAAGGCCACAAACTTTCGTGGGACTTTTGGGGGAATGTGAGTGGTTTAGTTTAGGAAAAAATATTAAAAATAAATAATAAAAAAAAAAATTATGTATATAATGTAGATATAGGTGTATTATATATAATACGGTATGTATATTAAGTTGTGTCAATAATTTTGGCCAGGTGGCCTATTTACTTTCTTAGGGCAGTTTGGCTGAATTTAGTTTGTTTTTTTTTTTCTAGAGTGAATGCATTGGTATGAGTGTATGAGGAAAAAAAAAAAAAAAAGATATAGGTTGAGGTCTCTCCCTTGCCGGTGGTGTTAATGAAATGGAGGAACGATTGTTTCTATATATCTGTTGGACATTGGGATTTTTTTGGGTTTATGGATAATGTTTTCTTTTATTGAGTTTGTATTTTTGTCTTAGTTTTGCCTGTAAGTTTAGTTTTGTACTTTTATAATAAAAAGAGATACAGGATGTAACTCAGGATCAGTAATGAATGAATGTACACAGTGACTGCACCAGCAGAATAGTGAGTGCAGCTCTGGAGTATAATACAGGATGTAAATCAGGATCAGTAATGTAATTATGAACACAGTGACTGCACCAGCAGAATAGTGAGTGCAGCTCTGAGATTATAATACAGGATGTAACTCAGGATCAGTAATGTAAATGTATGTACACACTGACTGCACCAGCAAATAGTGAGTGCAGTTCTGGAGTATAATACAGGATGTAACTCAGGATCAGTAATGTAATGTATGTACACAGTGACTGCACCAGCAGAATAGTGATGCAGCTCTGAGTATAATACAGGATGTAACTCAGGATCAGTAATGTAATGTATGTACACACTGACTGCACCAGCAAATAGTGAGTGCAGCTCTGGAGTATAATACGGATGTAACTCAGATCAGTAAAAAAAAAATGTACGTACACAGTGACGGGACCAGCAGAACGGAGTGCGCCGGGGTAAAAATACAGGATGTAACTAAGATCAGTAATGTTTAAAGTATGTAACACAGTGACTGCACCACAGAATAGTGAGTGCAGCTCTGGGGGATAATACAGGATGTAACTCAGGATCGTAATTAATTTACGTACACATGACTGCACCAGCAGAATAGTGAGTGCAGCTCTGGAGTAAAATACAGGATGTAACTCAGGATCAGTAATGTAATGTATTACACATTTACCGCAAACCCGCAGAATAGTGAGTGCATCTGGGGTAAATACAGGATGTAACTCAGGGTCAGTAATGTAATGTATGTACACAGTGACCCGCACCAGCAAATAGTGAGTGCAGCCTGGGAGTATAATACAGGAAAGTAACTCAGGATCAGTAATGTAAAGTATGTACACAGGACTGCACCAGCAGAATAGTGAGTGCAGCTCTGGAGTATAATACGGATTTAACCAGGTCAGTAATGGGAATGTATGTACACACTGACTGCACCCGCAGAATAGTGAGTGCAGTTCTGGAGTATAATACAGGATGTAACTCAGGATCAGTAATGTAATGAAATTTCACAGTGACTGCCACCAGCAGAATAAATGATGCAGCTCTGGGGTTAATACAGGAAGTAACCCCAGGATCAGTAATTTTAATGTATGTAAACACTGACGCACCAACAGAATAGTGAGTGCAGCTCTGGAGTAAAACAGGATTTAACTCAGGATCAGTAATGTAAAGTACGAAAACAGTGACGCACCACAGAACAGTGAGTGCTGCTCGGGTATAATACAGGATGTAACTAAGGATCAGTTAATGTATTTTGTACACATGACAGCACCAGCAGAAAAGTGATGGGAGCTCTGGGGGATAATACAATGTAAACCCGATCATAATGTAAAAGTAACGTACACAGTGACTGCACAGCAGGGAAAAGTGATGCAGCTTTTGGGTAAAAAACAGATGTAACTCAGGATCAGAAAGTAATTATGTACACAGTGACTGCCCCCAGCAGAATAGGGGAGTGGGAGCTCGGGATATAATACAAGGATGTAATCAATGATCATATTAAAAGTAGTACACAGTGACTGCAAAAAAACAGAATAGTGAGTGCAGCTCTGGAGTAAATACGGATGTAAAATCAGGATCAGTAATGTAAATGTACTTACCAAAAAACTGCACCAGCAGAATAGTGAGTTCAGCTCTGGAGTAAAATAAATGGAGTAAATCAGATCATTATGTAATGATTGTTTCACAGTGACTGCACCACAAAAATATGAGTGCAGCTCCCGGAGTATAATACAGGAATTTTAAATCAGGATCAGTAAAAGTAATGTATGTAAACCCCGTGACGCACAGCAGAATTTGTAGTGGCAAACTCTGGATTTTTAATACAGGATGTTTAAATTTAGGACAGTAATGTAATGTATGTACACAGTGACTGCACCAGCAGAATAGTGAGTGCAGCTCTGGATATATACAGGATGAACCCCCAGGATCAGTAATTTTAATGTTATGTACACACTGACTGCACCAGCAGAAATGTGATGCACTCTGGGGTAAAAACAGGATTAACTCAGGATCATTTAAAGTAAAGTGGGACACAGTGACTGCACCACAGAATAGTGAGTGCTAGCTCTGGAGTAAAATACAGGATTTAACTCAGATCAGTAATGTAATGTATGTACACACTGACTGCAACCAGCAGAATAGTGAGTGCAGCTCTGGAGTTAATACAGGATGTAACTCAGGAAAACAAAATTAACTGATAGTAAAACAGTGACTTTCACCAGCAGAACAGTGAGTCTGCTCTGGGTATAATACAGAATAAAAAAGGGTCAGAAAAGTAATGTATGTACACAGTGACGCACCCGCAGAATAGTGAGTGCAGCTCTTTAGAAAATACAGGATGTAACTCCAGGATCAGTAATGTAATGGACGTACACATGGGCTGCACCGCAGAATAGTGATTGGGAGCTCTGGAGTAAATACAGATGTAACTCAGGAACAGTAATGAATGTAAGTACACAGTGACTGCACCACAGAATAAGTGAGTGCAGCTCTGGAGTTAATAAAGGATTAACTCAGGAACCGTATGTTTAAGTATGTACAACAGTGAATGCACCACAAAAAAGTGAGTGCAGCTCTGGGGTAAAAATACAGGGTTTTAAAATCAGGATCAGTAAGTATGTACTACCACAGTGACTGCACCAGCAAATTGATGCAGCTCTGGATTTTAAAATAACAGGGTGTAACACAGGATCAGGAATGTAATGTATGTACACAGTGACCCGCACCAGCAGAAAAGTGAGTGCAGCTCTGGAGTATATTCAGGATGTAATCAGGATCAGTAATGTAATGTAAAGCACACATGACTGCACCAGCAAATAGTGTGCAGCTTTGGGGGAAATACAGATTAACTCAGGGTCAACTGTAATGTAATGTACACAGGGGACTGCAAACCCGCAGATGTGAGTTTCAGCTTGGAGTAAAAAAACAGGATGTAACTTTTGATCAGTATGAAAAGTATGTACACAGTTTACGCACCCCAGAAATAGTGAGTGCAGCTCGGGGGGAATTACAGGAGGTTTAAATCAGGATCCCGTAATGAATGAGGACACAGTACTGGGACCACAGAATAGTGAGTGCAAACTCTGGGATAAAAAACAGATGAACCAAAGGGTCAGTAAGTAAAGTACACAGTGACTGGGCCCCGCGAATAGTGAGTGC
>JARQOD010000005.1:15392793-15470147 GCA_033576555.1 Oophaga sylvatica | reverse complement strand
GGCACAGGCCCCTCATAGTACGCCAGAGTCTCCGATGGCGAGTGGGCCCCCGCCTGCTCAGGGCCCCGGCACTTGCCCGGGTGCGCCAGGTGCTGACGCCGGCCCTGGTGGCAGGGTGTATCTGAAATGTAGGGTGGCAGTGGTGTATCTATGGTGCAGTGGCATTTCTACGGTGGAAAGTGGCAGTGAAACGTCTGTATTTTGGTGGAGGGTGGCACAGGCACAGCTGTATATTTGGTGGAAGGTGGCACGGCTGTATATCTGAAGGAGGGTGGCACGGCTGTATATCTGGAGGAGGGTGGCACGGCTGTATATCTGGAGGAGGTGGCATGGCTGTATATTTGGTGGATCGTGACAGTGCTCTATATTTGGTGGAGGGTGGCAGTGGTACAGCTGTATATTTGGTGGAGGGTGGCACGGCTGTATATTTGGTGGAGGGTGGCAGTGGTACAGCTGTATATTTGGTGGAGGGTGGCACGGCTGTATTTTGGTGGAGGGTGGCAGTGGCAGGGCTGTATATTTGGTGAGGGTGGCAGTGGTACAGCTGTATATTTGGTGGAGGGTGGCACGGCTGTATATTTGGTGGAGGGTGGCATTGGCATGGCTGTATATTTGGTGGAGGGTGGCAGGCTGTATATTTGGTGGAGGGTGCAGTGGCAGGGCTGTATATTTGGTGGAGGGTGGCAGGGCTGTATATTTGGTGGAGGGTGGCAGGGCTGTATATTTGGTGGAGGGTGGCACGGCTGTATATTTGGTGGAGGGAGGCAGGGCTGTATATTTGGTGGAGGTGGCAGGGCTGTATATTGGTGGAGGGTGGCAGTGGCAGGGCTGTATATTTGTGGAGGGTGGCAGGGCTGTATATTTGGTGGAGGGAGGCAGGCTGTATATTTGGTGGAGGGTGGCAGTGGCAGGGCTGTATATTTGGTGGAGGGTGGCAGGGCTGTATATTTGTGGAGGGTGGCATTGGCATGGCTGTATATTTGGTGGAGGGTGCAGGGCTGTATATTTGGTGGAGGGTGGCAGTGGCAGGCTGTACATTTGGTGGAGGTGGCAGGGCTGTATATTTGGTGGAGGGTGGCAGTGGCAGGGCTGTATATTTGGTGGAGGGTGGCATTGGCAGGGCTGTATATTTGGTGGAGGGAGGCAGGCTGTATATTTGGTGGAGGGAGGCAGTGGCAGGGCTGTATATTTGGTGGAGGGTGGCAGGGCTGTATATTTGGTGGAGGGGGCAGTGGTCAGCTGTATATTTGGTGGAGGGTGGCACGGCTGTATATTTGGTGGAGGGTGGCAGTGGCAGGCTGTATATTTGGTGGAGGGGGCAGGCTGTATATTTGGTGGAGGGAGGCAGGGCTGTATATTTGGTGGAGGGAGGCAGGCTGTATATTTGGTGGAGGGAGGCACGGCTGTATATTTGGTGGAGGGAGGCAAGCTGTATATTTGGTGGAGGTGCAGTGGTACAGCTGTATATTTGGTGGAGGGAGGCATGGTACAGCTGTATATTTGGTGGAGGGAGGCATGGCTGTATATTTGGTGGAGGGTGGCAGGGCTGTATATTTGGTGGAGGGTGGCATTGGCAGGCTGTATATTTGGTGGGGAGGCAGCTGTATATTTGGTGGAGGGAGGCACGGCTGTATATTTGGTGGAGGGAGGCACGGCTGTATATTGGTGGAGGGTGGCAGTGGTACAGCTGTATATTTGGTGGAGGAGGCATGGCTGTATATTTGGTGGAGGGGCACGGCTGTATATTTGGTGGAGGAGGCACGGCTGTATATTGGTGGAGGGTGGCATTGGCAGCTGTATATTTGGTGGAGGGTGGCATTGGTACAGCTGTATATTTGGTGGAGGTGCAGGGCTGTATATTTGGTGGAGGGTGGCAGGGCTGTAATTTGGTGGAGGGTGGCACGGCTGTATATTTGGTGGAGGGTGGCAGGCTGTATATTGGTGGAGGGTGGCAGGCTGTATATTTGGTGGAGGGTGGCATGGCAGGCTGTATATTTGGTGGAGGGTGGCAGTGGTACAGCTGTATATTTGGTGGAGGGTGCAGGGCTGTATATTTGGTGGAGGGTGGCAGGGCTGTATATTTGGTGGAGGGTGGCACGGCTGTATATTTGGTGGAGGGTGGCAGGGCTGTAATTTGGTGGAGGGTGGCAGTGGCAGGGCTGTATATTGTGGAGGGTGGCAGTGGCACGGCTGTATATTTGGTGGAGGTGGTGGCACGGCTGTATATTGGTGGAGGAGGCAGTGACACGCTGTATATTTGGTGGAGGGAGGCAGGCTGTATATTTGGTGGAGGGAGTGCACGGCTGTATTTTGGTGGAGGGAGGCAGCGGCTGTATATTTGGTGGAGGAGGCACGGCTGTATATTGGTGGAGGAGGCACAGCTGTATATTTGGTGGAGGGTGGCAGTGGTACAGCTGTATATTTGGTGGAGGGGGCAGTGACAGCTGTATATTTGTGGAGGGAGGCAGGCTGTATATTTGGTGGAGGGGCAGGGCTGTATATTTGGTGGAGGGTGGCATTGCAGGCTGTATATTTGGTGGAGGGGGCACGGCTGTATATTGGTGAGGGAGGCACGCTGTATATTTGGTGGAGGGAGGCACGGCTGTATATTTGGTGGAGGGAGGCACGGCTGTATATTTGGTGGAGGGAGGCAGGCTGTATATTTGGTGGAGGGAGGCACGGCTGTATATTTGGTGGAGGTGGCAGTGCCTGTATATTTGGTGGAGGGAGGCATGGCTGTATATTTGGTGGAGGGAGGCACGGCTGTATATTGGTGGAGGGGGCACGGCTGTATATTTGGTGGAGGGGCATGGCAGGCTGTATTTTGGTGGAGGGGGCAGGGGCTGTATATTTGGTGGAGGGGCAGGGCTGTATATTTGGTGGAGGGTGGCAGGCTGTATATTTGGTGAGGGGCAGGCTGTATATTTGGTGGAGGGGCAGGCTGTATATTTGGTGGAGGGTGGCACGGCTGTATATTTGGTGAGGGTGCATGGCAGGCTGTAATTTGTGGAGGTGCAGGACAGTGTATATTGGTGAGGAAGCACGCTGTATATTTAGTGGAGGGTGGCAGGCTGTATATTTGGTGGAGGGTGGCAGGCTGTATATTTGTGGAGGGTGGCACGGCTGTATATTTGTGGAGGGTGCATGGCAGGCTGTATATTTGGTGAGGGAGTGGCAGGCTGTATATTTGGTGGAGGTGCAAAGGCTGTATATTTGGTGGAGGGGGCAGGCTGTATATTTGGTGGGGGTGGCACGGCTGTATATTTGTGGAGGGTGGCACGGCTGTATATTTGGTGGAGGGAGGCAGGCTGTATTTTGGTGGAGGGGCACGGCTGTATATTTGGTGGGGGAGGCAGGCTGTATATTTGTGGAGGAGCAGGCTGTAATTTGGTGAGGAGGCACGCGTATATTTGTGGAGGGGCACGCTGTATATTTGGTGGAGGGTGCAGCAGCGTATATTTGGTGGAGGGAGTGGCAGGCTGTATATTTGGTGGAGGGGGCACGGCTGTATATTTGGTGGAGGGGCACGGCTGTATATTTGGTGGAGGGTGGCACGGCTGTATATTTGGTGGAGGGTGGCACGGCTGTATATTGTGGAGGGGGCACGGCTGTAATTGGTGGAGGAGGCACGGCTGTATATTTGGGAGGGAGCACGGCTGTATATTTGGTGGAGGGCACGGCACGGCTGAATTGGTGGAGGGAGGCACGGCTGTAATTTGGGGAGGGAGGCACGGCTGAATATGGTGGAGGAGGCACGGCTGTATATTGGTGGAGGGTGGCACGGTGTATTTTGGTGGAGGAGGCAGTGGCAGGCTGTTATTTTGGTGGAGGGTGGCATGGTACAGCTGTATATTTATGAGGGTGAATGGTAGGGTGGCACGGCTGTATATTTGGTGGAGGGTGCTGGCATGGCTGTATATTTGGTGGAGGGTGGCACGGCTGTATATTTGGTGAGAGGGTGGCATGGCTGTATATTTGGTGGAGGGTGGCAGTGCACTGTATATTTGGTGGAGGGTGGCAGTGGCAGGCTGTATATTTGGTGGGGGAGGGGTGTAATGTGGGGCACGGCTGTATATTTGGTGGAGGGAGGCACGGCTGTATATTTGGTGGAGGGTGGCACGGCTGTATATTTGGTGGAGGGGAGGCACGGCTGTATATTTGGTGGAGGGAGGCACGGCTGTATATTTGGTGGAGGGTGGCAGGGCTGTATATTTGGTGGAGGGTGGCAGGGCTGTATATTTGGTGGAGGTGGCATTGGCAGGCTGTATATTTGGTGGAGGGAGGCACGGCTGTATATTTGGTGGAGGGTGGCAGGGCTGTATATTTGGTGGAGGGAGGCATGGCTGTATATTTGGTGGATGTGGCATTGGCAGGGCTGTATATTTGGTGGAGGGAGGCACGGCTGTATATTTGGTGGAGGGGGCACGTGCGTGTATATTTGGTGGAGGGTGGCAGGGCTGTATATTTGGTGGAGGGGGCATTGGCAGGGCTGTATATTTGGTGGAGGGGGCAGGGCTGTATATTTGGTGGAGGGTGGCAGTGGCAGGGCTGTATATTTGGTGGAGGAGCAGGCTGTATATTTGGTGGAGGGAGGCACGGCTGTATATTTGGTGGAGGGAGGCAGGGCTGTATATTTGGTGGATTGTGGCAGTGGTACAGCTGTATATTTGGTGGAGGGAGGCACGTCTGTATATTTGGTGGAGGGTGGCAGTGGCAGGGCTGTATATTTGGTGGAGGGAGGCAGTGACACGGCTCTATATTTGGTGGAGGGTGGCAGTGACACGGCTGTATATTTGGTGGAGGGTGGCAGTGACACGGCTGTATATTTGGTGGAGGGAGGCAGTGACACGGCTGTATATTTGGTGGAGGGTGGCAGTGACACGGCTGTATATTTGGTGGAGGGTGGCAGTGGCACGGCTGTATATTTGGTGGAGGGGTCATAGTGTATCTATGGTGGGGTCATACTCCTAATCATGACGCTCGTGATTTGAAGCTTTCGTGACTTCTTTACCACTAAAAACAATAAGAAATCTTTAGTAAAAACTAAACCGGATTACCGCAGATATTCCGCCATCTTTCTTCTCGGCAGCTGCGGACGGTGGAAACCGCAGCTTTAATTACAAATCACCATTTCCTCCAAAGCTTCCTGTCATCATATTCTCAGTGAATGGAAGATTCGTCGGAGGTTTTCGCGCTGACACAGAACCCAAAAATCTGTGTTACTGAAACAAGTGGAATCTCTGATTGCAGGGCATCAGCAGGTGAGAGCCAGATCCGGAGTAATTACTGTAACACACCCCACATAGGGGAGGACGGGAAGAAAGCAAGCACCAATACAGAAAGTACCGAAATCCGGTGCAACAAATATCAACAGTGGTAACAACTCAGATCTGTTATCTAATAGTATAGATATAGAGAGACCGTGAATAGATAGACAGATAATAGATAGAAAATGAATCATAGAATGGTAGAGTTGGAAGGGACCTCCTGGGTCATCTGGTCCAACCCCCTGCTCAAAGCAGGATTCTCTAAATCATCCCAGACAGATGTCTGTCCAGCCTCTGTTTGAAGACTTCCATTGAAGGAGAACTCACCACCTCTTGTGGCAGCCTGTTCCACTCATTGATCACCCTAACTGTCAAAAAGTTTTTTCTAATATCTAATCTGTGTCTCCTCCCATTCAGTTTCATCCCATTGCTTCTAGTCTTTCCTTGTGCAAATGAGAATAAAGAAGATCCTTCTACAATGTGACAGCCCTTGAGATATTTGTAGACAGCTATTAAGTCTCCTCTCAGTCTTCTTTTTTGCAAGCTAAACATTCCCAAATCCTGCAACCGTTCCTCATAGGACATGGTTTGCAGACCGGTCACCATTCTGGTGGCTCTTCTCTGAACTTGCTCCAGTTTGTTGATGTCTTTTTTAAAATTTGGTGCCCAAAACTGGACACAGTATCCAGATGAGGTCTGACCAAAGAGGAGTAGAGGGCAATAATGACCTCACGTGATCTAGACTGTATGCTTCTGTTGATACATCCTAGAATTGCATTTGCCTTTTTTGCTGCTGCATCACACTGTTGACTCATGTTAAGTCTGTGATCAATTAGTATACCCAAGTCTTTTTCACATGTGCTGTTACTTAGCCCTATTCCTCCCATTTTGTATATGCTTTTTTCATTTTTATTGCCCAGATGTAGTACTTTGCATTTTTCCCTGTTAAAATCCATTCTGTTAGTTGCTGCCCACTGCTCCAGTTTATGTATATCTTTTTGAATCCTCTCTCTCTCTTCTCTACTATTAGCTACCCCTCCTAGCTTTGTGTTATCAGCAAATTTGATCAGTTTACCCTCAATTCCTTCATCTAAATCATTGATAAAGATGTTGAACAATACAGGGCCCAAAACAGAGCCTTGTGGTACCCCACTTGAGACATTCTTCCAACTGGATGTGCAGCCATTTACAACCACTCTTTGGGTCCGATCACTAAGCCAGTTATGAATCCACCTAACAGTTGCCTTGTCCATTCCATACTTAGTCATTTTTTCAATAAGGATTGTGTGAGATACTTTGTCAAATGCTTTGCTGAAGTCAAGATATACTATATCTACAGCATTTCCCTGATCCACCCAGTCAGTGATTCTGTCATAGAAGGAAATTAAGTTAGTCTGACATGACTTATTAGTTACAAACCCATGCTGACTCTGTTTAATCACTTCATTCTTATCCAGGTACTTGCATACATGTTCTTTAATAATTTGTTCAAAGATCTTTCCTGGTATAGAAGTCAGACTCACCGGCCTGTAGTTCCCTGGGTCCACCTTCTTCCCCTTTTTGAAGATAGGAACAACATTTGCTCTTCTCCAGTCTTCTGGGACTTCTCCTGTTCTCCAAGAATTTTCAAAGATTATGGACAGTGGTTCAAAATTTCTTCTGCTATCTCCTTCAGTACCCTGGGGTGTAATTCATCTGGACCTGGAGACTTGAATTCATTTAGGTTAGCTAAGTGTTTCCTCACTGTCTTTCTGTTTATAGATATCCTGGATTCTTCTATTCCTTTAATAGGACAGTGAAGATCAGTTGATGTTAGATAGATAATAGATAAATAACAGCTAGATAATAGATAGATATAGAAAATAGATAGATAATAGATAGATAATGGATAATGATAGATAATAGATAGATAGATAATAGATAGATAATGGATAGATATATACTGTGGAGTAAAAGGGTAACTCCATATCTCACAGTCCACTTCTGCTGATCGTGACACCGCCATCATTCTATAGACAATCATCTTGGATACCTCATACAGAAATGTGACTGGTGACTATTTAGCATATGATTAGTTATGCAGGTTCTTCTCATGTCGCTGCATTGTTACTGTTTTGCTTCCAAAAATCTAATTTTTGTATTATTTTGTTAGCATTTTGTAAATCCCCTTTGGCTTTCACCACGGCCTGAATCCTTCTGCCCTCGGTCAGATTCAAACATGTCTCCATCGAAATCTGATCCCGGGTCCCTTCTACACGCAGGGGCGCACCTACCATGAGGCGAGTTGAGCTCTCTGCCTCAGGCGGCGCTGCCTCACTGAAGAGAGGGGGGCGGCAGATTCTTATCTCCTGCTGCTCTTTTATTGCTGTTCTGCGCGTACAGGACCTGTGATGAGGTCACAGGAGGGGAGGAGTCAGGAGTCACATGATCAGGGGCCTCAGTGTATGCAGGACTCTGCTGTGCTGGTTGTCATGGTGCTGGATGAGGGAAGTTTATGTGTGGGGTCAGGAGGCTTCTACAGGGTGGATGTAGCAGAGCTGTGGTGTACAAGGTGTACGAGCGGAGCCGCGTGTATACGAGGTGAGCGGAGCCACGAGTGTACGAGGTGTGCGGAGCGGAGCCGCATGTGTACAAGGTGTGCGGAGCGGAGCCGTGTGTGTACGAGGTGTGCGGAGCGGAGCCGCGTGTGTACAAGGTGTGCGGAGCCGTGTGTGTACGAGGCATACAAAGCGGAACTGTGTGTGTATGAGGTGTGCAGAGCCATGCGTGTACGAGGTCGGTGTATGGTGGGGAGCATTCATACCTCCCAACCATCCCAGATCCAGCAGGACAGTCCCGATTTTGAGAGAGTCTTCCCCACTGACCCGGCCGGGAGCTTACTTTTCCCATGGACACAGGAGTACACAGCGGAGCCCGAAGAGCACTTTAAAACTCGCACGTGACGTTCCACCGGAAGTGATGTGCTGGAAGATGACCGGAAATGAGGTAATTTCGGGAGGAGATTTGACGGAACCATGGAGGCACTTCAGGGAATGCTTCAGATCCATCACCATGTCCTCCTCCGACAGCGGGATCGCCTTGGAATCGCCTTGGCACTACAATGGGAGCCGAGCTGCTATAGTATCTTTATAGAATCTTTATTTCTCTCTGTTTCTTTCTCTCTCTGTTCTTTCTTTCCCTCTCTAATCTTTCTTTCTCTCTGTTTTTCTCTCTCTGTTCTTTCTTTCCCTCTCTAATCTTTCTTTTTGTTTCTTTCTTTCTCTCTGTTCTTTCTTTACCTTTTTTCTTTCTCTATGTTCTTTCTTTCTCTCTCTGTTCTTTCTTTCCCTCTCTAATCTTTCTTTCTTTCTGTTTCGTTCTCTCTGTTCTTTCTTTCCCTCTCTAATCTTTCTTTCTATCTCTGTTCTTTCTTTCCCCTCTTTCTTTCTTTCTTACTTTCTCTGTTCTTTCTTTCTCTCTGTGCTTTCTTTCACTCTGTTCTTCCTTTCTCCCTGTGCTTTATTTCTCTTTCTGTTCTTTCTTTCTGTTTCTCTTCTTTATTTCCCCTCTTTCTTTCTTTCTCTGTTCTTTCTTTCCCTTCTTTCTTTTTCTCTCTCTATTCTTTCTTTCTCTCTGTTCTTTCTTTCCCCTCTTTCTTTCTCCTTTCTTTCGCCCTGTTCTTTCTTCTCTTTCTTTCGCTCTCTCTCTGTTGCCTAAAAATTTGCCACGGGGCAAATGGAACACTGGGCCAGAATGGAGCACGAGCCTGTGTATAATGTCACGGTGATCACTGTATTACCTGTACACTGACATGTATACAGAGATCCTGTGTATAATGTCACTGGTTATCACTGTATTACCTGTACACTGACACTGTATACAGAGCTCCTGTGTATAATGTCACCGGTAATCACTGTATTACCTGTACACTGACAATGTATACAGAGATCCTGTGTATAATGTCACCGGTTATCACTGTATTACCTGTACACTGACACTTATATACAGAGCTCCTGTGTATAATGTCACCGGTTATCACTGTATTACCTGTACACTGACACTATATACATGAGCACTCCTGTTGATATATGTCCGGTGTCACGTATTACCTGTACACTGACACTATATAGAGAGCTCCTGTGTATAATGTCACCGGTGATTACTGTATTACCTGTACACTGACAATGTATACAGAGATCCTGTGTATAATGTCACCGGTTATCACTGTATTACCTGTACACTGACACTATATACAGAGCTCCTGTGTATAATGTCACCGGTGATTACTGTATTACCTGTACACTGACAATGTATACACAGATCCTGTGTATAATGTCACCGGTGATTACTGTATTACCTGTACACTGACACTATATATTTGTAGGCCAAAACCAGGAGTGGAACAATCAGAGGAAAAGTATAATAGAAACATGTCACCACTTCTGGATTTTTCACCCATTCCCGATTTGGCCTTACAGATACTGAGGTAAAATACTGACCAAATATTGAATGTGTGAATGTGGCTTTAGGCTGGTTTCACACATCCTGATATTTCTGTTACTGGAAAAACCATTAGTGGAGATATCTGTGTCCGTGTGTGTAATACGTGTGGCAACTGTGTGCCGCATCGGTACCACACGAACGGCCGCCGGGGAAGAAGCGCTACAGTAAGCACTGTTCCCCGGCCAGGGGCGCACCTAAAATGAAGCAAGTTGATCACTTCACCTCAGGCGGCATTGAGTCACTGAAGACGTGTAAAGATTGATGTTTCAAATATATTCCTATTTAAAAGTGGATATATTTTACATGTGCTTCAGGTTAGGCTAGTAAAGAGTAAACCAGATTTATTTGTACTGGATTTTACTACGGGGGGGGAACGCCATTTTGCAGTTCGCCTCAGGCAGCAGAGAGGCTAGGTTCACCCCTGTCTACACGTTCCCCATGTTGGTGCACACTGGTCGCCTCACTTGGGTCTGTATACAGCTGTTTCTTCACCTCTCCCCACACGTGTTGGATTGGGTTGAGTTCTGGGGACTGTGGGGACAATCCAGCACCTCTACTTCATTGTCTTTGCCCCATTTCTTCTCCAATCTCGTCGTATGCTTCGGGTCATTCTCCTGCTGGAACACTATGTCGTCCTTTTCATACCCACAGTACTCGAGTGCATGAAGTAACTCGTCTTGTAGGACAGTCACATATAGCTCAGCACTGAGACTACCATCAATCCAGATCAAGTGTCCAACGCTTCTGGCTGTGAAACATCCTCATATCATCAGGCTTCCTCCACAGAACTTGACAGTTCCTTCAATTTCTCGATCAGTTAGCCCCTTTTTCCCTTGTTTCTTCCAGAACCATTTGCACTCACCAGAGCCTAGTCTATTGACTTTTGTCTCATCGCTGCAAATCTCCCATTTCCAATCTTTTACATTCCACTTTTCCTGTAAACTCGAGCCGATGTTTCTTACGACGATATTGAAGTTGAGGCTTCTTCACCTTTTTTTGGGCCACCATTTCAGACTTATTGATAGAGATCATGTTTTAATGTAATAACAGGAGGTCTCTTTGCCAACCACAGGAAACAATATTTGGGCTCATTGGATATGAACCTTCATGAATCATCACAGAGGACCAGCAGGAGTGAACAGTGCTTTGTAAGGTTACGATTTTTCGGCTGAGTATTTTAACTGATTTTGATGAATACCTATTTCTTGTCCCAGGACACATTCTGTTTACAATGATGAGGTACCGCTATGGGAGCAAACATCATGCCTACATATAAAAATAATGGCATGGGCACGATGTAGGAGTCTGATATCTATGTATCTTACCACTTCAGATGGATATTTTCCTATGTAAGGTTCTATGTATATATTCCTGAAACTCAGTTTGTTCGTCAGCCATTTTATTTTCTGTCTTGCTGCAGCTATCTTGCCCTCAGTCAAAATGGAGTTTCCAGCTTGCATGTTCCCGCCCTGATTCTCTCCTTTGCTTCTTAAGCAGCCACAGCTGAGCAATCAGTGCTTCAGAAGCTAGCCTGCAGTGAACCTGTGACTTGACTCCTGTAAGCCTTGGACCTTGTACTCCAGCTATTCCTACTGAGGAACTCTGAAGCACTTGTGGACTCTGAACCCTGCTCTTTGAAAGACCCACGTTTGCATGGACTTACGGTAACAGAGAAGAAGATCCTGAATCTGTATTGGAGAGTGATTGCTGAGCTTGGATTACTCTGGCCTGCTGTGTCTCCTGTTTCTGTGTCTGCAAACTGTGTGACTATTTCTGCCAACTTGTATGAAGTAATACAGGACTTTTCTATATCAAACCTGTGTCTCATGTATGTTCATCGCACCCAAGCACAAGACGCTATATGAACTGTACTACATACATTACAAGATTCTGAAGCCAAAACGTTAGTGTCTGCTGGGTCTGGAAGGCTGTGTCTGCTGTACTGTGGATATCAGACGTCCGGTTGTACTTTCTGTGATGACAGTGGTTGTGACTTCTCACAACCATTCCAGGTGAGCAATTCCCTTAAGTTTTTTCTTTTTTGCAGTGTTACCACAGGTAAACACTATTGTTTTTTTTTTTTTTTTTCCTTTCTTTTCTCTTTTTTGTCTGCTGTAACTCTGGATATCAGATGTCTGGTTGAAACTTTCTGTGATGATAGTGGTTGTGACTTCTCACAACCATTCCAGGTGAGCAGTTCCCTTAATTTTTTTTTCTCTCTGCAGTGTTGCCACAGGTGAACACTATTGTTTTTTTTTCTCTCCTCTTCTTCCAGTAATTCTGTCTTAAAAGATCTGGAAAATGGAGGCCCGCATAAAGGAACTTTGCGGAGTGACTGATAATATCCTTGCAGATTTGCAGAATATAAAGACCCGTTTTACGAATCTACAGGACCTCAATAATCACAATTTGCAAGTGGTTGGACAGACTACCCAGCATTTGCGAGCCAGGATTGGGGTTCTAGAGGGGCGAGTCCAGGCTCCTGCCGTAGCCCCGAGTGCTGGGATTCCCAAGTTGCCCCCTTTTCGTTTTGGCGGTGAACGTGAGAAATTCAGGGGATTTATTAATCAATGCAATCTTTTTTTTTCTGCACATGCTTCACAATTTCCCACTGAACGATCTAAGGTGCTTACTATAATTATGTTGCTTACCAACAAGGCTTTAATGTGGGCAAACCTCTGATTGAGACTGAGGATGATTGTTTGAATCACCTTGATGATTTTATTTCAGCCATGGGGCAGGTGTTTGATGACCCCAATCGAGGTGCAACAGCTGAAGCAGCCATGTTAGCTTTGCGCCAAGGTAAGCACTCGGTAGCTGAATATGCCTTGGATTTCAGGAGATGGGCCCTTGATACCACCTGGGACAGTTCCGCCAAAAAATCTATTTTTCGAAAGGGGTTATCTCCACTGATTAAGGATGAACTTGCTCGTGCCGACCCTCCCACTGCGTTAGGTGACTTTATTAACTACTGCATCCGTATTGATACTCGTCTGACTGAACGCAGGCAAGAAAGATGGTTCGAAAGCAATCGTACTAACCTTTTCCTACCTTCCTCTCCAGCTAAGGAACCTTTGAGTAGGATTACACGGGAACCTGAACCTGAACCCATGCAGGTAGACTCTTTACAACGACGGGTTAGTGATGCACGCAAGGAACATCGTTTTAAGGAGAATCTATGTTTCTATTGTGGTAAGTCAGGGCACTTCATTATAAACTGCCCCAGCCGTTCTCGTAAGACTACTGCAGCACTCATTCATTGTGAGTGTTGCGAGAGGGGATCTGTCAGGTCCGAGCCTCAGGCTCCAGAGAGATCTGCAGCAACAGATCTTGATTTCTCGGACTTAAACTCCGTTACCTCTGAGGACGTTGACTGTGTAAACGCTGCCATTTTTCAAGTTTCCTCAGCGGTGTCCCAGCTGAGTTGTAAGAAAAACAATTCTCATTGCTTTCTTTCCATCAAACTCTGGGTTGACTCAGCTTGGGTGTCTAGCTCTGCTATGATCGACTCAGGGGCAAGTGGAAATTTTATGGATGTCTCCTTTGCTCTGAAACAGGGAATACGTTCAGTGAAGAAGGCTACTCCAGTACAGATGGAAACTGTGGATGGCTCCCTGCTGACCTCTGGACCAGTGGATCAGGAAACAGAGCCTTTGAGGGTTCTTATGGGTAAAGATCATCAAGAGAAACTGTCCTTTATGCTTATCTCTTCTCCCCACTTTCCCATTATTCTAGGGCTACCATGGCTGCAGGCTCAGAATCCTACCATTAACTGGGAGACCAAGGAATTACACTTTCCAGAGAAACAGATGAGTCCAAAAGTTTCAGCTTGCTCTGTTCCTAAAGGAATCATGTCAGTCCCTGAACTACCAGCTGTATACCAGGACTATGTGGATTTATGTGACAAGAAGAACGCTGACCAGCTTCCTCCTCACCGTCCATATGATTGTCCAATTGAATTATTGCCTGGAGCAGAGATACCTTTTGGTAAGATCTACCCCCTGGCGGGGCCCGAGCTAAAGGCTTTAAAGGATTACATAGATGAAAATCTAGCCAAGGGCTTCATACGCCCCTCTTCATCTCCTGCAGGTGCACCCATCTTCTTTGTAAAGAAGAAAGATGGATCTCTGAGACCATGCGTAGACTATAGGGAACTCAATAAGGTTACTATTAGAAACCGTTATCCATTGCCTTTAATCCCTGAGTTATTGGAGAGAGTGCGACATGCCAAAATTTTTTCTAAACTAGATCTTTATGGGGCCTATAACTTAGTCCGTATTAGACCTGGGGATGAATGGAAGACTGCATTCAGGTCACGCTATGGACACTTTGAATATCTAGTTATGCCTTTTGGTCTGAGTACCGCCCCAGCCACTTTCCAACACTTGGTGAATGACATCTTCAGGGATCTCCTAGATACATTCGTGGTAATTTATTTGGATGATATTCTAATTTTTTCTAACTCCACAGAGGAACATCATGGACATGTGAGAATGGTCTTGGAACGTCTAAGACAAAATCATCTTTACATCAAACTTGAAAAGTGTGAATTCCATAGGACCGAAATTCAATTTCTGGGGTATGTACTGTCTACACAAGGAATTAGTATGGATGGAAGCAAAACCCAAGCCATCAAGGATTGGCCAAGTCCTAGAAATGTGAAGGAGGTACAGCGCTTCATCGGGTTTGCCAACTTCTATAGACGTTTCATTAGAAATTTCTCTGAGGTAGTGTCACCTATCACTCAACTTACCCGGAAAGAGTCTAGGTTTTCCTGGACTCCCCAAGCCCAGGAAGCATTTTCCCGTCTAAAAGATAAATTTACCACTGCACCTATCCTAGTACATCCCAACCCCGAGCTTGCCTTCATAATAGAGGTGGATGCTTCAGACTGTGCCGTTGGAGCTATACTCTCTCAGAGAACAGGTGAGAAGAATGTCTTGCATCCCTGTGCCTTCTTTTCCCAGCAGTTGTCTTCGGCTGAGAGGAACTACGATGTGGGCAATAGAGAGTTGTTGGCCATTATTGCCGCCTTCAAAGAATGGAGACACCTTCTTCAGGGAGCTGCACAGCAAATAGTCGTCCTGACAGACCATCGTAACCTTGAGTTTATCAGGTCGGCTAAGTGCCTGACTCCTCGCCAGGCTCGCTGGAATCTTTTCTTAAACCAATTTAATTTTATCATCTCTTATAGACCAGGATCGCGCAATGGAAAGGCTGATGCACTCTCTAGGATTTACTCAGCAGACACACGTCCAATTACTCCTCCTAAGACTATTCTTCCTGACTCTAGATTCCTAGGAGTAATTCATAATCAAGACCTACTTAAGGACATCAAGGAAGCATACCATGCGGATTCCTTTTTGGCACAACCCCCAAGGGACGTAAGTCTTGTCTTTAAGAATGGTGTGTGGATTCAGGGACAACGTCTGTATATTCCTGAAACAGTCAGATTGAGAGTATTGCAACTCATTCACGATTCCAAGATAGCTGGGCATAGAGGAATTCTAAAGACACAGGAATTTCTTTCTCGTTTCTTTTGGTGGCCCACTTGCAGGAAGGATGTTTTAAACTATGTCACTTCATGTGAAGTCTGTGCAAGATGCAAAACACCTCGCTCCTCACCAACTGGTCTGTTACAGCCTCTTCCCACCCCGTCCCGCCCGTGGGGATCCATTTCTATGGACTTCATTGTGGAGTTACCAACCTCTCAGGGAAGAACACATTCTAGTGGTGGTTGACCGTCTAACAAAGGCAGCTCATTTTATCCCTTGTGTCGGCTTACCCACTGCAAAACAGACATCAGACTTGATGATTAAGAATGTGTTTCGCTTACATGGAGTACCGGATGAGGTTATTTCGGATCGAGGGGTGCAATTCACTTCTAGGTTTTGGCAAAATTTCTGTGCAGCATTGGACATTAAAGTAAACCTTTCTTCTGCTTTTCATCCCCAGACTAATGGACAGACCGAACGAACCAATCAAACCCTGGAGCAGTATCTCCGCTGCTTTATCTGCCACCTACAGGATGATTGGGTGGATCTACTTCCATTAGCTGAGTTCTCGTATAACAACTCTCAGAGCGCCTCCACTAAGCAGTCTCCTTTTTACTCTAATCTAGGTTATCATCCTAACATTCTACCACGATTTCCCATAGAAACGCCTTTACCAGCAGTGGCTGAAAGAATCACGTCTTTACAGAAGAATATGGATCTTCTAAAGGGAAATCTGGAATTGGCTCAGGAAAGGTACAAGAAAGCAGCAGATAAATTTCGTAAACCTGCACCAGCTTTCAAGGTAGGAGACTTGGTCTGGCTGTCAACCAGAAATCTTAAGTTAAGGATTCCATCGTCTAAGTTGGGACATAAGTACATTGGACCCTATAAAATCAGTAAAATTATAAGTGCCGTTGCTTGTCGTCTTCAACTGCCCAGAACTATGAGAATCCACCCTGTCTTTCATGTATCCCTACTAAAGGCTGCGACACCCAATACGTTTCCTGGACGTTCCTCTCCTTGCCCTGACCCAGTGCTAGTCGATGGTCAGGAAGAATTTGTGGTGGAAAGGATTTTAGATTCCAGGTTGTATAGAAATCAGTTACAGTATCTGATTAAATGGCAGGGCTACCCAGTGGAGGACAACTCATGGGAACCGGTCAATAACGTTAATGCTCCTCGCTTGCTCCGTCAGTTTCATCAGAGGTACCCACACAAGCCTGGTCTGAGGTCATCCGGAGGTTGTCCTTAAGGGGGGAGTAATGTAAGGTTCTATGTATATATTCCTGAAACTCAGTTTGTTCGTCAGCCATTTTATTTTCTGTCTTGCTGCAGCTATCTTGCCCTCAGTCAAAATGGAGTTTCCAGCTTGCATGTTCCCGCCCTGATTCTCTCCTTTGCTTCTTAAGCAGCCACAGCTGAGCAATCAGTGCTTCAGAACTAGCCTGCAGTGAACCTGTGACTTGACTCCTGTAAGCCTTGGACCTTGTACTCCAGCTATTCCTACTGAGGAACTCTGAAGCACTTGTGGACTCTGAACCCTGCTCTTTGAAAGACCCACGTTTGCATGGACTTACGGTAACAGAGAAGAAGATCCTGAACCTGTTGTGGAGAGTGATTGCTGAGCTTGATTACTCTGGCCTGCTGTGTCTCCTGTTTCTGTGTCTGCAAACTGTGTGACTATTTCTGCCAACTTGTATGAAGTAATACAGACCTTTCTATATCAAACCTGTGTCTCATGTATTGTTCATCGCACCCAAGCACAAGACGCTATATGAACTGTACTACATACATTACACCCTATTTGATTGGGGGAGGAGATTCATCTGGAAGCATTTTATATATTTAACATTATAGACCCTCATATTCTATTTCATTTTACGAAGTCTGAAACATCTATAAAATTCCTGGATGTCTGTGGCCACTGACAATAGACACATTTGTACTGATAACAAAACATCCTCTGCGACTCCTGTAATCAAAGCAAATAATTAAATCACTTCCTTATAGTTAATCTGAATTTGTAATTTGCATATGCACTTGCAATTTAATACGAGAATAAATAACCACTGATAGATTACTCTCAAAAATATAGATCATATTTCCGTTCCACGACATGGGTGGTGACAGTAATCACCTCTTGAAATCTAGGGAATTATAAAGGATTCAAGAATTAGAAACTTTGAAATCTAAGGCTGGTTTTACACTTACCGTGTTTTTGCAGCCACTTTTTGAGGCCCCAATGGCAAATTCTACTGAGGGCCGTGTGCCGTATGGCCGTGAGGGCCATATATACGGCCGTGAAAAAATATTGAGCTTCTCGATATATTTCACGGCTTAAGGACAAGGCCCCCATAGAAAATGAATGACTTCCGCAAAACCGGAAGTTACGGTGTTCCGTAACTTCCGGTTTGGCGGAACGCCGGTTTTTTCTTTCCAATACTTTTCTATAGTATTGGAAACAGCGATCTACAAGTTTTTGCTGTCCGTTTGCGCAGACTTGAAAATTGCGGCGATACGGCCCGCAAAAGGCAGCAATACGGCCGCAAAACACGGTAAGTGTAACCCAGCTAGGGACTGAATGTAGATTGACATGAGGATGTCCTTTGGCCGCATAAAGGCCATGACAATTCTGGGTCAGTCTCGTAATCTACCGTGCAGTTTAGTGCATCTTCTATTTATTTCTTATGTCTTTATATTATTCCCTTTTTGACAGAAAGATTTATACCTTTGGCGCCAAAAATTTGTTGCATTTCTGCCTGTTTTTTTTGTCTAGTTTTAAGGCGTTTCATTGATTTCTGCAAATTCTTAATTTATTCCCTTTTTGAAGTCCATTTTCATTTTTGTCTGATTTTTTTTTGCTCACCTGTTTTATTTTGTATTTCAATGTTTGAGCAGGTAATTTCTTGATTTTAAAATTTGCTAATTTTTGTCTGGGAATGTTCTCATCTCCAACTCCTGGACTGATTTTTTTGTATGCCAGAAATATTTGTGCAAATGTTAAATTTTCATTGGATGATCTTATATTTGCTCTAAAAAAAAAGGCTCAAAAAAAGGTAAGAGACAAAAATAAAGACCATTTTTAATTTTGTGGCGAAAAATGGCAATGAATACGAGAAGACAAAAAAGTTAAAGCAACTTAAAAATAAAATACAACACACCGAGAAGAAGAAACTGACCAGCGGAGATGAAGTTCTCCATCCACCCAATGAAGACTATTTATGTTTTTCGTTGTTTAGATTTTTAGTATTTTTTTGAATTCTTTGTGTTCCCCGGTTGTATAGGTTAAGGCTTGCGATAACATTCACATTAATCTGTTGAAAGCCATAGATGCATCAGTCTATATGTTGGATCATCTGCATATGGTGCCCCGTGTAGTAACTCTACCAGGAGGAAATATATATATATACAGTGGGTTCGGAAAGTATTCAGACCCCTTTACATTTTTCACTCTTTGTTTCATTGCAGCCATTTGGTAAATGCAAAAAAGTTCATTTTTTTTTCTCATTAATGTACACTCTGCACCCCATCTTTACTGAAAAAAAAACAAAAATGAATTAATGTTTCCAAATTTATTAAAAAAGAAAGAATTCAGACCCTTTGCTCAGACACTCATGTTTACGTCACATGCTGTCCATTTCCTTGTGATCCTCCTTGAGATGGTTCTACTCCTTCATTGGAGTCCAGCTGTGTGTAATTAAACTGATAGGACTTGATTTGTAAAGGCGCACACCTGTCTATATAAGACCTCACAACTCACAGTGCATGTCACACCAAATGAGAATCATGAGGTCAAAGAAACTGGCAAAGGAGCTCAGAGACAGAATTGTGGCAAGGCACAGATCTGGCCAAGGTTCCAAAAGAATTTCTGCAGCACTCAAGGTTCCTAGGAGCACAGTGGCCTCCATAATCCTTAAATTGAAGACGTTTGGGACCACCAGAAGTCTTCCTAGACCTGGCCGTCCAGCCAAACTGAGCAATCAAGGGAGAAGAGCCTTGGTGAGAGAGGTAAAGAAGAACCCCAAGATCACTGTGGCTGAACTCCACAGATGCAGTAGGGAGATGGGAGAAAGTTCCACAAAGTCAACTATCACTGCAGCCCTCCACCAGTCAGGCCTTTATGGCAGAGTGGCCCGACGGAAGCCTCTCGTCAGTGCCAGACATATGAAAGCCGCACAGAGTTTACTAAAAAACACATGAAGGACTCCCAGACTATGAGAAATAAGATTCTCTGGTCTGATGAGACGAAGATAGAATTTTTGGTGATAATTCTAAGCGGTATGTGTGGAGAAAACCAGGCACTGCTCATCACCTGCCCAATACAATCCCAACAGTGAAACATGGTGGGGGCAGCATCATGCTATGGGGGTGTTTTTCAGCTGCAGGGACAGGACGACTGGTTGCAATTGAAGGAAACATGAATGCGGCCAAGTACAGAGATATCCTGGATGAAAACCTCTTCCAGAGTGGTCTGGACCTCAGACTTGGCTGAAGGTTCACCTTCCAACAAGACAATGACCCTAAGCACACAGCTAAAATAACAAAGGAGTGGCTTCAGAACAACTCTGTGACCATTCCTGACTGACCCAGCCAGAACCCTGACCTAAACCCCACTGAGCATCTCTGGAGAGACCTGAAAATGGCTGTCCACCAACGTCACCATCCAACCTGACGGAACTGGAGAGGATCTGCCAGGAAGAATGGCAGAGGATCCCCAAACCCAGGGGTGAAAAACTTGTTGCATCATTCCCAAGAAGACTCATGGCTGTACAAGCTCAAAAGGGGCTTCTACTCAATACTGAGCAAAGGGGCTGAATACTTATGACCATGTGAGATTTCAGTTTTTCATTTTTAATAAATTTGCAAAAATTTCTACATTTCTGCTTTGTATCAGTAAAGATGGGGTGCGGAGTGTACATTAATGAGAATAATGAACTTTATTGAATTTACCAAATGACTGCAATGAAATAGAGAGAAAAATTTAAAGGGGTCTGAATACTTTCCATACCCACTGTATATATTGTAGTCCCCGTTCAGCCTGTGCCGTCTGCCTGGAGGAGCTGCTTTGCTCCTTACCTTAGCTGACCCTCGACTGCCATATAGCAGTTTAAAAAGAACCGAGCAAATACAAAAAAAGGAAAAGCCATGGTAGGTAAATCTCCGTCCATTTATCACGAGTGTGTATATACAGAGAGGGCCACGGAGCTTTTCTTCCAGTCCCGTACAAGGTGGCCACTTGTCTAAACTTGTCTACGAAGGTCATTAATTCTGGATAAATGTTTGGTTTCAGCACCTCCAGAACGCCAGGGCCCATCATCGGGGCTCAATATTTACTCATTGTTCCCAACGATTCATCTGTTCTCAGTGTGCGGCCACGGGATCTACTGATCTACACTCGTGGCCAAAGTTTTGAGACTGACACAAAGTTTACTGCTTCAATGTACAGCTGGTATAACCTGGGCATCTCCCGTATATAATTATATATGTACAGCTGTATAACCTGGGCATTCCTGCATATAATTATATATGTACAGCTGGTATAACCTGGGCATCTCCTGTATATAATTATATATGTACAGTGTATAAACCCGGGCATCTCCTGTATATAATTATATATGTACAGCTGGTATAACCTGGGCATCTCCTGTATATAATTATATATGTACAGCTGGTATAACCTGGGCATCTCCTGTGTATAATTATATATGTACAGCTGGTATAACCTGGACATCTCCTGTATATAATTATATATGTACAGCTGGTATAACCTGGGCATCTCCTGTATATAATTATATATGTACAGCTGGTATAACCTGGGCATCTCCTGTATATAATTATATATGTACAGCTGGTATAAGCTGGGTATCTCCTGTATATAATTATATATGTACAGCTGATATAACCTGGGCATCTCCTGTATATAATTATATATGTACAGCTGGTATAACCTGGGCCTCTCCTGTATATAATTATATATGTACAGCTGGTATAACCTGGGCATCTCCTGTATATAATTATATATGTACAGCTGGTATAACCTGGGCATCTCCTGTATATAATTATACATGTACAGCTGGTATAACCTGGACATCTCCTGTATATAATTATATATGTACAGCTGGTATAACCTGGGTATCTCCTGTATATAATTATATATGTACAGCTGATATAACCTGGGTATCTCCTGTATATAATTATATATGTACAGCTGGTATAACCTGGGCATCTCCTGTATATAATTATACATGTACAGCCGGTATAACCTGGGTATCTCCTGTATATAATTATGTATGTACGGCTGATATAACCTGGGCATCTCCTGTATATAATTATATATGTACAGCTGGTGTAACCTGGGCATCTTCTGTATATAATTATATATGTACAGCTGGTATAACCTGGGTATCTCCTGTATATAATTATATATGTACAGCTGGTATAACCTGGGCATCTTCTGTATATAATTATATATGTACAGCTGGTATAACCTGGGCATCTCCTGTATATAATTATATATGTACAGCTGGTATAACCTGGGCATCTCCTGTATATAATTATACATGTACAGCCGGTATAACCTGGGTATCTCCTGTATATAATTATGTATGTACGGCTGATATAACCTGGGCATCTCCTGTATATAATTATATATGTACAGCTGGTATAACCTGGGTATCTCCTGTATATAATTATATATGTACAGCTGGTATAACCTGGGCATCTCCTGTATATAATTATACATGTACAGCCGGTATAACCTGGGTATCTCCTGTATATAATTATGTATGTACGGCTGATATAACCTGGGCATCTCCTGTATAAAATTATATATGTACTGCTGGTATAACCTGGGTATCTCCTGTATATAATTATATATGTACAGCTGGTATAACCTGGGCTTCTCCTGTATATAATTATATACGTACAGCTGGTGTAACCTGGACATCTCCTGTATATAATTATACATGTACAGCCGGTATAACCTGGGCATCTCCTGTATATAATTATATATGTACAGCTGGTATAATCTGGGCATCTCCTGTGTATAACTATATATGTACAGCTGGTATAACCTGGGCATCTCCTGTATATAATTATATATGTACAGCTGGTATAACCTGGGCATCTCCTTTATATAATTATATATGTACAGCTGGTATAACCTGGGCATCTCCTGTATATAGTTATATATGTACAGCTGGTGTAATGGCTACGTCGATGGTGCCGTCAGCAAGGATTTGGATTTCTGGATCACGGAGTGAATTACCTATACGATGGACTACTTGCTAGAGATGGGGTGCACCTTACGAAGACTGGAAAACATGTATTTGGAAGTCGCCTTGCTACACTCATCAGGAGAGCTTTAAACTAGAACAATGTGGGAAGGGAAGCAAAAGGCCAGAAAAAGCCATAAACCTGACAAATACTATTGAGATTTCTGCTATTAGAAGTGAAGGGGAAGAAAAAAGACAAAACAATCTACATAATAAAAATATTGGAGGAAGAGAAACCAATCACAAACTAAAGTGTTTCTATACGAATGCACAAAGCATGGGCAACAAACAAGGAGAACTGGAACTACTAACGCAGGAGAAGTATGATGTCATTGGAATCACTGAGACTTGGTGGGACGATACACATGATTGGAATACAAGGCTAGAAGGATACAACTTATTTGCAAGAAACAGACTTGATAAATGAGGAGGAGGTGTTGCATTGTATGTTAGAAAAGCGTATATCTGCACAGAGATTGACGCTTCAGAGACTGGGAGTTCTGTGGAAACTGTTTGGGTAAGAATACAAGGACAGAACAATGAAAAGGACACCATTGTAGGCATTTACTACAGGCCGCCTGTGTAAGCTGAAGATATGGATGAACTCTTTATGCATCAAATGGCCAAGTTCTCCAAAAAATATGACATAGTGGTCATGGGAGATTTCAACTATCCAGACATTTGTTGGGAATCTCTCTCAGGCAAAACTAACAGGTCCAGGAAATTCTTATCCTCTCTTGCTGACAACTTTATCTTCCAAAAGGTAGGGAGAAAACAAGGGGATCTGCTACCTTGGATCTAATCCTCATAAACAGGGAGGAAATGGTGGAGGAGGTAAGAGTGGCTGGGACTCTAGGAGGCAGTGACCATGCTATTTTAGAATTTTGGATAACTAGAGGAGGAAGACCTGTAATGACTCAGACGTCAAGGTTAGATTTCAGAAAGGCAGATTTTAAGGGACTCAGAAAGAGAATTGGAGGGATCCAATGGCTGGATATCCTTAAGGACTAAAATGTCCAGGAAGGATGGGACATCTTGAAAAATGAGATTCTCAAAGCACAATCATTAACAATTCCGAAAAGAGTGAAGAATGGGAAGCATTTAACGAAACCAGGATGGATGAACATAGAACTTAAACACATGCTAAAAAGGAAGAAAGAAATGTTTATCAAATGTAAAGAGGGAGGCTTATCTAAAGAAGAATATAATGATGTCTGCAGAACCTGCAGGGCACAAATCAGATTATCTAAAGCTGACAATGAATCAAGACTTGCAAGAGACGTCAAAAGCAACAAAAAAGGATTTTGGGGATACGTCAAAAGTAAAAGAAAAGTCAAAGATGCTATAGGATTTTTACAGGATGAAAATTATGAAATGGTAAGTCAGGATGTTGAGAAGGCTGAACTTTTAAATTCCTATTTTGTATCTGTTTTCTCTCAGAAAGGAAATGTAACATCAACTGATCTTCACTGTCCTATTAAAGGAATAGAAGAATCCAGGATATCTATAAACAGAAAGACAGTGAGGAAACACTTAGCTAACATAAATGAATTCAAGTCTCCAGGTCCAGAAGAATTACACCCCAGAGTACTGAAGGAATAGCGAAGAAATTTTTGAACCACTCTCCATAATCTTTGAAAATTCTTGGAGAACAGGAGAAGTCCCAGAAGACTGGAGAAGAGCAAATGTTGTTCCTGTCTTCAAAAAGGGGAAGAAGGTGGACCCAGGGAACTATAGGCCGGTGAGTCTGACATCTATACCAGGAAAGATCTTTGAACAAATTATTAAACAACATGTATGTAAGTACCTGGACAAGAATGAAGTGATTAACCAGAGTCAGCATGGGTTTGTAACTAATAAGTCATGTCAGACTAACTTAATTTCCTTCTATGACAGAATCACTGACTGGGTGGATCAGGGAAATGCTGTAGATATATTATATCTTGACTTCAGCAAAGCATTTGACAAAGTATCTCACACAATCCTTATTGAAAAAATGACTAAGTATGGAATGGACAAGGCAACTGTTAGGTGGATTCATAACTGGCTTAGTGATAGGACCCGAAGAGTGGTAGTAAATGGCTGCACATCGAGTTGGAAGAATGTCTCAAGTGGGGTACCACAGGGCTCTGTCTTGGGCCCTGTATTGTTCAACATCTTTATCAATGATTTAGATGAAGGAATTGAGGGTAAACTGATCAAATTTGCTGATGACACAAAGCTAGGAGGGGTAGCTAATACTAGAGAAGAGAGAGAGAGAGGATTCAAAAAGATATACATAAACTGGAGCAGTGGGCAGCAACTAACAGAATGGTTTTTAACAGGGAAAAATGCAAAGTACTTCATCTGGGAAATAAAAATGAAAAAAGCATATACAAAATGGGAGGAATAGGGCTAAGTAACAGCACATGTGAAAAAGACTTGGGTATACTAATAGATCACAGACTGAACATGAGTCAACAGTGTGATGCAGCAGCAAAAAAGGCAAATACAATTCTGGGATGTAGTAACAGAAGCATACAGTCTAGATCACGTGAGGTCATTATTGCCCTCTACTCCTCTTTGGTCAGACCTCATCTGGAATACTGTGTCCAGTTTTGGGCACCACATTTTAAAAAAGACATCAACAAACTGGAGCAAGTTCAGAGA
Organism: Oophaga sylvatica; assembly: GCA_033576555.1. Taxonomy (NCBI): domain Eukaryota; kingdom Metazoa; phylum Chordata; class Amphibia; order Anura; family Dendrobatidae; genus Oophaga; species Oophaga sylvatica. The sequence goes on along the minus strand of JARQOD010000005.1, from coordinate 15,444,980 downwards.
AGAGCCACCAGAATGGTGACCGGTCTGCAAACCATGTCCTATGAGGAACGGTTACAGGATTGGGGAATGTTTAGCTTGCAAAAAAGAAGACTGAGAGGAGACTTAATAGCTGTCTACAAATATCTCAAGGGCTGTCACATTGTAGAAGGATCATCTTTATTCTCATTTGCACAAGGAAAGACTAGAAGCAATGGGATGAAACTGAATGGGAGGAGACAGATTAGATATTAGAAATAACTTTTTGACATTTAGGGTGATCAATGAGTGGAACAGGCTACCACAAGAGGTGGTGAGTTCTCCTTCAATGGAAGTCTTCAAACAGAGGCTGGACAGACATCTGTCTGGGATGATTTAGTGAATCCTGCTTTGAGCAGGGGGTTGGACCAGATGACCCAGGAGGTCCCTTCCAACTCTACCATTCTATGATTCTAAGATTCTAATGTGGGAATCTCCTGTATATAATTATATATGTACAGCTGGTATAACCTGGGCATCGCCTGTATATAATTATAAATGTACAGCTGGTATAACCTGGGCATCTCCTGTATATTATAATATATGTACAGCCGGTATAACCTGGGCATCTCCTGTATATAATTATATATGTACAGCTGGTATAACCTGGGCATCTCCTGTATATAATTATATATGTACAGCTGGTATAACCTGGGCATCTCCTGTATATTATTATATATGTACAGCCGGTATAACCTGGGCATCTCCTGTATATAATTATATATGTACAGCTGGTATAACCTGGGCATCTCCTGTATATAATTATATATGTACAGCTGGTATAACCTGGGTATCTCCTGTATATTATTATATATGTACAGTTGGTATAACCTGGGCATCTCCTGTATATAATTATATATGTACAGCTTGTATAACCTGGGCATCTCCTGTATATTATTATATATGTACAGTTGGTATAATCTGGGCATCTCCTGTATATTATTATATATGTACAGCTGGTATAACCTGGGTATCTCCTGTATATAATTATATATGTACAGTTAGTATAACCTGGGCATCTCCTGTGTATAATTATATATGTACAGCTGGTATAACCTGGGCATCTCCTGTATATAATTATATATGTACAGCTGGTATAACCTGGGCATCTCCTGTATATTATTATATATGTACAGATGGTAAACCTGGGAATCTCCTGTATATAATTATATATGTACAGCTGGTATAACCTGGGCATCTCCTGTATATAATTATATATGTACAGCTGGTATAACCTGGGCATCTCCGGTATATTATATATGTACAGATGGTATAACCTGGGAATCTCCTGTATATAATTATATATGTACAGCTGGTATACCCTGGGCATCTCCTGTATATTATTATATATGTACAGTTGGTATAACCTGGGCATCCCTGTATATAATTATATATGTACAGCTGGTATAACCTGGGCATCTCCTGTATATAATTATATATGTACAGTTGGTATAACCTGGGCATCCCCTGTATATAATTATACAGTGGGTATGGAAAGTATTCAGACCCCTTTAAATTTTTCGTTGTTTGTTTCATTGCAGCCATTTGGTAAATTCAAAAAAGTTCATTTTTTTTCTCATTTCTTGACTGACAAAAACCAGAAATATAGAAGTTTTATGCAAATTTTTTCAAAAAGAAAAACTGAAATCTCACATGGTCATAAGTATTCAGACCCTTTGCTCAGTATTGAGTAGAAGCACCTTTTGAGCTCGTACAGCCATGAGTCTACTTGGGAATGATGCAACAAGCTTTTCACAGCCCAAGTTTCCAACTTATCCAGATCCATCTGTAGCAGGATACTATCTTCTCTTGTATTGACTGCTTTACATAGTTTTGTATCATCTGAAAATATCGATATTTTACTGTGAAAACCTTCTACCAGATCGTTAATCAATATGTTGAAGAGAAGAGGTCCCAACACCGACCCCTTCGGGCCCCACTAGTCACAGCGACCCCTGCGGTCCCCACTGGTCACAGCGACCCTGCGGGCCCCACTAGTTACAGCGACCCCTGCGGGCCCCACTAGTCACAGCGACCCAGTCAGAGGATATACCATTTATAACCGCCTCTGCTTTCTATCACTAAGCCAGTTACTTACCCATTTACACACATTTTCCTCCGACCCAGCATTCTCATTTTATGTACCAACCTCTTGTGTGGCATGGTATTAAACGCTTTGGAAAAATCAAGATATACCACGACCAATGACTCACCTTGGTCCAGTCTATAGCTTACCTCTTTATAAAACTGATGAGATTGGTGTGACAGGAGCGACTCCTCATAAACCCATGATGATATGGAGTTACACAGTTATTCTCATTGAGATCATCCAGAATAACATCCCTCAGAAACCCTTCATAGATTTTACCAACAATAGAGGTTAGACTTTCTGGCCTATAATTTCCAGGTTCACTTTTAGAGCCCTTTTTGAATATTGGTACCTCATTTGCTATGCGCCAGTCCTGTGGAACAGACCTCATCGCTATAGAGTCCCTAAATATCAGAAATAATGGTTTGTCTATTACATTACTTAGTTCTCTTAGTACTGTGGGTGTATGCCATCCGGGCCCGGAGATTTATCTATTGTAATCTTATTTAGCCGGTTTCGCCCCTCTTCTTGGGTTAGATTGGTGACCGTTAATATAGGGTTTTCTTTGTCTCTCGGCATTTCATTTTCCACCGTGAATACCGTGGAGAAGAAGGTGTTTAATATATTAGCTTTTTCCTCGTCATCTACAACCATTCATTCCTCACAATTTTTTGGGGGGCCTACACTATATATATAGATATACTCTTTCCTTGCCCCGGAAGTCGTCCAAGGCAAGCAGTCATTTCCGGGGCAAGGAAAGAGTAGCGCATGCGCTGTAATGATTGTATGCTTTGCCTACTGTTGGGCAAAGCACACTGCGCATGCGCGGGGCCGAATATGAAATGCGCAATTGCGGGAAGCCGAACGCCGTCTGTAGGATTCACAGACGGCGATACGCAAGTGATGCCGAGGAACGGGGGGAGGACATAGAAAACACCGTTCTCCTGACCTGACCGCCCCCTGATTGACAGCGCAAAAACCGAAGTTTACTAAGGCATTTTGATATGAAAACGGGGGTATCAGGATATATGATACCTACCATTAGCTTTGTTATGGGACGCACTATTCAGCCATATCTTTATGGCAAAATTGAGGTGACAGATTCCCTTTAAAGTGGACTTTAGACAAGATTTTACATAAAGACAATCCCCTCCTCCTCTCTGATTTTTACGATCCTTTCTAAACAGACTGTGACCCTGTAAGTTAACTGCCCAGTCATAGCTTTCATCTAACCATGTCTCGGTTATTCCCACTATGTCATAGTTACCTGTAGATATTTCTGCTTCTAGTTCTTCCATCTTGTTTGTCAGGCTTCTGGCAATTGTGAGCATGCAGTTTAGAGGACTTTGTTTTGTTCAAATCTCCTCCCTGTGGATTGTTTTAGAAATTTTCTTACTTCCCTTCCGTGTATGTTGTCTTGGGTCTTCTTTTGAACGATTGAATCTTGTGGGGCATACATCCTTGGAATTATTTCTGCCTGTGGGGGATGTAGTTTTGGACAGAATATCTCCACTGGGGGATGTATTCTTGGAAGGACTGCCTCTTCTGGGGGAATGTATCCTTGGAAGGATTAATCCCTCTCAGGGATGTATCTTGGACCGATTGTCTCCTCTGGGAAATGTATTCTTGGAAGAATTGCCTACTGTGGGCGAATGTATCCTTGGAAGGATAGCCTCCTCTGGGGAAATGTATCCTTGGAAGGATAGCCTCCTCTGGGGAAACGTATCCTTGGAAGGATAGCCTCCTCTAGGGAAATGTATCCTTGGAAGGATAGCCTCCTATGGGGAAATGTATCCTTGGAAGGATTGCTTTCTCTGGGTGAATGTATCCTTGGAAGGATAGCCTACCATGGGGAAATGTATCCTTGGAAGGATAGCCTCCCATGGGGAAATGTATCCTTGGAAGGATAGCCTCCCATGGGGAAATGTATCCTTGGAAGGATAGCCTCCCATGGGGAAATGTATCCTTGGAAGGATAGCTTCCTCTGGGGAAATGTATCCTTGGAAGGATAGCCTCCTCTGGGGAAATGTATCCTTGGAAGGATAGCTTCCTCTGGGGAAATGTATCCTTGGAAGGATAGCTTCCTCTGGGTAAATGTATCCTTGGAAGGATTGCCTCCTCTGGGGGAATGTATCTTTGGAAGGATTGCCCCTCTAGGGGAATGTATCCTTGGAAGGATTGCCCCTCTGGGGGAATGTATCCTTGGAAGGATTGCTTTCTCTGGGCGAATGTATCCTTGGAAGGATAGCCTCCTCTGGGAAATGTATGCTTGGAAAGATAGCTTCCTCTGGGGGAATGTATCCTTGGAAGGATAGCCTCCTATGGGGAAATGTATCCTTGGAAGGATAGCTTCTGTGATGAACGGTGCCGCGGTCCGCCACACGGTAGCCCGGGGGTCACGGCTTGTGATCCCACCGCTGCCACCAATATGTGATGAACGGGCACACAGTCCGCCACACGGTAGCCCGGGGGTCACGGCTTGTGATCCCACCGCTGCCACCACATGTGATGGAACGTGCACACACACGACGGCTGCTGCCGTCCGACCCAGTAAACTGCAGGGATTTATAACTATCCCACTTCCACTTAGGAACTTGCAGCTCTCTGGCGCCCCCCTTACCCTCAGGTCAGTCAGGGAACTGCACCTAGGATAATTGGTCGCCAGACGGGTCACTTGGATGTGTGCTGGCTATTGGGCACGCTGCAGTGAGGGAATTATAATTACTCCTGGCTGCAGCCAGGCAGTACCCTTATAAACCCCGCTCCGTCACTGCCAGCGTCACCCAATAGATTAACACTTTACACCCCTTCCTTTTAGCTGCCACCAGCTACGGCTTTTGATGAACAATTTATCAAGAGGGTCCGTAGCAACCCCAAAACAGTAGCGTAGTTACCTCAGGCACGTGCAGATTCGTTTATAGAGCAGGAGAAACAAACTAATAAATTTATAGGTTTATTCCTTAAAAACAGGCAATGCTTATATAATATAAAAGATGTAACAAACTGAGACAATATCGTTATGTACAGATGCAGTTATAAAATAAAATGGGATTAAGAATGAAAGATAACTCACATGATAGTTACAGGCAAGACAAGCCAGGCTGGGGGAAGGAGCCACACGTCATAGTTCATTGGTAGATCTCTTACTCAGCACGTCCCAGCAGAAAGCAAACTGGTAAGCAACTTCACTGTAAGACTTATGCATGTCAGCTTCTGACCTCACAAAAAGGGCTGGTCCTCTAGCCACCTCCCCTGGCTACAAGCTATGGTTTGAGCTCTGCGATATCATAAGGTTCATAACTCGTTCTGTGAACCTAGTAGAATAATGGCAGACCTATCAATGGTCTTGCTTTGAAATGACGGTTCCAATGAGCCCACACTTGGGTGGGCTAGTTCATGGGGCACCCGAGAATTCCATTTCTCGGGTTCTGTTGGGGTTACGGGTTTACCAGTACCACGGGAACGATGCCCATCGGCGCATGGTTCAACACAGTAACTTTCGTGTTTCTAGCGAATGCTCCCACCGTGTTATTAACCAAAAAAAAATGAATACTCCAACATGGCTGCTATAGGAAGAAAGCACGTGTTCGGACAATGCAGGACCCCCGCGGTGAAGCGGGAAAACTTCCAGCACTGGCAGCTCAGGTTACACTGAGCTTGACTGCAGGTTGACAGGGGGGGAAGGGAAGCGTGAGCTGCAGAGAAAAGGAGGGAGGGGTAGTTTGCCCTGTGCTTGCAAACGGTGGGGGGTTGTAGTACTATGGGGGAGAGTTCTGGAAACAGCACCAGGAATGAAGCTTCAGTATCATCACACCCCCCCCCTTTAGAGGGCGCTACGGAGGCATGACCTCTCGGTGATCCGACATGCGCACCTCAGCGGGTTTGCCAAGTCGTGATAACCCATTGGCCATGGCTTGGGCCAGCATGTCTAGGAGGGGATCCTCCTCCCCGTCCTCGGGCAGATTGCAGACCGGTAGGACGCAGGCTTCATGTTCGTGATGGGCCTTCATCATGTTGACGTGAAAGGCCTTGCGCCTACCCCGAGTGTGGTCAAGCGTGACCACGTAGGTGGCTGGGTTGAGCTGTTGGTGCACGACGTACGGGCCTTCCCAGGCTGCTTGAAGCTTATCCTTTGGTACGGGGACCAGCACCCACACCTTTTGACCCACCTGGTAGGTCCGCTCCCGGGCGTTCTGGTCGTACCAGTGCTTCTGGTCAGCCTGAGCCTGCGTCATGTTGTCATGCACCAACTGCGTCAAGGTCTGCATCTTGTCGCGGAAGCGCATGACATAATCCACGATGGACACTTCCGTGGGGTTTGGCTCATCTTCCCAGGATTCTCTTATCAACCCAAGGGGTCCCCGGACTCGCCTACCATACAGGAGCTCGAAGGGGGAGAACCCCGTCGAGGCCTGCGGGACTTCTCTGTAGGCAAATAGCAGGTGTGGGAGGTACCGCTCCCAATCGCGTCCCTGGGTCTCAACCAGCATGCGGAGCATCTGTTTGAGGGTACCGTTAAAGCGCTCACACAAACCATTGGTCTGTGGGTGATACGCACTCGATACCATACGCGTCACCTGCATTTTGCTGCAGAGAGCCTTCATTAGGCGAGACATAAATTGGGTCCCTTGATCGGTAAGCATCTCCCTGGGAAATCCTACCCGTGAAAAGATGGTCACCAGTGCATCTGCCACCTTATCTGCCCTAGTTGAGGACAGAGCTACCGCCTCCGGGTACCGGGTAGCGTAGTCTACCACAGTCAGGATGTATTGCTTTCCAGAGCTGCTGGGGACGGCCAGCGGGCCCACAATGTCCACCGCGATCCTCTGGAAAGGCTCCTCTATCACTGGCAATGAGATCAGGGGAGCCTTAAGAGCAGGCCCCGCCTTCCCCACTCTTTGACAGGTGATACAGGAGCGGCAGTAGTTAGTCACATCTGTCCCCATCTTGGGCCAATAGAAGTGTTGAGACAGCCGTGCCTTAGTTTTGCTAATCCCCAAGTGTCCAGCAAGGGGAATCTCATGGGCAATCCTCAACAACTCACCTCGGAACTGGTGCGGGACGACCAGCTGTTTCCCCCTCAACCACTCCTTTTGGGAATCTCCGGGTACGGTCTTCCGGTACAACCTTCCTCGTTCCCAGAGCACCCTCTCCTTATCAGTCACGGAGGTGGGCGTCTCGGCGAGGTGTCTCAAGTTCTCCAGGCTCGCATCTGAGTGCAGAGCGGCCTGGAACTCCTGGCTGGAGGCAGCCAGAAGTGACGTCAGGGTTCCTTCCTCACTGGGACCCTCTGGGACCGGCTCTGGGTCCACCTCTGGTTCAGTCTCTCCTGTAGCGGAGGAGGGTCCAGATGGCAGGGCGCTACCTGCGATCCGGGCACTCTGACTGCGGGTGACAGCAGCTACATATGCAGTCTCCCCGGGGATTTCTATAGACCCATCAGCCTGCGCTGCTATGGGCTCTACCCCCCCATCCACCCCCAACACTTCAGGAGCAGTGCTACTTATGGGCCAGTTACCTTCCTCGGTGGCACTGGTCAGTGTCATGGCGTCACCTTTCTCCGGTTCCCATGCACCTCCCCATTTCCGTGAGCATTGTCGCTTGCTCCTGCTAGGGGTTCCTCAGCCGTCTCACTCCGCAGAGCGACGGGACTGAACGCTCCTGTACCTGTGGACACATCTACCACTTCGGAGAAAGGGTTAACAGATTCAGATGGCACAGATACATCATTATCAACATCAGTCCTAGGGAAAGAAAGGTTATCAGTTGCATAATCACTTCGCAAAGCATTAGCAGGTAACACAATCAGTTTCCCATCATCATCAACATCAACATCATGGTTAACGTTAACCTTATCATCAGATTGGGAAGGGGTGTCAGGGACATAGTACGCCACCATCCTCCCCAGATCAGTCCCCAATAAAACATCAGTGGGCAGGTTTTCGGACACCCCCACTTCCTTCACCCCGCTCCCGGTACCCCAGTCAATGAAAACTCGGGCTATCGGCAAGGGGTAGTGGACGCCCCCAATCCCTGTGACAGTTAGGGTTTTCCCCGGAATCAACTCTTCAGGGGCCGCCAGTTCGGGTCGGATGAGGGTTCGCTCAGCCCCGGTGTCCTTGAGGCCTGTAGCAAGACGGGCCCCCACGCGGACGGGCTGCACGTTGTCATCAACCCTCCCCACCACACCACCCACCAAAAGAACAGAGGCGTTGGGCCCGAAGGCCTTGGCTGGGGGGTTCTTCTGCCTCTCCGGACAGGTGGCGCTGATGTGACCAGTCCTTTTACAGGAGAAACACTGGCGGGGGTCTGATGTAGGCCTGGCGCTGGCAAAGGGGATAGTGCCTCCAGAGGGACGACTGGCAGGGGCACTGGGGTTTGTTGCAGGCTTACCCCTCCCACGGGGTGGCGACGGGCTTCCGCACCTCGGGTTTCCGGTTGGCCTCATAGCTGTCGGCGATCCGGGCTGTTGTGACCGCGTCCTCTGGTTCTCGGTCCAGGATGAACTGTCGGACCTCAGCTGGGCACAGATGCAGGAACTGGTCTTTGATCATCAGGTCTTTCAGCTCCTCGTAGGTGTCAACTGACAGTCCATAGATCCACTGGTCAAAGTGGTTCCGGAGTCCTTGCACCACATCGCTGTAACTGTCGTGTGGGCCACGTTGGAGGTTCCGGAACTTCTTTCGGTATACCTCAGGGGTTAGCTGGTACTTGGCAATCAGGGCCTGCTTGATGGCCTCATAGTCACTGTCTTGATCTGGCGCGAGGGAAGCGAACGCCTCCAAAGCTTTGCCCTTCAGCCCGGGGGTCAAGTACCTGGCCCATTGGTCGGCAGGCAGCCGGTACTGTCTGCAGACTTTCTCAAAGGCCCGCAGAAAAGTGTCCAAGTCTCCGTCCCTTTCCAGCACGGGAAAGTGCTCCGGCCGGGGCTTGGGACTCTGAGTGCTGCTGGGCACACTGCTCTGGGCTGTGGAGGGCATTGCCCCTCGCTGAACCATCTCCAGCTCATGGGCTCTCTGCGCTTGGGCTTCCCGCTCGGCTCGGGCTCTCTCAGCCTCCCGCTCGGCTCTATCGGCCTCTCGCTGGGCTCGGCGCTCGGCTATCTCAGCCTCTCGCTGTTCTTTGGCCTCCTGCTGGTATCGCTGGATCAGCTCCAGGCGCCCATCACGGTCGTCGGTTGGGAGTGCCTCCAGGGCCGCCTGCAGGTAAGGGTCCATCCCGCCCTGGGTGTAAGCAGTCAGGGGTCGGGCCTCTGCTCCTGCGGCACCAACTTGGCTTGGGCCGGCTCCTGCGCCCTCCTCGCCCTGAGCATGGTCCCGTGCCATCAGGGCCTGGATCACTTCGGCCTTGGTTTGGGCCATGGGGACAATCTTCCTCCACTCGCACATGGCAAGAAGAGCTTCCTTGCTATTCCGATTATACCAGTCGTATCCCCTCGTAGCCATGGTTGCCAAATAAAAGATAGGATAGAAAAACAAAGAGAAGGGGGGGTAACCGCAAGTACACACAATTGTCTCAGGACTAATAAACACTGAGTCTGTTCTCCAAAACTTTAGTTGCAGGGTCGCTGAAGAACCGTGCAAGTTTTTTTTAGTGAATGGAATGATTGCTCAAACCAGATCACTAATGCTCTATAATCCCACCGCTTGCCACCAATATGTGATGAACGGTGCCGCGGTCCGCCACACGGTAGCCCGGGGGTCACGGCTTGTGATCCCACCGCTGCCACCAATATGTGATGAACGGGCACACAGTCCGCCACACGGTAGCCCGGGGGTCACGGCTTGTGATCCCACCGCTGCCACCACATGTGATGGAACGTGCACACACACGACGGCTGCTGCCGTCCGACCCAGTAAACTGCAGGGATTTATAACTATCCCACTTCCACTTAGGAACTTGCAGCTCTCTGGCGCCCCCCTTACCCTCAGGTCAGTCAGGGAACTGCACCTAGGATAATTGGTCGCCAGACGGGTCACTTGGATGTGTGCTGGCTATTGGGCACGCTGCAGTGAGGGAATTATAATTACTCCTGGCTGCAGCCAGGCAGTACCCTTATAAACCCCGCTCCGTCACTGCCAGCGTCACCCAATAGATTAACACTTTACACCCCTTCCTTTTAGCTGCCACCAGCTACGGCTTTTGATGAACAATTTATCAAGAGGGTCCGTAGCAACCCCAAAACAGTAGCGTAGTTACCTCAGGCACGTGCAGATTCGTTTATAGAGCAGGAGAAACAAACTAATAAATTTATAGGTTTATTCCTTAAAAACAGGCAATGCTTATATAATATAAAAGATGTAACAAACTGAGACAATATCGTTATGTACAGATGCAGTTATAAAATAAAATGGGATTAAGAATGAAAGATAACTCACATGATAGTTACAGGCAAGACAAGCCAGGCTGGGGGAAGGAGCCACACGTCATAGTTCATTGGTAGATCTCTTACTCAGCACGTCCCAGCAGAAAGCAAACTGGTAAGCAACTTCACTGTAAGACTTATGCATGTCAGCTTCTGACCTCACAAAAAGGGCTGGTCCTCTAGCCACCTCCCCTGGCTACAAGCTATGGTTTGAGCTCTGCGATATCATAAGGTTCATAACTCGTTCTGTGAACCTAGTAGAATAATGGCAGACCTATCAATGGTCTTGCTTTGAAATGACGGTTCCAATGAGCCCACACTTGGGTGGGCTAGTTCATGGGGCACCCGAGAATTCCATTTCTCGGGTTCTGTTGGGGTTACGGGTTTACCAGTACCACGGGAACGATGCCCATCGGCGCATGGTTCAACACAGTAACTTTCGTGTTTCTAGCGAATGCTCCCACCGTGTTATTAACCAAAAAAAAATGAATACTCCAACATGGCTGCTATAGGAAGAAAGCACGTGTTCGGACAATGCAGGACCCCTGCGGTGAAGCGGGAAAACTTCCAGCACTGGCAGCTCAGGTTACACTGAGCTTGACTGCAGGTTGACAGGGGGGGAAGGGAAGCGTGAGCTGCAGAGAAAAGGAGGGAGGGGTAGTTTGCCCTGTGCTTGCAAACGGTGGGGGGTTGTAGTACTATGGGGGAGAGTTCTGGAAACAGCACCAGGAATGAAGCTTCAGTATCATCACAGCTTCCTCTGGGGAAATGTATCCTTGGAAGGATAGCTTCCTCTGAGGAAATGTATCCTTGAAAGGATAGCTTCCTCTGGAGAAATGTATCCTTGGAAGAATAGCTTCCTCTGGGGAAATGTATCCTTGGAAGGATAGCTTCCTCTGGGGAAATGTATCCTTGGAAGGATAGTTTCCTCTGGGAAATGTATCCTTGGAAGGATTACCTCCTCTGGGGGAATGTATCTTTGGAAGGATTGCCCCTCTAGGGAAATGTATCCTTGGAAGGATTGCCCCTCTGGGGGAATGTATTCTTGGAAGGATAGCCTCCTCTGGGGAAATGTATCCTTGGAAGGATAGCCTCCTCTGGGGAAATGTATCCTTGGAAGGATAGCCTCCTCTGGGGAATGTATCCTTGGAAGGATTGCTTTCTCTGGACGAATGTATCCTTGGAAGGATAGCCTCCCATGGGGAAATGTATCCATGGAAGGATAGCCTCCCATGGGGAAATGTATCCTTGGAAGGATAGCCTCCCATGGGGAAATGTATCCTTGGAAGGATAGCTTCCTCTGGGGAAATGTATCCTTGGAAGGATAGCCTCCTCTGGGGAAATGTATCCTTGGAAGGATAGCTTCCTCTGGGGAAATGTATCCTTGGAAGGATAGCTTCCTCTGGGGAAATGGATCCTTGGAAGGATTGCTTCCTCTGGGGAATACATAGTTATTAAGGTTGAAGGAAGACTTTAAGTCCATCTAGTTCAACCCATATCCTATCCTAACCTGCCCTAACATGTTGATCCAGAGGAAGGCAAAAAAAACCCCAAGTGGCAAACAGTAAGCTTCACATTGGGGAAAAAAATTCCTTCCCGACTCCACATACGGCAATCAGACTAGCTCCCTGGATCAACGCTGTATCTAGGAAACTAGTGAATATAGCCTGTAATATTATACTTTTCAAGAAAGGCATCCAGTCCCCTCTTAAATTTTAGTAAGGAATCACTCATTACAACATTAGACGGCAGAGAGTTCCATAGTCTCACTGCTCTTACAGTAAAGAATCTGCATCTGTGATTATGGCTAAACCTTCTTTCCTCCAGACGTAGAGGATGCCCCCTCGTCCCCGTCACAGGTCTAAGAGTAAAAAGATCATTAGAAAGGTCTTTGTACTGTCCCCTCATATATTTGTACATTGTAATAAGATCACCCCTAAGCCTTCGTTTTTCCAAACTGAATAACCCCAAGTGTAATAACCTGTCTTGGTATTGCAGACCCCCCAGTTCTCTAATAACCTTGGTCGCTCTTCTCTGCACCCGCTCCAGTTCAGCTATGTCTTTCTTATACACCGGAGACCAGAACTGCACACAGTATTCTAAGTGTGGTCGCACCAGTGACTTGTATAGAGGTAAAATTATGTTCTCCTCATGAGCATCTATGCCTCGTCTAATGCATCCCATTATTTTATTTGCCTTGGCAGCAGCTGCCTGACATTGGCCACTAAATGTGAGTTTGTCGTCCACCCATACACCCAAGTCTTTTTCAGTGACAGTTTTATCCTTGGAAGGATAGCTTCCTCTGGGGAAATGTATCCTTGAAAGGATAGCTTCTTCTGGGGAAATGTATCCTTGGAAGAATAGCTTCCTCTGGGGAAATGTATCCTTGGAAGGATAGCTTCCTCTGGGGAAATGTATCCTTGGAAGGATAGCTTCCTCTGGGGAAATGTATCCTTGGAAGGATTGCCTCCTCTGGGGGAATGTATCTTTGGAAGGATTGCCCCTCTAGGGAAATGTATCCTTGGAAGGATTGCCCCTCTGGGGGAATGTATCCTTGGAAAGATAGCTTCATCTGGGGAAATGTATCCTTGGAAGGATAGCTTCCTCTGGGGAAATGTATCCTTGGAAGGATAGCCTCCACTGGGGAAATGTATCCTTGGAAGGATAACTTCCTCTGGGGAAATGGATCCTTGGAAGGATTGCTTCCTCTGGGGGAATGTATCTTTGGAAGGATTGCCCCTCTAGGGAAATGTATCCTTGGAAGGATTGCCCCTCTGGGGGAATGTATCCTTGAAAGGATTGCTTTCTCTGGGCGAATGTATCCTTGGAAGGATAGCCTCCTCTGGGGAAATGTATCCTTGGAAAGATAGCTTCCTCTGGGGGAATGTATCCTTGGAAGGATAGCCTCCTCTGGGGAAATGTATCCTTGGAAGGATAGCTTCCTCTGGGGAAATGTATCTTTGGAAGGATAGCTTCCTCTGGGGAAATGTATCCTTGAAAGGATAGCTTCGTCTGGGGAAATGTATCCTTGGAAGGATAGCTTCCTCTGGGGAAATGTATCCTTGGAAGGATAGCTTCCTCTGGGGAAATGTATCCTTGGAAGGATAGCTTCCTCTGGGGAAATGTATCCTTGGAAGGATAGCTTCCTCTGGGGAAATGTATCCTTGGAAGGATTGCCTCCACTGGGGGAATGTATCTTTGGAAGGATTGCCCCTCTAGGGAAATGTATCCTTGGAAGGATTGCCCCTCTGGGGGAATGTATCCTTGGAAGGATAGCTTCCTCTGGGGAAATGTATCCTTAGAAGGATAGCCTCCACTGGGGAAATGTATCCTTGGAAGGATAGCTTCCTCTGGGGAAATGTATCCTTGGAAGGATAGCTTCCTCTGGGGAAATGTATTCTTGGAAGGATTGCCTCCTCTGGGGGAATGTATCTTTGGAAGGATTGCCCCTCTGGGGAAATGTATCCTTGGAAGGATTGCTTTCTCTGGGCGAATGTACCTGTAGCATCGGCGTCCCTGCCTTCTGCCAGGCAGGGACGCTGTTCCCCTGCGACAGCGTCCTCTGCCAGGCAGGGACGTCGCCCCCCTTACCCGCGCTCAGCGTCCTCCTTCCGCCCTGCTGGGGCCGCGCGCTCCTTCCCTGCTGCTGGACTTAGGGCGCGCGCCCGCGCCCTCCCCCGCTCTTAAAGGGGCCGCTCGCATCTTTCAAAAAGGTCCCCGGCCAATGCCGGAGGACTCCACCCTATATAAAGTACTTCCTCCTTAATGGAGGTGCCCGAGCAATGTTGTTGTTGCACTGTTTACTCTGCTTCAGCCCTCAGGGTCCGTTTCCAGTTACCTGCCTGTTTCCTGCCAGTCTGCTGTCTGCTACCTGCCTGCTAGCCTGCCTGGAGGTTCGGCCGTCACATGCGGTGACCATCGGCAATTCCAGAGACTCTCGCCTGCTTACTTGGGAGCACTCATCTGCCATCTGACTGCAATCCCACCTGAAGGTTCGGCCATCACCTGCGGTGTTCTTCGGCTGTTCCAGAGACTCTCGCCTGCTCACTTGGGGGCGCTCATCTGTCATCTGCCTGCTAGCCTACCGGGAGGCTCCACCATCTCAGGTCGTATATACCTGTTCAGTCAAAGACTTCCCCGGCTCCTTGCTTGCCTGTTCATCCAGAGACTGCCCCGGTCACTTGCTGTGACTTCCTGCCTGTCTAACCAGAGACTGCCCCGGTCACTTGCTGTGACTACCTGCCTGCCTAACCAGAGACTGCCCCGGTCACTTGCTGTGACTTCCTGCCTGTCTAACCAGAGACTGCCCCGGTCACTTGCTGTGACTTCCTGCCTGTCTAACCAGAGACTGCCCCGGTCACTTGCCGTGACTACCTGCCTGTCTACCCAGAGACTGCCTCGGTCACTTGCCGTGACTACCTGCCTGTCTACCCAGAGACTGCCCCGGTCACTTGCCGTCACTACCTGCCTGTCTACCCAGAGACTGCCTCGGTCACTTGCCGTGACTACCTGCCTGTCTACCCAGAGACTGCCCCGGTCACTTGCCGTGACTACCCGTCTGTCTATCCAGAGACTGCCCCGGTCACTTGCCGTGACCTCCCACCTGTCTGTCCAGAGACTGCCCCCGTCACTTGCAGTGACTTCCTATCCGTCTCCCGGGCGCCACCCGCTCCTTTACAAGGAAAGCCTCCTTGTATAATAAAGCTCAGAGGTTCCGCCTCCCAGACCCGTTACAGTTTGCTCGGGCCATGGAACCCGGTGGCACCCAAACTCCCTCGCTCTCTGACCTGTGTCATGAACTGTCTCGTCAGAGGTCTCAACAGGAGTCCATCCTGGGTCACCTGCGGAATGTTAATTCCCCCTGGACACCCTGACTACTTCACCAGCAACCACCGCGGGCGCCATGACTCGCAATCCGGCAGTTCCGCTGCTTACCAATTCCGTGGTTTCTGATCCTGGACCTCGACTTTCAGCTCCTCCTCGGTTTGGAGGCGACCCTGCTCTGGCTCGGGGTTTCATTAACCAATGCACCCTGCATTTTGAACTCCTGGCACACCAGTTTAACTCCGACCGGGCCAAAATTGCCTTCATCATGTCCCATCTCACCGGAGAGGCCCTGGCCTGGCTAAATCCTCTTTGGGAGAGAGAGGATCCTCTGGTGTCTGACCTGTCTGCTTTTCTCTCAGCCTTCCGGAGGGTATTCGATGAACCCGGACGGAAGACCTCCTCTGCATCTTCTCTGCTGCGTCTCCGTCAGGAGAGTCTCACCGTGGGTCAATATGCCATACGGTTCCGTACCCTTGCCTCGGAGCTAGCTTGGGATAATGACGCTCTGATCTCAGTCTTCTGGGAGGGTTTGTCCGGCCGCATTAAAGATGAACTTGCTGGTCGGGACATTCCAACCTCTCTCGATGACCTAATAAATCTCGCCAATCGAATTGATCTACGGTTCCAGGAGCGCGCTAAAGAGGCCACCCGTGAGAGAAGGTTTCCTCGTCTTGCTCCTTCTTTTCAGAGACCTGTAACTCCTTCCGTTTCTCCTCAGGTACACTCTTCTGAGCCTATGCAAGTCGACCAGACCAAGATGGTCAAAGCCCGTCAGGACTCACGCCGTACCGAGAGGAGTTGCTTCTACTGTGGTAGTAAGGAGCATTGGATCCGTACCTGTCCAGAGAGGTCGGGAAACGCCTGTGTCTAGGTTCGCTCGGAGAGGTCCACCTAGACAAAAATAAATCCTCTTCATCTCTGCTGTTGTCAGTCTCAATTCTCCTCGGTGAGAACCGTTATTTCGAACTTGCCCAACTTGATTCTGGAGCAGCCGGGAATCTTGTTTCACAGGCTCTAGTAGAGAAATATCACATTCCTACCAAACCTCTGGTTGAACCAGTATCTGTTGCTGCTGTGGATGGAGGTCTCCTGCCACGTCCCATTCAACTTATCACTGAAGCCATAACCCTGCAGGTAGGAATGCTGCATTCTGAGAGTATCTCGTTTCATGTTCTGCCTGGACTCTCACATGCTTTCTTACTAGGTCTGCCTTGGCTCCAAAAGCATGCACCCGTGCTCGACTGGCAGAATGGAGAGATTCTTCGCTGGGGACAGGACTGTCATAAAACTTGCTTGGTTCCTGTTCATCCCGTCCGTCCTTCTCGTACACCAACTAATCTACCAGGGCTCCCGATCCCATATTGGTCTTTCGCTGATGTCTTCAATAAAAAGGAAGCAGAGACATTACCACCGCACAGACCATATGATTGCCCTATCGACCTGCAACCCGGTACTACGCCTCCCCGTGGGCGTATTTACCCATTGTCCGCTGCTGAGACCAGGTCGATGTCCGAATATATCGAGGAGAATTTGGCTAAGGGATTCATCCGGAAATCCACCTCCCCAGCGGGAGCAGGTTTTTTCTTCGTAAAAAAGAAAGACGGCTCTCTTCGTCCCTGTATTGACTACAGAGGCCTAAATTTGATCACGGTGAAGAATAAATACCCTCTTCCGCTCATTCCAGAATTGTTTGATCGTCTGAGGGGGGCTAGAATCTTCACCAAACTGGATCTCCGTGGGGCATATAACCTGGTCCGTATCCGTCGGGGAGATGAATGGAAGACGGCATTCAATACCCGGGACGGCCACTACGAGTATTTGGTTATGCCCTTTGGTCTCTGTAATGCTCCAGCAGTCTTTCAGGAGTTGGTCAATGACATCTTCCGGGACCTTCTCTACTCCTGCGTTGTGGTGTACCTAGACGACATCTTGGTCTTCTCTCCGGATCTCCAGTCTCACCGGAGGGATGTTCGTCAGGTTCTGCTCAGGCAGAATCACCTCTTCGCCAAATATGAGAAGTGCCTCTTTGAGCAGACCTCGCTTCCGTTTTTGGGCTACATCATTTCTCAGACAGGCCTACGAATGGATCCGGAGAAACTGTCTGCCATCGAGAAATGGCCCCGACCGGAGGGGTTGAAGGCCATTCAGCGGTTCCTGGGATTCGCCAATTATTACCGCCTCTTCATACCACACTTCTCTTCCCGGACTGCTCCAATCTCCGCGCTCACCCGCAAGGATGCTAACCCCAAACAGTGGACGCCCTAAGCAGAAGAGGCCTTTCTGTCCTTAAAACAGGCCTTCTCTTCCACTCCAGTGCTGCATCGCCCGGATGGCAACAAGCAGTTCTTCCTGGAGGTGGACGCTTCCTCTTCTGGAGCCGGAGCGGTACTTACTCAAAAATCTTCATCCGGGAGGATGGTATCTTGCGGCTTCTTCTCCAAACTCTTCTCCTCTTCTGAGCGCAATTACTCCATAGGAGACCGAGAGTTATTGGCCATAAGCTGGCATTAGAGGAGTGGCGTTACCTACTCGAGGGGGCTCTTCATCCGGTAATCATTTACACTGACCACAAGAATCTGGCTTACCTCCAGCATGCCCAGAGGCTTAACCCTCGCCAAGCCCGGTGGTCCTTATTTTTTGCCCGCTTCGATTTTTTGTTACATTTTCGCCCAGCCGATAAGAACATCAAGGCGGATGCCTTGTCCCGGTCTTTTCTGGTGTCGGATCTCGAGGAGGAACCTAAACATATCATCGATCCCACCAGAGTGATGCAGGTGGCTCCCCTGAGTCTAAATCGTCTTCCTCCTGGTAAGACGTTCGTATCGGAACCTGATCGGGAAAGGATCCTACACTGGGGTCATTCGTCTAAACTAGCTGGCCACGCTGGTCAGAAAAAGACCCTCCAGCTCATTACCCGGCATTACTGGTGGCCTACCCTGCACAAAGATGTAATAGACTTTGTTTCTGCCTGTGCCTCCTGTGCCCGCAACAAAGTTCCGAGACACCTGCCTGCCGGCCGTCTTCTCCCGCTTCCTGTACCCGCTGTTCCCTGGCAGCATATAGCCATGGACTTCATAACGGATCTTCCCGTCTCTGCTGGTTGTACGGTCATTTGGGTGGTCGTTGACCGATTTTCCAAGATGGCTCACTTCATTCCTCTGCCAGGGCTTCCGTCTGCACCCAAGCTGGCTAAAGACTTTATCCGCCACATCTTCCGTCTTCATGGTCTGCCTCGTCACATTGTGTCGGATCGTGGGGTGCAGTTCACCTCACGTTTCTGGAGAGCCACTTGTAAGTTGCTAGACGTCACCCTGGATTTCTCCTCCGCTTACCACCCGCAGTCCAATGGACAAGTCGAGCGAATCAATCAGAATTTGACCAGTTATCTCCGGCACTTCGTTAATGCCCACCATTCTGACTGGGTGGATCTCCTGCCTTGGGCCGAATTCTCTTACAACAATCACGAGAGCGAATCTTCTCCAAATCTCCGTTTTTTGTAGTCTTCGGTCAACACCCTCGGATCCCTGTTCCTGTCTCCATCTCTGTGGACAATCCAGCTGCAGAATCTCTGATTAAGGAATTTTCCTCCATATGGAGAGTGCCCGGTCCGCACTCATTCGGTCATCCGAGCGCATGAAAAGACATGCTGACAAAAAACGTCTGGATCCTCCTCAATTCCGTCCTGGGGATAAGGTCTGGCTCTCGTCCAAGTATGTCCGGCTCAAGATTCCTTCCTACAAGTTAGGTCCTCGGTTCATCGGTCCTTTTGAGATCATCAGTCAGATCAACCCGGTGTCCTATAAATTGAAACTCCCGGCAAATTTGCGGATTCCTAACTCCTTCCATGTATCTCTCCTCAAACCGGTGGTACTTAACTCTATTGTCAAATCTACAGGTACACCTCCTGCTCCAGTGTCTGCTGAAGACGAATTTGAGGTAGAGAACATTCTGGCCACAAAAAGGGTAGGAAGAAAGACCTATTTTCTGGTGGATTGGAAGGGGTTTGGTCCTGAGGAGAGAACGTGGGAGCCTCGGAGAACATCCATGCCCCTCTCATCCTAGCTAAATTTCTTTCTGGCCTAAAAAGGGGGGGCCTAAGGGGGGGAGGGTACTGTAGCATCGGCGTCCCTGCCTTCTGCCAGGCAGGGACGCTGTTCCCCTGCGACAGCGTCCTCTGCCAGGCAGGGACGTCGCCCCCCTTACCCGCGCTCAGCGTCCTCCTTCCGCCCTGCTGGGGCCGCGTGCTCCTTCCCTGCTGCTGGACTTAGGGCGCGCGCCCGCGCCCTCCCCCGCTCTTAAAGGGGCCGCGCGCATCTTTCAAAAAGGTCCCCGGCCAATGCCGGAGGACTCCACCCTATATAAAGTACTTCCTCCTTAATGGAGGTGCCCGAGCAATGTTGTTGTTGCACTGTTTACTCTGCTTCAGCCCTCAGGGTCAGTTTCCAGTTACCTGCCTGTTTCCTGCCAGTCTGCTGTCTGCTACCTGCCTGCTAGCCTGCCTGGAGGTTCGGCCGTCACATGCGGTGACCATCGGCAATTCCAGAGACTCTCGCCTGCTTACTTGGGAGCACTCATCTGCCATCTGACTGCAATCCCACCTGAAGGTTCGGCCATCACCTGCGGTGTTCTTCGGCTGTTCCAGAGACTCTCGCCTGCTCACTTGGGGGCGCTCATCTGTCATCTGCCTGCTAGCCTACCGGGAGGCTCCACCATCTCAGGTCGTATATACCTGTTCAGTCAAAGACTTCCCCGGCTCCTTGCTTGCCTGTTCATCCAGAGACTGCCCCGGTCACTTGCTGTGACTTCCTGCCTGTCTAACCAGAGACTGCCCCGGTCACTTGCTGTGACTACCTGCCTGCCTAACCAGAGACTGCCCCGGTCACTTGCTGTGACTTCCTGCCTGTCTAACCAGAGACTGCCCCGGTCACTTGCTGTGACTTCCTGCCTGTCTAACCAGAGACTGCCCCGGTCACTTGCCGTGACTACCTGCCTGTCTACCCAGAGACTGCCTCGGTCACTTGCCGTGACTACCTGCCTGTCTACCCAGAGACTGCCCCGGTCACTTGCCGTCACTACCTGCCTGTCTACCCAGAGACTGCCTCGGTCACTTGCCGTGACTACCTGCCTGTCTACCCAGAGACTGCCCCGGTCACTTGCCGTGACTACCCGTCTGTCTATCCAGAGACTGCCCCGGTCACTTGCCGTGACCTCCCACCTGTCTGTCCAGAGACTGCCCCCGTCACTTGCAGTGACTTCCTATCCGTCTCCCCGGGCGCCACCCGCTCCTTTACAAGGAAAGCCTCCTTGTATAATAAAGCTCAGAGGTTCCGCCTCCCAGACCCGTTACAGTACCCTTGGAAGGATAGCCTCCTCTGGGAAATGTATTCTTGGAAAGATAGCTTACTCTGGGGGAATGTATCGTTGGAAGGATAGCCTCCTCTGGGGAAATGTATCCTTGGAAGGATAGCTTCCTCTGGGGAAATGTATCTTTGGAAGGATAGCTTCCTCTGGGGAAATGTCATCCTTGGAAGGATAGCTTCATCTGGGGAAATGTATCCTTGGAAGGATAGATTCCTCTGGGGAAATGTATCCTTGGAAGGACAGCTTCCTCTGGGGAAATGTATCCTTGGAAGGATAGCCTCCACTGGGGAAATGTATCCTTGGAAGGATAGCTTCCTCTGGGGAAATGTATCCTTGGAAGGATAGCTTCCTCTGGGGAAATATATCCTTGGAAGGATTGCCTGCTCTGGGGGAATGTATCTTTGGAAGGATTGCCCCTCTGAGGAAATGTATCCTTGGAAGGATTGCTTTCTCTGTGCGAATGTACCCTTGGAAGGATAGCCTCCTCTGGGGAAATGTATCCTTGGAAAGATAGCTTCCTCTGGGGGAATGTATCCTTCGAAGGATAGCCTCCTCTGGGGAAATGTATCTTTGGAAGGATAGCTTCCTCTGGGGAAATGTATCTTTGAAAGGATAGCTTCGTCTGGGAAATGTATCCTTGGAAGGATAGCTTCCTCTGGGGAAATGTATCCTTGGAAGGATAGCTTCCTCTGGGGAAATGTATCCTTGGGAGGATAGCTTCCTCTGGGGAAATGTATCCTTGGAAGGATAGCTTCCTCTGGGGAAATGTATCCTTTGAAGGATAGCTTCCTCTGGGGAAATGTATCCTTGGAAGGATTGCCTCCTCTGGGGGAATGTATCTTTGGAAGGATTGCCCCTCTAGGGAAATGTATCCTTGGAAGGATTGCCCCTCTGGGGGAATGTATCCTTGGAAAGATAGCTTCATCTGGGGAAATGTATCCTTGGAAGGATAGCTTCCTCTGGGGAAATGTATCCTTGGAAGGATAGCCTCCACTGGGGAAATGTATCCTTGGAAGGATAGCTTCCTCTGGGGAAATGTATCCTTGGAAGGATAGCTTCCTCTGGGGAAATGTATCCTTGGAAGGATAACTTCCTCTAGGGAAATGGATCCTTGGAAGGATTGCTTCCTCTGGGGAATGTATCTTTGGAAGGATTGCCCCTCTAGGGAAATGTATCCTTGGAAGGATTGCCCCTCTGGGGGAATGTATCCTTGGAAGGATTGCTTTCTCTGGGCGAATGTATCCTTGGAAGGATAGCCTCCTCTGGGGAAATGTATCCTTGGAAAGATAGCTTCCTCTGGGGTAATGTATCCTTGGAAGGATAGCCTCCTCTGGGAAATGTATCCTTGGAAGGATAGCTTCCTCTGGGGAAATGTATCTTTGGAAGGATTGCCCCTCTAGGGAAATGTATCCTTGGAAGGATTGCCCCTCTGGGGGAATGTATCCTTGGAAAGATAGCTTCATCTGGGGAAATATATCCTTGGAAGGATAGCTTCCTCTGGGGAAATGTATCCTTGGAAGGATAGCCTCCACTGGGGAAATGTATCCTTGGAAGGATAGCTTCCTCAGGGGAAATGTATCCTTGGAAGGATAGCTTCCTCTGGGGAAATGTATCCTTGGAAGGATTGCTTCCTCTGGGGAATGTATCTTTGGAAGGATTGCCCCTCTAGGGAAATGTATCCTTGGAAGGATTGCCCCTCTGGGGGAATGTATCCTTGGAAGGATTGCTTTCTCTGGGCGAATGTATCCTTGGAAGGATAGCCTCCTCTGGGGAAATGTATCCTTGGAAAGATAGCTTCCTCTGGGGGAATGTATCCTTGGAAGGATAGCCTCCTCTGGGGAAATGTATCCATGGAAGGATAGCTTCCTCTGGGAAATGTATCTTTGGAAGGATAGCTTCCTCTGGGGAAATGTATCCTTGAAAGGATAGCTTCGTCTGGGAAATGTATCCTTGGAAGGATAGCTTCCTCTGGGGAAATGTATCCTTGGAAGGATAGCTTCCTCTGGGGAAATGTATCCTTGGAAGGATAGCTTCCTCTGGAGAAATGTATCCTTGGAAGGATAGCTTCCTCTGGGGAAATGTATCCTTGGAAGGATAGCTTCCTCTGGGGGAAATATATCCTTGGAAGGATAGCTTCCTCTGGGGAAATGTATCCTTGGAAGGATTGCCTCCACTGGGGGAATGTATCTTTGGAAGGATTGCCCCTCTAGGGAAATGTATCCTTGGAAGGATTGCCCTCTGGGGAATGTATCCTTGGAAGGATAGCTTCATCTGGGGAAATGTATCCTTGGAAGGATAGCTTCCTCTGGGGAAATGTATCCTTGGAAGGATAGCCTCCACTGGGGAAATGTATCCTTGGAAGGATAGCTTCCTCTGGGGAAATGTATCCTTGGAAGGATAGCTTCCTCTGGGGAAATATATCCTTGGAAGGATTGCCTCCTCTGGGGAATGTATCTTTAGAAGGATTGCCCCTCTGGGGAAATGTATCCTTGGAAGGATTGCTTTCTCTGGGCGAATGTACCCTTGGAAGGATAGCCTCCTCTGGGGAAATGTATCCTTGGAAAGATAGCTTCCTCTGGGGGAATGTATCCTTGGAAGGATAGCCTCCTCTGGGGAAATGTATCCTTGGAAGGATAGCTTCCTCTGGGGAAATGTATCTTTGAAAGGATAGCTTCCTCTGGGGAAATGTATCCTTGGAAGGATAGCTTCATCTGGGGAAATGTATCCTTGGAAGGATAGCTTCCTCTGGGGAAATGTATCCTTGGAAGGATAGCCTCCACTGGGGAAATGTATCCTTGGAAGGATAGCTTCCTCTGGGGAAATGTATCCTTGGAAGGATAGCTTCCTCTGGGGAAATGTATCCTTGGAAGGATTGCCTCCTCTGGGGGAATGTATCTTTGGAAGGATTGCCCCTCTAGGGAAATGTATCCTTGGAAGGATTGCCCCTCTGGGGGAATGTATCCTTGGAAAGATAGCTTCATCTGGGGAAATGTATCCTTGGAAGGATAGCTTCCTCTGGGGAAATGTATCCTTGGAAGGATAGCCTCCACTGGGGAAATGTATCCTTGGAAGGATAGCTTCCTCTGGGGAAATGTATCCTTGGAAGGATAGCTTCCTCTGGGGAAATGTATCCTTGGAAGGATAACTTCCTCTGGGGAAATGGATCCTTGGAAGGATTGCTTCCTCTGGGGGAATGTATCTTTGGAAAGATTACCCCTCTAGGGAAATGTATCCTTGGAAGGATTGCCCCTCTGGGGGAATGTATCTTTGGAAGGATTGCTTTCTCTGGGCGAATGTATCCTTGGAAGGATAGCCTCCTCTGGGGAAATGTATCCTTGGAAAGATAGCTTCCTCTGGGGAATGTATCCTTGGAAGGATAGCCTCCTCTGGGAAATGTATCCTTGGAAGGATAGCTTCCTCTGGGAAATGTATCTTTGGAAGGATAGCTTCCTCTGGGGAAATGTATCCTTGAAAGGATAGCTTCGTCTGGGGAAATGTATCCTTGGAAGGATAGCTTCCTCTAGGGAAATGTATCCTTGGAAGGATAGCTTCCTCTGGGGAAATGTATCCTTGGAAGGATAGCTTCCTCTGGGGAAATGTATCCTTGGAAGGATAGCTTCCTCTGGGGAAATGTATCCTTGGAAGGATAGCTTCCTCTGGGGAAATGTATCTTTGGAAGGATAGCTTCCTCTGGGGAAATGTATCTTTGAAAGGATAGCTTTGTCTGGGGAAATGTATCCTTGGAAGGATAGCTTCCTCTGGGGAAATGTATCCTTGGAAGGATAGCTTCCTCTGGGGAAATGTATCCTTGAAGGATAGCTTCCCTGGGAAATGTATCCTTGGAAGGATAGCTTCCTCTGGGGAAATGTATCCTTGGAAGGATAGCTTCCTCTGGGGAAATGTATCCTTGGAAGGATTGCCTCCTCTGGGGAATGTATCTTTGGAAGGATTGCCCCTCTAGGGAAATGTATCCTTGGAAGGATTGCCCCTCTGGGGGAATGTATCCTTGGAAAGATAGCTTCATCTGGGAAATGTATCCTTGGAAGGATAGCTTCCTCTGGGAAATGTATCCTTGGAAGGATAGCCTCCACTGGGGAAATGTATCCTTGGAAGGATAGCTTCCTCTGGGGAAATGTATCCTTGGAAGGATAGCTTCCTCTGGGGAAATGTATCCTTGGAAGGATAACTTCCTCTGGGAAATGGATCCTTGGAAGGATTGCTTCCTCTGGGGAATGTATCTTTGGAAAGATTACCCCTCTAGGGAAATGTATCCTTGGAAGGATTGCCCCTCTGGGGAATGTATCTTTGGAAGGATTGCTTTCTCTGGGCGAATGTATCCTTGGAAGGATAGCCTCCTCTGGGGAAATGTATCCTTGGAAAGATAGCTTCCTCTGGGGAATGTATCCTTGGAAGGATAGCCTCCTCTGGGAAATGTATCCTTGGAAGGATAGCTTCCTCTGGGGAAATGTATCTTTGGAAGGATAGCTTCCTCTGGGAAATGTATCCTTGAAAGGATAGCTTCGTCTGGGGAAATGTATCCTTGGAAGGATAGCTTCCTCTAGGGAAATGTATCCTTGGAAGGATAGCTTCCTCTGGGGAAATGTATCCTTGGAAGGATAGCTTCCTCTGGGAAATGTATCCTTGGAAGATAGCTTCCTCTGGGAAATGTATCCTTGAAGGATAGCTTCCTCTGGGGAAATGTATCCTTGGAAGGATTGCCTCCACTGGGGGAATGTATCTTTGGAAGGATGCCCCTCTAGGGAAATGTATCCTTGGAAGGATGCCCCTCTGGGGGAATGTATCCTTGGAAGGATAGCTTCATCTGGGGAAATGTATCCTTGGAAGGATAGCTTCCTCTGGGGAAATGTATCCTTGGAAGGATAGCCTCCACTGGGGAAATGTATCCTTGGAAGGATAGCTTCCTCTGGGGAAATGTATCCTTGGAAGGATAGCTTCCTCTGGGGAAATGTATCCTTGGAAGGATTGCCTCCTCTGGGGGAATGTATCTTTGGAAGGATTGCCCCTCTGGGGAAATGTATCCTTGGAAGGATTGCTTTCTCTGGGCGAATGTACCCTTGGAAGGATAGCCTCCTCTGGGGAAATGTATCCTTGGAAAGATAGCTTCCTCTGGGGGAATGTATCCTTGGAAGGATAGCCTCCTCTGGGGAAATGTATCCTTGGAAGGATAGCTTCCTCTGGGGAAATGTATCCTTGAAGGATAGCTTCCTCTGGGGAAATGTATCCTTGGAAGGATAGCTTCCCTCTGGGGAAATGTATCCTTGGAAGGATAGCTTCCTCTGGGGAAATGTATCCTTGGAAGGATTGCCTCCTCTGGGGGAATGTATCTTGGAAGGATTGCCCCTCTAGGGAAATGTATCCTTGGAAGGATTGCCCCTCTGGGGGAATGTATCCTTGGAAAGATAGCTTCATCTGGGGAAATGTATCCTTGGAAGGATAGCTTCCTCTGGGAAATGTATCCTTGGAAGGATAGCCTCCACTGGGGAAATGTATCCTTGGAAGGATAGCTTCTTCTGGGGAAATGTATCCTGGAAGGATAGCTTCCTCTGGGGAAATGTATCCTTGGAAGGATTGCCTCCTCTGGGGGAATGTATCTTTGGAAGGATTGCCCCTCTGGGGAAATGTATCCTTGGAAGGATTGCTTTCTCTGGGCGAATGTATCCTTGGAAGGATAGCCTCCTCTGGGGAAATGTATCCTTGGAAAGATAGCTTCCTCTGGGGAATGTATCCTTGAAGGATAGCCTCCTCTGGGGAAATGTATCCTTGGAAGGATAGCTTCCTCTGGGGAAATGTATCTTTGGAAGGATAGCTTCCTCTGGGGAAATGTATCCTTGAAAGGATAGCTTCGTCTGGGGAAATGTATCCTTGGAAGGATAGCTTCCTCTGGGGAAATGTATCCTTGGAAGGATAGCCCCTCTAGGGAAATGTATCCTTGGAAGGATTGCCCCTCTAGGGAAATGTATCCTTGGAAGGATTGCCCCTCTGGGGGAATGTATCCTTGGAAGGATAGCTTCATCTGGGGAAATGTATCCTTGGAAGGATAGCTTCCTCTGGGGAAATGTATCCTTGGAAGGATAGCTTTCTCTGGGGAAATGTATCCTTGGAAGGATTGCCTCCTCTGGGGGAATGTATCTTTGGAAGGATTGCCCCTCTGGGGAAATGTATCCTTGGAAGGATTAACTCCTCTCGGGGATGTATCTTTGGAAGGATTGCTTCTTCTGGGGGAATTTATCCTTGGAAGGATTGACTCCTTTGGAGGATGCATTCTGGCTTACGGAACTTGCAATCTAAACATCAAACACATCCGTAGAGAAACCGCTCAGATTGGGCTCCAACAGTCTCATAAATCATTAACGATTCCACCTCCTTCTCTCTAGTTTACTGACTCACACTCTTTCAGTATGAAGCCTACCTGCCGGACAGTTCCAGATTAAACATTTACACGACTCCCCCCAACTCCAGAGTCAAGGTCACTGGTAAAATCTCTAAGGCCTCTATCACACATCAGTTTTTTGCCATCAGTCACAATCCGTCGTTTTTTGAAAAAAAAAACGGATCCAGCAACTGATGTTGCAGGATCCGTTTTTTTCATCATAGACTTGTATTAGCGATGGATGGCCGTATGTTTCATCCGTTGTTCGACAGATCCGTTGAAAATTTTTGGTCCGTCTGCCTGACACGATGCTCAAAGCAACGTTTTTTGTCTCCGTCAGAAAGTCGTTTGCTATAATGGAAGCCTAAGGGCGCAGGATCCGCCGTCATCTGTCAAATGACCGATTCCGACGACGGATTCGTTTTTTTTAACTGAGCGTGCTCCTGACATGTTAAAACACAAACAAAAGAATAGACATATACACATAGAATACATATATATATATACACATGTCATTGAGACACACACATATAATATATTATATATATATATATAACATATTATATAACATATAGGTCATACACTCCTACATAGCATAATAGCCGCTAAATCAATTGCCGGCTTCAGTAAAATCATTACAGAAACTGACTTGAAATGACACATGGTTTACATATAGTAAACCATGTCATATCAAAACGATCTATATATGTCAGTGTTTAATAAATTTATTAGTTTGTGTTAGGAAAAATTTGGAACTCTAGGGGTTAAATTTAAGGCTATAATCGCGTAAAAAAATTGCATGGGCTCCCGCGCAATTTTCTCCGCCAGAGAGGGAAAGCCAGTGACTGAGGACAGATATTCATAGCCTACAGAGGGACCATGGTTTTTGGCCCCACCCCCCGGCTACAAATATCTGGCCCCAGCCTCCCCAGAAAAGGCGCATCTATTAGATGTGCCTTTTCTGGCACTTAGCCTCTCTATTCCCATTGCCTTTAGCGGTGGCTCATGGGTTAATAAGGGGTTAATGTCACCTTGCTATTGAAAGGTGACATGAATCCAGGTTAATAATGGCGGCCCTCCTCTATTATTAGATCAGTAATAGGAGGCAGGGAGTCAAGAACTCGATCGGCAGGGGTCTCCGAAATGCTAGTGACGGGCGAGTATCTCACCCCAACACTCATAGTACAAATTATAAGCTTAGATACATCACACAAAAAGATTATATTGGACATGCTAAGATTAGATACATCAAATAACAAAGCTGAATTGCACACTATGAAATTAGATACACTGAATAATAAAACTATATCACAGATGATAGGCTTATTATCTGCGTGTACCGAATCTAAGCCTATCACACATTGTAGGCTTAGAAACATTGGATAATAAGACGGTATCACATATGATATGCATAGACACACAGGATAAGAATATATCACACACAATGGGTTTAGATACACAGGATACTAAGAATATTTAACTCACGATGTGCTTAGATACAGAGGATAGTTAAATGTATCACACATGACAGGATTAGATACCCCAGATAGGACTGTATAATACATTATATGATGAGGGAGGGGATAAATGCCGGATACTGGAGACCACCAGTCATGAGCATCACAGGATGCCAGCTGAGGGATGTGGCTGGCTGCTGTGCGGTATGGAGCGGGCGTGCGGGGCGTGCTCAGTCCGGGCGTGCGGGGCGTGCTCAGTCCGGGCGTGCGGGGCGTGCTCAGTCCGGGCGTGCGGGGCGTGCTCAGTCCGGGCGTGCGGGGCATGCTCAGTCTGGGAGTGCGGGGCGGCTCAGTCTGGGAGTCAGGCGTGCTCATTGGGAGTGCGGGGCGTGCTCAGTCTAGGAGTGCGGGGCGTGCTCGTCGGGAGTGCGGGCGTGCTCAGTCCGGGCGTGCGGGGCGTGCTCAGTCCGGGCGTGCGGGGCGTGCTCAGCCAGAGCATTCCTGTTCATAATGACAATGCAAAACTGCAGCTGTGATGATGAAGAAAGCCTCAGCAGCCTATAATTAACGCCGTTACGTCACCCTCCGCCTGCCATGTTATGTAAGCCACCAGGTGCCAGCACGCACCGTACTAGGGGGCAGCAAACGTACCCAGGCCCTGATGCCTTGGAAGCCAAAATGCTCCTTTGCTACATAGAAAAAAACACTCATTATAATCATGTGTGATAGTAGAAGCTGAGCTGCTGTATCTAAGCCTATCATGTGTGATACTGCACTGAAGCTGTGCATCTAAGCATACCATGCATTATCAGTCTTTATCTTCCCTTCCCCTTCCATCATTTGCTGGGTGGAGATCAGCACCATATCAGCTCCTACTCTCGGTTCCCTGGTAATACATCACATCCCAATGCTTATTTCACCTTCACTTCTGCTGACCTCAGAGTTGACCAATCTCTGCCTGAGGGACGGCCGCTGGAGCAGAAACCCACCCCCACAGTTCTGTCTTCAATGATAGGCCAAGCAAGCTTAGCTCCACCCCCTCTTATCTAAGCCCTCCCCTGCTGAACTAGCGGGAATAGCGAGCAGATGGAAACCTTCTATTTCTCTAAGACTGTTTCATAAACTTACAGAAAATCTTACAAATCTAAATCCACACTTAAGATTCTTGTCTTTATTCATTCCTAGGTCTAAGTGTCCCTTTTCTTCTGGCAGAAACTCGCCAGAAAGGCTCCACCCCCTCTTATCTAAGCCCTCCCCTGCTTATCCGGAGCTGATGGAATCCTCTTATTTCTAAAACTCCGTTTTAAAAAAAAAACAAAACTGGAAACAAAACTGGAAACAATCTCCCAAACTAACTTATACTAAGACAAAAACTGATTTCTAGGCTTCACTTATTTCTAGATCCTGATGTCCCATTTTCTTAAATCTCAGATCAGACAAGTCTATGGATGAGAACTCATTGTCTCCTACTATTCTATTTTCAATGATAGATCATGAAAAGCTAAGCTACACCCCCTCTTAACTAAGCCCTCCCCTGCTTATCTGACCCCAGACTCAAAAAGAAGGAATTAAAAGCAGATACATTTTCCTATTCCTATAAAAACAGTTCCAAAGACCTTCAAAACTGATTCCTAGGTCTGAATTACGTCTTAGTTTCGAGCTGTCAGTGTCCCTTTAAATCCTGCCTGTTGGATCCCGTATTTTGGACATCCCGGCACCGCTTATCATCTCCTACTTATGTCTAGTGCCTGGCATAGAAGGTGATCCGCCATAGCCTGCCCTCCCGCAGCGCTCTGCCCGCGCTCTCTACAATCCTCCTGTGGTCTCGATAATCTCTTAATGATTTCATTATTGTTAAACCAGTTTCATCTCGTAGCTCAGAAAGCAGAAACATCGCTCCCAGGAGATGAATTACAAGAGTTCCTGGTAATGTCTGCAAGAATGGAAAGAAAGAACAGCACAGGAGATTACACGGATGAAACCAACAACGCACGGGCCGCGGAGCGCACAATCCAGCCGGAGGCCTCGGGATGACGGATGGGATCGTCACTGTCATAAAACAGGTATTGTGTCTCCACGCAGGTGAGACGGACGCGGGCGCCGCTTATCACAGACACGGAAAATCCGATTATCTCCAGGGAAAAAAAAACACTGACCTCACGGACTCTTTTCTGCAAAAATAGTTTTGTTTTTTTTTATTATCTAAACTCTGCTAAAATAAATGGGGCCATTTGCACCAGGCAAACACAGAGAAGTTTCAGCAAACAGCTACACAATTTACTAGAAGCGCGTGACGGTAACTTCCCAGAAGACGAAGACTTGTCACAATCTGTATCTCATCCACAAAAATCAACACAACTCTGTCCTAACGAGGCCCAAAACGAAGATCCAGGGGACCAAAGCTCCATCAGTGGCTCCATGTACCCACAAATAACCGTAGTGTGGCGTGTGTAACTAATACTGCAAAGTATCATCTGTGCAACCGCTATCACCTGAAACACCCTGAAAACAATGTATCATCTAACACCGACCCCTCCGAAAACACAAAGCAAAGTCTGCACCAACATACAATCACTGGAACACGGACTACACAGAATGAGGAATAATGATTATACGCCTGAAAACAGGGGCAGTATTATAGTAGTTATATTCTTGTATATAGGGGCAGTATTATAGTAGTTATATTCTTGTATATAGGGGCAGTATTATATTAGTTATATTCTTGTAATAGGGGCAGTATTATAGTAGTTATATTCTTGTAATAGGAGCAGTATTATAGTAGTTATATTCCTGTACATAGGAGCAGTATTATAGTAGTTATATTCTTGTACATAGGGCAGTATTATAGTAGTTATATTCCTGTACATAGGAGCAGTATTATAGTAGTTATATTCTTATACATAGGAGCAGTATTATAGTAGTTATATTCTTGTATATAGGGACAGTATTATAGTAGTTATATTCTTGTATATAGGAGCAGTATTATAGTAGTTATATTCTTGTACATAGGGGCAGTATTATAGTAGTTATATTCTTGTACATAGGGAGTATTATAGTAGTTATATTCTTGTACATAGGGGCAGTATTATAGTAGTTATATTCTTCTACATAGGAGCAGTATTATAGTAGTTATATTCTTGTACATAGGAGCAGTATTATAGTAGTTATATTCTTGTACATAGGAGTATTATTTTAGTTATATTCTTGAACATAGGGGCAGTATTATAGTAGTTATATTCTTGTACATAGGAGCAGTATTATAGTAGTTATATTCTTGTACATAGGAGCAGTATTATAGTAGTTATATTCTTGTACATAGGAACAGTATTATAGTAGTTATATTCTTGTACATAGGAGCAGTATTATAGTAGTTATATTCTTGTACATAGGAGCAGTATTATAGTAGTTATATTGTACATAGGAGCAGTATTATAGTAGTTATATTCTTGTACATAGGAGTATTATAGTAGTTATATTCTTGTACATAGGGGCAGTATTATAGTAGTTATATTCATGTACATAGGAGCAGTATTATAGTAGTTATATTCTTGTACATAGGAGCAGTATTATAGTAGTTATATTCTTGTACATAGGAGCAGTATTATAGTAGTTATATTCTTGTATATAGGGGCAGTATTATAGTAGTTATATTCTTGTAATAGGAGCAGTATTATAGTAGTTATATTCTTGTACATAGGGCAGTATTATAGTAGTTATATTCTTGTACATAGGAGCAGTATTATAGTAGTTATATTCTTGTACATAGGAGCAGTATTATAGTAGTTATATTCTTGTATATAGGGCAGTATTATAGTAGTTATATTCTTGTACATAGGGGCAGTATTATAGTAGTTATATTCTTGTACATAGGATTTAGTATTATAGTAGTTATATTCTTGTACATAGGGGCAGTATTATAGTAGTTATATTCTTGTACATAGGGCAGTATTATAGTAGTTATATTCTTGTACATAGGAGCAGTATTATAGTAGTTATATTCTTGTACATAGGAGTATTATAGTAGTTATATTCTTGACATAGGGCAGTATTATAGTAGTTATATTCTTGTAACATAGGGCAGTATTATAGTAGTTATATTCTTGTACATAGGACAGTATTATAGTAGTTATATTCTTGTACATAGGAGCAGTATTATAGTAGTTATATTCTTGTACATAGGAGCAGTATTATAGTAGTTATATTGTACATAGGAGCAGTATTATAGTAGTTATATCTTGTACATAGGCAGTATTATAGTAGTTATATTCTTGTACATAGGGGCAGTATTATAGTAGTTATATTCATGTACATAGGGCAGTATTATAGTAGTTATATTCTTGTACATAGGAGCAGTATTATAGTAGTTATATTC
This sequence comes from Oophaga sylvatica, assembly GCA_033576555.1. Taxonomy (NCBI): domain Eukaryota; kingdom Metazoa; phylum Chordata; class Amphibia; order Anura; family Dendrobatidae; genus Oophaga; species Oophaga sylvatica. The sequence continues at coordinate 15,412,103 of JARQOD010000005.1, read as the reverse complement.
TTGTACATAGGAGTATTATAGTAGTTATATTCTTGTACATAGGGCAGTATTATAGTAGTTATATTCTTGTACATAGGGCAGTATTATAGTAGTTATATTCTTGTACATAGGGGCAGTATTATAGTAGTTATATTCTTGTACATAGGGCAGTATTATAGTAGTTATATTCTTGTACATAGGAGCAGTATTATAGTAGTTATATTCTTGTACATAGGCAGTATTATAGTAGTTATATTCTTGTACATAGGGGCAGTATTATAGTAGTTATATTCTTGTACATAGGAGCAGTATTATAGTAGTTATATTCTTGTACATAGGAGCAGTATTATAGTAGTTATATTCTTGTACATAGGAGCAGTATTATAGTAGTTATATTCTTGATACATTATATGATTGTAGGCAGTATTATAGTAGTTATATTCTTGTACATAGGAGCAGTATTATAGTAGTTATATTCTTGTACATAGGAGCAGTATTATAGTAGTTATATTCTTGTACATAGGAGCAGTATTATAGTAGTTATATTCTTGTACATAGGAGCAGTATTATAGTAGTTATATTCTTGTATATAGGGGCAGTATTATAGTAGTTATATTCTTGAGCACGGACTCCAAGGAACCACTTGTGAGCAACGATGAAAACAAAACGTGAGAAGTCCAGCTGATGTAAAGGCTTCAATTTATTCCAAAAGATAAAAATTACATGGCATTAAAAACCGCAGCAACGCGTTTCAAACCCTAGCCGTGTTCTTTGTCAGAGCTCTGACGGAGCAGGGACAGCCGCTATCAGCTCTGTACGCCGCAAGACGCATTAGGCCTGAGGTCTACAGAACGGAAGGTCAAGGGCGGAGCGACGTGATTACATCTGCTCGGAACCTGCCGCTGTTTGCTGGATTCGCCGAGTTTAGAGGAGTAGATGAGGTTTGTTTTTTTATTTTAAGATTGGGTGTTTGTGTCTTTATATATGGAGATTACTACTAAGTGGGCCATAATAGTGTGAGGGCTATTATTAAGGAGTCTTAAGAGTGTTGGGGCTGCTAAAGGGGCCATCACAATAATGTGGGGGCTACTAATGGAGCTATCATATAACATAGAGGCTAATAGAGCTGACTGTAGGGACATTATACTGTATAAGCTGAGCTGTAGAGACATCATACTGTATAGAGCTGAGCTGTAGGATCATCATACTGTATAGAGCTGAGCTGTAGGGACATTATACTGTATAAAGCTGAGCTGTAGACAATCATACTGTATAGAGCTGAGCTGTAGGGACATTATACTGTATAAAGCTGAGCTGTATGGACATCATACTGTATAGAGCTGAGCTGTAGACATCATACTGTATAGAGCTGAGCTGTAGACACATCATACTGTATAGAGCTGAGCTGTAGGGACATTATACTGTATAGAGCTGAGCTGTAAGACATCATACTGTATAGAGCTGAGCTGTAGGGACATCATACTGTATAGAGCTGAGCTGTAGAGACATCATACTGTATAGAGCTGAGCTGTAGAGACATCATACTGTATAGAGCTGAGCTGTAGACACATCATACTGTATAGAGCTGAGCTGTAGAGACATCATACTGTATAGAGCTGAGCTGTAGGGACATCATACTGTATAGAGCTGAGCTGTAGACACATCATACTGTATAGAGCTGAGCTGTAGGGACATCATACTGTATAGAGCTGAGCTGTAGGGACATCATACTGTATAGAGCTGAGCTGTAGAACATCATACTGTATAGAGCTGAGCTGTAGACATCATACTGTATAGAGCTGAGCTGTAGGACATCATACTGTATAGAGCTGAGCTGTAGTAGGACATCATACTGTATAGAGCTGAGCTGTAGGGACATATACTGTATAGAGCTGAGCTGTAGGACATCATACGTATAGAGCTGAGCTGTAGGGACATCATACTGTATAGAGCTGAGCTGTATGAGACATCATACTGTATAGAGCTGAGCTGTAGGACATATACTGTATAGAGCTGAGCTGTAGGACATCATACTGTATAGAGCTGAGCTGTAGGGACATCATACTGTATAGAGCTGAGCTGTAAGACATCATACTGTATAGAGCTGAGCTGTAGACACATCATACTGTATAGAGCTGAGCTGTAGGACAATCATACTGTATAGAGCTGAGCTGTAGGGACATATACTGTATAGAGCTGAGCTGTAGGGACATCATACTGTATAGAGCTGAGCTGTAGGGACATCATACTGTATAGAGCTGAGCTGTAAGGACATCATACTGCATAGAGCTGAGCTGTAGGGACATCATACTGTATAGAGCTGAGCTGTAGGACATCATACTGATAGAGCTGAGCTGTAGGGACATCATACTGTATAGAGCTGAGCTGTAGGGACATCATACTGCATAGAGCTGAGCTGTAGGGACATCATACTGTATAGAGCTGACGTGAGGGACATCATACTGTATAGAGCTGAGCTGTGGACATATACTGTATAGAGCTGAGCTGTAGAGACATCATACTGTATAGAGCTGAGCTGTAGGACATTATACTGTATAGAGCTGAGCTGTATGGACATCATACTGTATAGAGCTGAGCTGTATGGACATCATACTGTATAGAGCTGAGCTGTAGACACATCATACTGTATAGAGCTGAGCTGTAGGGACATTATACTGTATAGAGCTGAGCTGTAGGACATCATACTGTATAGAGCTGAGCTGTATGGACATCATACTGTATAGAGCTGAGCTGTAGGACATCATACTGTATAGAGCTGAGCTGTAGGACATCATACTGTATAGAGCTGAGCTGTAGGGACATCATACTGTATAGAGCTGAGCTGTAGGACATCATACTGATAGAGCTGAGCTGTAGACATCATACTGCATAGAGCTGAGCTGTAGGACATCATACTGTCATAGAGCTGAGCTGTAGGACATCATACTGTATAGAGCTGAGCTGTAGACAATCATACTGTATAGAGCTGAGCTGTAGGGACATCATACTGTATAGAGCTGAGCTGTAGGGACATTATACTGTATAGAGCTGAGCTGTAGGACATCAATCTATACTGTAATATACGAGCTGAGCTGTAGACATCATACTGTATAGAGCTGAGCTGTAGGGACATCATACTGTATAGAGCTGGAGCTGTATGGACATATACTGTATAGAGCTGAGCTGTAGGGACATCATACTGTATAGAGCTGAGCTGTAGGGACATCATACTGTATAGAGCTGAGCGTAGGGACATCATACTGTATAGAGCTGAGCTGTAGGACATTCATACTGTATAGAGCTGAGCTGTAGGGACATTATACTGTATAGAGCTGAGCTGTAGGGACATCATACTGTATAGAGCTGAGCTGTAGGGACATCATACTGTATAGAGCTGAGCTGTAGGGACATCATACTGTATAGAGCTGAGCTGTAGACATCATACTGTATAGAGCTGAGCTGTAGGACATCATACTGTATAGAGCTGAGCTGTATGGGACATTATACTGTATAGAGTGAGCTGTAGGACATATACTGTATAGAGCTGAGCTGTAGGGACATCATACTGTATAGAGCTGAGCTGTAGGGACATTATACTGTATAGAGCTGAGCTGTAGGGAATCATACTGCATAGAGCTGAGCTGTAGGACATCATACTGCATAGAGCTGAGCTGTAGGGACATCATACTGCATAGAGCTGAGCTGTAGGGACATCATACTGCATAGAGCTGAGCTGTAGGGACATCATACTGCATAGAGCTGAGCTGTAGGGACATCATACTGCATAGAGCTGAGCTGTAGGGACATCATACTGATAGAGCTGAGCTGTAGGGACATCATACTGCATAGAGCTAGACTGTAGCGGACAATTATACTGCATAGAGCTGGAGCTGTATGGACATCATACTGTATAGAGCTGAGCGGAAGGGACATCATACTGTATAGAGCTGAGCGTAGGACATCATACTGTATAGAGCTGAGCTGTAGGGACATCATACTGATAGAGCTGAGCTGTAAGGACATCATACTGTATAGAGCTGAGCTGTAGAACATCATACTGTATAGAGCTGAGCTGTAGGGACATCATACTGTATAGAGCTGAGCTGTAGGGACATCATACTGTATAGAGCTGAGCTGTAGGACACAATACTGTATAGAGCTGAGCTGTAGACATCATACTGTATAGAGCTGAGCTGTAGGGACATCATACTGTATAGAGCTGAGCTGTAGGGACATTCATACTGTATAGAGCTGAGCTGTAGAGACATCATACTGTATAGAGTGAGCTGTAGGACATCATACTGTATAGAGCTGAGCTGTAGGACATCATACTGTATAGAGCTGAGCTGTAGGGACATATACTGTATAGAGCTAGCTGTAGGAATCATACTGCATAGAGCTGAGCTGTAGGGACATCATACTGCATAGAGCTGAGCTGTAGGGACATCATACTGCATAGAGCTGAGCTGTAGGGACATCATACTGTATAGAGCTGAGCTGTATGGACATCATACTGTATAGAGCTGAGCTGTAGAGACATCATACTGTATAGAGCTGAGCTGTATGGACATCATACTGTATAGAGCTGAGCGGTAGGGACATCATACTGCATAGAGCTGAGCTGTAGGGACATCATACTGTATAGAGATGAGCTGTAGAGACATCATACTGTATAGAAGTGAGCCTGTAGTGGATATCATACTGTTATAGAGCTGAGCTGTAGGGACATCATACTGTATAGAGCTGAGCTGTAGGGACATCATACTGTATAGAGCTGAGCTGTAGGACATCATACTGTATAGAGCTGAGCTGTAGGGACATCATACTGTATAGAGCTGAGCTGTAGGACATTCAACTGTATAGAGCTGAGCTGTAGGAGACATCATACTGTATAAGAGCTGAGCTGTATGGACATAACTGTATAGAGCTGAGCTGTAGGGACATTCATACTGTATAGAGCTGAGCTGTAAAGGGACATCATACTGTATAGAGCTGAGCTGTAGGACATCATACTGTATAGAGCTGAGCTGTAGGGACATCTATACTGTATAGAGCTGAGCTGTAGGGACATCATACTGTATAGAGCTGAGCTGTAGGGACATTCATACTGTATAGAGCTGAGCTGTAGGGACATCATACTGTATAGAGCTGAGCTGTAGGGACATTATACTGTATAGAGCTGAGCTGTAGGGACATCATACTGTATAGAGCTGAGCTGTAGCGACATTATACTGTATAGAGCTGAGCTGTACGGACATTATACAGTATATAGCTGAGCTGTAGGGGCATCATACTGTATAGAGCTGAGCTGTAGGGACATCATACTGTATAGAGCTGAGCTGTAGGGACATCATACTGTATAGAGCTGAGCTGTAGCGACATTATACTGTATAGAGCTGAGCTGTACGGACATTATACAGTATATAGCTGAGCTGTAGGGACATCATTATACTGCATAGAGCGGAGCTTCCTCGTGGGAAGGTCTGCTTTACCATCTAGAATACACAATGGCGACATTATTACTTTGAAAGGAGCACAGCGGTGGTACTACTATGTGGAGCAGTAAGAGGAGCCCTGTTATTGTGCCATACAGCAGGTACAGTAATAGGGACACATACGGCAGCAGCGGCTCAGTATTGGGGCATCAGCAGGATCAGGGTTTGTGCAGCTTGGGAATAGATGGGGACGGTGCAGGAAATGTGAGAAGTCAGGTGTGTCTTTCTTGTAATTTCTGCAGCCGAGTCCTGGCTGGAGAAGTCGTCATGTCGGTCTGGGCCAGATGGAGAAGACGGGAAAAGTGAACGACCATCAGAAAGAACGTCAGCGGTAAGTCACCATCTATAACTGTGCTGTGATCTCTCTATATTCTGCAGGACTGGTATCTACCATTATATGGTCACTGTATGGCGGTAATATCAGCGCTGGTCTTTCTATAGTGATTTCCTATCAGTAGCCGCCGGGTCATTGGCTGAGGCTCCCTTACACCTATTATTAGGCTTTGCCACCATACTTGGAATCAGGGTTACCGGTTAGGGGCCAACTCGGATGTTTGGCCCCCGCTGAGCTGCACCTCTGTCCTTAAGTATAATTCCTTCTACCATAGTCCGGACCAGGAGAAGTTAAAAATTTCCTGACATTTAAAAGAGGAAATAAAAAAACCTAATATAAGCGAGAAAAGCTTCAATACCGAGATCTCTGCGCTCCATGAAGCCGCAGACGGTGAGAGCAGGAATGATCCATCAGCGCGGAGCTTCCTCGCGTCTGCGCGCATCGTGTCACAGGTAATTATTGACAGCGCAGACAATTACACCGGGTAGAAAAACAAGGTGCTTTTTACAGTCATTTTTGGTGGACTGTCACTTTAAATTATCTTATCCGTAGTAATAATAATAATAATATCAGATATCACTAATAAAAAAATTCTGTTACTAATTTTGTGCAGCATAAGGTAAAGGCAGAAGCCCTGATTCCAGCGCTGTGTCGCTTTCAGGGCTGCTTGCTGTGGTTTTGACAATATCAATGTTTTATCTGCTGCAGCTCTGCTAGTCTTCTCAAATGACGAGCTTGGTCTAACCCGCCCAGACAGCCATGATTGACAGCTTTCTGACGGCGCTGGGCGTAGACAGAAAGCGTTCAATGGTGGCAGCAAGAGCTCCAGAATACTGAGGACTTCATAGCAAAAGCTCATCACTGAGAAGACTAGCAGAGCTGCACCAGATAAAACAGAGCTGTGGCAAAAGTGTAATAAGGAGCCCAGTAAGTGATACATCGCTGGAATCAGGGTTTCCGTCCCTTATTTATCATGTCCTCGGATTGGGCTGCAAAAATCTGATTTAAAGTTTATATAGTTTTTCCCTTTAAAGTGATACTTTATAACAAAAAAGCAGCATCCATTGTTTTCTCCTGGATGTTTACTGTTTCTTTTTCGATACAAATGATCAAAAAATGTATCAGATCCGACATAAACAGCCCCAAATAGCAGCGAAGAGGAACACTGGCAATCATCTGGAGGCGGCGTTACCGCATCTGTGCCGATTCTGCCGCGTCCTGCGACCGCCGACAGCTGCTCGCCCGTAATCAGGAGAAGTGTGTTTATATAACAGGGTTACAGGATCCGCGCTGGCGACCTGTGGATAGGAGGCAGCAGCAGTCTCCGAGGCACGGCGGCAAATCGGACCAAATACACAGAGGTGAAAACGTCATCAAAAGTTTCCCCAAATTTTTTTTTCATATATTTTGTGTCTGTTTTTTTACTTTCATTTTTCAGGCTTTTTATCTGTTTTTCATTTGCGCCAAATTCTTCCTTTAATTTGAGCTTTTTTTTAACCCTTTAGTGACAGAGCCATTTTGCAGCTTAACCCCTTAACTCGCGGAACTTTTTTCGTTTTCCGCTCCCCTTCTTTCTAGAGCGATAACTTTTTTATTTTTCCGTCAGCCGTGTGAGGGCTTATTTTTTTTGCGGGATGAGTTGTACTTTTGAACGACACCATTGGTTTTACCATGTCGTGGACTCGAAAACAGGAAAAAAAATTCCAAGCTCCCCCTAGTGGTGACTGCAGACAGGTTCTTATGTATCTCTGTATACAGGGAGCTCCCCCTAGTGGTGACTGCAGAAAGGATCTTATGTATCTCTGTATACAGGGAGCTCCCCCTAGTGGTGGCTGCAGACAGGATCTTATCATGTATCTATGTATACAGGGAGCTCCCCCTAGTGGTGACTGCAGACAGCATCTTATCATGTATCTCTGTATACAGGGAGCTCCCCCTAGTGGTGGCTGCAGACAGGATCTTATCATGTATCTCTGTATACAGGGAGCTCCCCCTAGTGGTGACTGCAGACAGAATCTTATCATGTATCTCTGTATACAGGGAGCTCCCCCTAGTGGTGGCTGCAGACAGGATCTTATCATGTATCTCTGTATACAGGGAGCTCCCCCTAGTGGTGGCTGCAGACAGGATCTTATCATGTATCTCTGTATACAGGGAGCTCCCCCTAGTGGTGACTGCAGACAGGGTCTTATCATGTATCTCTGTATACAGGGAGCTCCCCCTAGTGGTGGCTGCAGACAGGATATTATCATGTATCTCTGTATACAGGGAGCTCCCCCTAGTGGTGACTGCAGACAGGATCTTATCATGTATTTCTGTATACAGGGAGCTCCCCCTAGTGGTGGCTGCAGACAGGATATTATCATGTATCTCTGTATACAGGGAGCTCCCCCTAGTGGTGACTGCAGACAGGATCTTATCATGTATCTCTGTATACAGGGAGCTCCCCCTAGTGGTGGCTGCAGACAGGATATTATCATGTATCTCTGTATACAGGGAGCTCCCCCTAGTGGTGACTGCAGACAGGATCTTATCATGTATCTCTGTATACAGGGAGCTCCCCCTAGTGGTGGCTGCAGACAGGTCTCATCATGTATCTCTGTATACAGGGAGCTCCCCCTAGTGGTGGCTGCAGACAGGATATTATCATGTATCTCTGTATACAGGGAGCTCCCCCTAGTGGTGACTGCAGACAGGATCTTATCATGTATCTCTGTATACAGGGAGCTCCCCTAGTGGTGTCTGCAGACAGGATCTTATCATGTATCTCTGTATACAGGGAGCTCCCCCTAGTGGTGGCTGCAGACAGGATCTTATCATGTATCTCTGTATACAGGGAGCTCCCCCTAGTGGTGACTGCAGACGGAACCTTATCATGTATCTCTGTATACAGGGAGCTCCCCCTAGTGGTGGCTGCAGACAGGATCTTATCATGTATCTCTGTATACAGGGAGCTCCCCCTAGTGGTGACTGCAGACAGAATCTTATCATGTATCTCTGTATACAGGGAGCTCCCCTAGTGGTGGCTGCAGACAGGATCTTATCATGTATCTCTGTATACAGGGAGCTCCCCCTAGTGGTGGCTGCAGACAGGATCTTATCATGTATCTCTGTATACAGGGAGCTCCCCCTAGTGGTGACTGCAGACAGGGTCTTATCATGTATCTCTGTATACAGGGAGCTCCCCCTAGTGGTGGCTGCAGACAGGATATTATCATGTATCTCTGTATACAGGGAGCTCCCCCTAGTGGTGACTGCAGACAGGATCTTATCATGTATCTCTGTATACAGGGAGCTCCCCCTAGTGGTGGCTGCAGACAGGATATTATCATGTATCTCTGTATACAGGGAGCTCCCCCTAGTGGTGACTGCAGACAGGATCTTATCATGTATCTCTGTATACAGGGAGCTCCCCTAGTGGTGGCTGCAGACAGGATCTCATCATGTATCTCTGTATACAGGGAGCTCCCCCTAGTGGTGGCTTTAGACAGGATATTATCATGTATCTCTGTATACAGGGAGCTCCCCCTAGTGGTGACTGCAGACAGGATCTTATCATGTATCTCTGTATACAGGGAGCTCCCCCTAGTGATGGCTGCAGACAGGATCTTATCATGTATCTCTGTATACAGGGAGCTCCCCCTAGTGATGACTGCAGACAGGATCTTATCATGTATCTCTGTATACAGGGAGCTCCCCCTAGTGGTGGCTGCAGACAGGATCTCATCATGTATCTCTGTATACAGGGAGCTCCCCCTAGTGGTGGCTTTAGACAGGATATTATCATGTATCTCTGTATACAGGGAGCTCCCCCTAGTGGTGACTGCAGACAGGATCTTATCATGTATCTCTGTATACAGGGAGCTCCCCCTAGTGGTGACTTCAGACAGGATCTTATCATGTATCTCTGTATACAGGGAGCTCCCCCTAGTGGTGGCTGCAGACAGGATATTATCATTTATCTCTGTATACAGGGAGCTCCCCCTAGTGGTGGCTGCAGACAGGATCTCATCATGTATCTCTGTATACAGGGAGCTCCCCCTAGTGGTGGCTTTAGACAGGATATTATCATGTATCTCTGTATACAGGGAGCTCCCCCTAGTGGTGACTGCAGACAGGATCTTATCATGTATCTCTGTATACAGGGAGCTCCCCTAGTGGTGACTTCAGACAGGATCTTATCATGTATCTCTGTATACAGGGAGCTCCCCCTAGTGGTGGCTGCAGACAGGATATTATCATTTATCTCTGTATACAGGGAGCTCCCCCTAGTGGTGACTGCAGACAGGATCTTATCATGTATCTCTGTATACAGGGAGCTCCCCCTAGTGGTGGCTGCAGACAGGATATTATCATGTATCTCTGTATACAGGGAGCTCCCCCTAGTGGTGACTGCAGACAGGATCTTATCATGTATCTCTGTATACAGGGAGCTCCCCCTAGTGGTGGCTGCAGACAGGATCTTATCATGTATCTCTGTATACAGGGAGCTCCCCCTAGTGGTGGCTGCAGACAGGATCGTATCATGTATCTTGTATACAGGGAGCTCCCCCTAGTGGTGGCTGCAGACAGGATCTTATCATGAATCTCTGTATACAGGGAGCTCCCCCTAGTGGTGGCTGCAGACAGATCGTTATCATGTATCTCTGTATACAGGGAGCTCCCCCTAGTGATGGCTGCAGACAGGATTTATCATGTATCTCTGTATACAGGGAGCTCCCCCTAGTGGTGGCTGCAGACAGGATCTTATCATGTATCTCTGTATACAGGGAGCTCCCCCTAGGGGTGGCTGCAGACAGGATCTTATCATGTATCTCTGTATACAGGGAGCTCCCCCTAGTGGTGACTCAGACAGGATCTTATCATGTATCTCTGTATACAGGGAGCTCCCCCTAGTGGTGACTGCAGACAGGATCTTATCATGTATCTGTATACAGGGAGCTCCCCCTAGTGGTGGCTGCAGACAGGATATTATCATGTATGTCTGTATACAGGGAGCTCCCCTAGTGGTGACTGCAGACAGGATCTTATCATGTATCTGACTCGCACCACACTGAGGTGGTACCAGGGCTATGGGGTACTCGAGCCGAGCCCATGGAAGTCTATGGGAGTTGTCACTGGCAGCGGGACTCGTTCCGTGGCCCTGGCGGTCATGCAATGGGGGATATTTACAGGAGATTATAAGGATAGGTAGTTTGTGACGCCACCTGTGGTATCTGATCAATTGGACCAGCGCTGCTATAAGGATCTTCACAGGGGATGTTATGGGGCAGCTGGGTGGTAAGTCTCCCACAGGTGAGACGGGTCCCTGGAAGTCTATGGTGATGATGCAGGGTGTAGTTAAGAATTCAGTCACACACAATGCAGCTTCTTTTCATACCTTTACTGGTAGATGGTTCAGCAGATCCCGGGGAGCTGGTCGGGGTGGAGAATGCACATTCAAGCAACCGCTGAGCAGGTTAGAGGCCTCCTTTACTTCATATATATCTGAGTCCAAACTTGCATGAAGCGAAGTTAACTCTGTAATCTCCAGCTTTCTCAATAGCTGTCAAGCCCGGCTGACATTGTGGTGGAGCCTTCTATGTCTCTGATTATCAGATGTTGAGAGAACTAAGTCCTTCTTTGCTTGGCCTAGCTAAAAGTCCTTGTTCCCCCTGACTCCGATTACGTATCGACACTTAGGGCTACCTTCTGCGACCTGTAGTCCAGATAGCCTCCGGTTTTCTTGTTACTATGCTTGAAACACTAGCAACGCTTCGGACCCCGGTGTCCAGTGATTTAGTGCAGGTAATCCAATACCTGAAGCACTTCTCTCTGTCTTCTCCACTGTGCCCTTCGCCCTGCTTCCCGCTCTTAACATAAGCACTTGTAGCTTTTGATGGTAATGTCAGCTTTCTTCTAGAGCTCACTGAATAGCTCTCAGTCTCCTCCAAGTCCAGACTGGACTGAGACTGAACTACCCTGTACTCAGACAGGAAACAGACTGAACTCCTCTCCCTCCTGCACAGAATCTCTGGAAAGACTGAACCAAGAATGCTACGTGTCACTCCCTTTTATACCCCTGATGGGTGTGTCTGAGAGTGTGAGTGACGTGAATGAATATCAAGCGTTGCGGTTACCTTCCTGTGCATTCTCCTGGATTTATGTGTGCCTGAAATAGCTGGGCCACACATCCCCCCTTGGTTAAACACAGCACTCCAGGGCTGTAAAAGAGAAAAAGAAAACATTTTTGTTTTGCATATAACAACAACATTTTTAACTCTTCCCATCCGGGAGGTAAGACTTCTTGAACGTTACAATTTGTACATTAGAAAAATACAAAAGTATCAAACATTCTCATAATACTAGACAATATTCTTGTGGAGGACCCGCACCAAAAACCTCCCACGTGGGTCCTAGGTGGGCTGCAGGACTTCATTGCAGACCTCACTCTAGGCCACACCATACGGGTTTTTCTTCAGAGGTAGATAGCAATGGTTTTGTGTAAAACCAAGATGTAGCACCGTAGTGCAAACTATTTACATTAAAGTTTTTGGGCTGGCACAGTCCACAGCCACGCAGTCCATGCATGGTTAAAACATTTTTCAAGTAAAATCACATTTTTATATTTCAAGTATTCACGTATACTTTAACTTTCACTTTAACTTTCTAAACTCTTTACCCAGCCGGGTATTCTATTTAAATATGTAAGCTATGTAACATTTTCATACATATCAATAAAAGACAATAAAGTGCAATTCTGCCAAACTTCTTCCAACTTTTTACATTTCCTCAGGTGCAGTAAACCCCTGTCTGGGTCCTACTGGCTTTCATTTTACTTGTAAACTTCAATAACGTCTTCCACTCCTGGGGCTGGAACGACGCGGTGTTCTTTTGAACGCATAACAAAAAGTCATGGCCTCCTATCAGCGTTTGAGTGCCACATTCCTCATTCTAACGGTGGACCCAACGGGTACTTCTTTTCTGTAGGACGCCGATTGCGTCGCTGCAGGGCCACAGTAACTTGCGATGCAGTTTGGGTCACTGATTGCGATACAGATTGCGATGAGTACGCAGGGGGCGATGCTGGTGCACGGCCTGTGCGAACGCCAAAGATGACGCTGCTGGGACTTGCGATTCCGAGTAGGACGCAGGTGCGCGCAGTGGCTCAGTTGGGAACGCACTAACCTGCTGCTGTCGCTGCTCCCAGTCGTTTTCTATCGCTGACAGTTGGGTCTCCTCCGGTGTCCCTACCGGGGAACTGCATTCTGCTGCGGCCTCCTGGCCTAGCTGGTACTCCGGAACAGGCAGGACTCCCTCAGCCTCCTTCTCCTCCACCTCCGCATCGGTGGGATCAGGTACAGCACTTTTGGGGGCAGCCTCCGGTTTCTCCTTAGCCTTCCTCAGCAGGGAACTTGGAAAATCAGGTGACGGCGTTATGCTTGTGGGAGAGAGCACTGCGTCCCACAGCAGCCGCTGTGTCTGGGCACGCCAGCGTCTCTCTGTCTCCTGCAAGTCTGCATGACGCTGGATTAATCTTCTGAGCACTGCATTCTCCTTCTGCAGCTCCAGCATAGCGGGGTCAGTGTCCCGATCTGGGGACAGCTCCGGTTCAAACAACAGCTTCTCCGGGGAGCAGGGCCTGCGCTCCACTGCATAGCTGCTCTTGTCCTTCCGCCATCTCGTCCCAGGCCAGACTGTAGTTTCCATCAGGAACAATCTGGTCCTTCCGTGGAGGCGGGATTTGCGTCTCCTCCTCTTGCATAGAAGATGAAGAGGAGGCGGATTTCCTTAGCAGTGGGGCAGGATCGCACATTATAGTAACATTTTGAGAGGGCGGCCATATCTTTCGCGCCACAGGGGGGGTACACACCCACGAATGCACGCCCACCTTCTTCACCAGCGCTTCAGGGCGCCAATATGGCGGTAAAATGGCGGTATTTGGCGCCAAATGCAGCAAACAGTCTTTTTCACCAAACAGTTCAATATAGGCACACAGGACTCACAATTGCAAGTTTCGCATCCTGTTCGTGACGCCAAGTTAGATGACTCGCACCACATGTGTGGATACGAGGGCTATGGGGTACTCGGAGCCGAGCCCATGGAAGTCTATGGGAGTTGTCACTGGCAGCGGGACTCGTTCCGTGGCCCTGGCGGTCATGCAATGGGGGATATTTACAGGGGATTATAAGGATAGGTAGTTCGTGACGCCACCTGTGGTATCTGATCAATTGGACCAGCGCTGCTATAAGGATCTTCACAGGGGATGTTATGGGGCAGCTGGGTGGTAAGTCTCCCACAGGTGAGACGGGTCCCTGGAAGTCTATGGTGATGATGCAGGGTGTAGGTAATAATTCATATAAAACGACGCACATCCAAATTAGATTCAGTGTGAACAGTGCTAAACTGAGTCACCAACTCATACACATACAGGTATGTGGAATAATCAGTCACACACAATGCAGCTTCTTTTCATACCTTTACTGGTAGATGGTTCAGGCAGATCCCGGGGAGCTGGTCGGGGTGGAGAATGCACATTCAGGCAAACCGCTGAGCAGGTTAGAGGCCTCCTTTACTTCATATATATCTGAGTCCAAACTTGCTGAAGCGAAGTTAACTCTGTAATCTCCAGCTTTCTCAATAGCTGCAACGCCCGGCCGACATTGTGGATGGAGCCTTCTATGTCTCTGATCATCAGATGTTGAGAGAACTAAGTCCTTCTATGCAGGGCCCTGCTAATAGTCCTTGTTCCTCCTGACTCCGGTTACGTATTGACACTTAGGGCTGCTCTCTGCGACCTGTAGTCCAGATGCCTCCGGTTTTCTTGTTACTATGCTTGAAACACTAGCAACGCTTCGGACCCCGGTGTCCGGTGATTTAGAACTCTAGTGCAGGTAATCCAATACCTGAAGCACTTCTCTCTGTCTTCTCACTGTGCCTTCGCCTGCTTCCGCTCTTAACATAGCACTTGTAGCTTTTGATGGTATGTCAGCTTCTCTTTAGAGCTCACTGAATAGCTCTCAGTTCCTCCAAGTCAAGGACTGGACTGATATGTATCTTGGACAAGCTGACCCTTCTCACGACAGCAAACGAGACTGAATCTCGTTCACTGACAGGTGCTTGCGAACACAGTGTCTGCAATTGTAGTTCTGGTGGCTATTATCCTAGACATGTGATAACTCGTAAGTCCTGATGTAGTTGCTTAAAGTGGCACTAGAGTTCTAGTTCTTCCTTGAGAGACAGATTTATATGTATTCAGTATTGCGGTTAGCCTTCTGTGCTTCTCCTGAGTAGTTCTGAAATAGTGGGCCACACAATCTCTGTATACAGGGAGCTCCCTAGGGTGCTGAGAAGGTCTACAGTTTGATAAGGAGCTCCCCCTAGTGGTGACTGCAGACAGGATCTTATCATGTATCTCTGTATACAGGGAGCTCCCCTAGTGGTGGCTGCAGACAGGATTATCTTATTCTGATACAGGGGCACTTGGGTGTTACAGATCTATCATGTACTCGTATACAGGGAGCTCCCCTAGTGGTGGCTGCAGACAGATCTTATCATGTATCTCTGTATACAGGGAGCTCCCCTAGTGGTGGCTGCAGACAGAATCTTATCATGTATCTCTGTATACAGGGAGCTCCCCCTAGTGGTGGCTGCAGACAGGATCTTATCATGTATCTCTGTATACAGGGAGCTCCCCCTAGTGGTGGCTGCAGACAGGATTTATCATGTATCTCTGTATACAGGGAGCTCCCCTAGTGGTGACTGCAGACAGGATTTATCATGTATCTCTGTATACAGGGAGCTCCCTCTAGTGGTGACTGCAGACAGATCTTATCATGTATCTCTGTATACAGGGAGCTCCCCTAGTGGTGGCTGCAGACAGAATCTTATCATGTATCTCTGTATACAGGGAGCTCCCCCTAGTGGTGGCTGCAGACAGAATCTTATCATGTATCTCTGTATACAGGGAGCTCCCCCTAGTGGTGGCTGCAGACAGAATCTTATCATGTATCTCTGTATACAGGGAGCTCCCCCTAGTGGTGGCTGCAGACAGGATTTATCATGTATCTCTGTATACAGGGAGCTCCCCCTAGTGGTGGCTGCAGACAGGATTTATCATGTATCTCTGTATACAGGGAGCTCCCCTAGTGGTGACTGCAGACAGGATTTATCATGTATCTCTGTATACAGGGAGCTCCCCTAGTGGTGGCTGCAGACAGGATATTATCATGTATCTCTGTATACAGGGAGCTCCCCTAGTGGTGACTGACGCAGTTTATTAGGAAACGTTTTTTTTTTTTTCTGTTAAATCTTTAATTTCCCAGAGCATCACACACATTACCATTAACCCTTAACCATGTTAGATCTATGGAGATATGACATTAACCCCTAATCCACTGTGGAGATTAGCTCGGGCACGATCACTAACTTCTACAGCAACATCAGAAAGTGATTATTATTATTTTGCCATAACCAAGACCATCTGCTCCCCCAGAGCTCACTGCCCGGAGGGGCTGCAGTGACCACCCCGTCCTCCGCTTGCTGCTCTGCAGGGTGGAGCGGGGCCCTATACATCCTATCCCTGCAGTGAGGAGCCGGCGCGGAGCAGCTGGAGGCTATGGTGTAAAGAACATTCTCGTTCATTGACAGGAAACAGACATGTTGGAGATTGTGCGCGGAGTATGCGGGGATTGTGCGCGTTGTATGCGGGAGGTCGCGCCGTGTAGCCGGGGCTCACTGCAGCGCGCGGGGCAGTCACTGCTCTCCAGTAGCAGAACTCATAGGGGTGTGCGCGCAGTGCCAATCACTGCAGAGAGGCGGAGCCACTGCACACGTGCCTCTCCCGCCCACTAAGGTCCGGCTGTGGGAGGAAACAGCGGCTCACAACTATAGTGATGGGACTTCGGGGGGGACTGAGCGGAATACGGGGGGACTGAGCGGAATACGGGGGGGACAGAGCGGAATACGGGGGGACTGAGCGGAATAAAGGGGGACTGAGCGGAATACGGGGGGACAGAGCGGAATACGGGGGGACGAGCGGAATACGGGGGACTGAGCGGAATAAGGGGGGGACAGAGCGGAATACGGGGGGGACAGAGCGGAATACGGGGGACTGAGCGGAATAAAGGGGGGACAGAGCGGAATACGGGGGGGGGGCAGAGCGGAATAAAGGGGGAGGAGAAACGGAATACGGGGGACAGAGCGGAATACGGGGGGGACAGAGCGAATAACGGGGGGGAGAGAGCGGAATACGGGGGGGACAGAGCGGAATCACGGGGGGGACAGAGCGGAATACGGGGACAGCGGAATACGGGGGGACAGAGCGGAATACGGGGGATGAGCGGAATACGGGGGGACTGAGCGGAATACGGGGGGGGGCAGAGCGGAATACGGGGGACAGAGCGGATACGGGGATGAGAGCGAATAAGGGGGAGAGCAGAATAGGGGGAAAGCGGATCAGGGGGACAAACGGATACGGGGGCAGAGCGGATCACCGGGACTGAGCGGAATAAAGGGGACAGAGCGGATCAAGGGGGGACAGAGCGGAATACGGGGGGAGCAGAGCGGAATACGGGGGGACAGAGCGGAATACGGGGGGACAGAGCGGAAAACAGGGGGGACAGAGCGGAATACAGGGGACAGAGCGGATACGGGGGGAAGAGCGGAATACGGGGGACAGAGGGAATAAGGGGGACAGAGCGGTAATACGGGGGACAGAGCGGAATACAGGGGACAGAGCGGAATACAGGGGAAGGGGATCACGGGGGACAGAGCGGAATAAAGTGGGGACACAGCGTAATACGGGGGAGAGGCAGAGCGGTCATAGGGGGGACGAGAGCGTAATACGGGGGGACGAGAAGCGGAATACGGGGGACAGAGCGTAATACGGGGGACAGAGCGGAATACAGGGGGACAGAGCGGAATACGGGGACAGAGCGGAATACGGGGGGAGAGAGCGGAATACGGGGACAGAGCGGAAAACGGGGGGAGCAGAGAGCGGAATACGGGGGACAGAGCGGAATACGGGGGGCAGAGCGGAATACGGGGGACGAGAGCGGAATACGGGGGACGAGAGCGGAATACAGGGGGACAGAGCGGAATACGGGGGACAGAGCGGAATACGGGGGACAGAGCGGAATACGGTGGGACAGAGCGGATACGGGGGAGAGCGGAATACGGGGGACAGAGCGGAATACAGGGGGACAGAGCGGAATACGGGGGGACAGAGCGGAATACGGGGGACAGGGGATACAGGGGGAGAGCGGAATACGGGGGGAGAGAGCGGAATACGGGGGACAGAGCGGAATACAGGGGGAGAGGGAAAGGGGAAGAGCGGAATACAGGGGGACAGAGCGGAATACGGGGGACAGAGCGGAATACGGGGGAAGAGCGGAATACAGGGGACAGACGATCGGGAGAGCGGAATACAGGGGGAGCAGAGCGGAATACAGGGGGACAGAGCGGAATACGGGGGACAGAGCGGAATACAGGGGACAGAGCGGAATACGGGGGACAGAGCGAATACGGGAAGAGCGAATACAGGGGGACAGAGCGGAATACGGGGGACAGAGCGGATACAGGGGGACAGAGCGGAATACAGGGGGACAGAGCGGAATACAGGGGGACAGAGCGGAATACGGGGACAGAGCGGAATACACAGGGGGATACGAGAGCGGATACAGGGGACAGAGCGGAATACAGGGGAGAGCGATACGGGAGCGAATACGGGGGACAGAGCGGATCAGGGGACGAGCGGATACAGGGGGACAGAGCGGAATACAGGGGGACAGAGCGGAATACAGGGGCAGAGGGATCAGGGGGACAGAGCGGATCACGGGGGACAGAGCGGATACGGGGACAGAGCGGAATACGGGGACAGAGCGGATCAGGGGGACAGAGCGGATCACAGGGGAAGAGCGATCAGGGGACAGAGCGGATCACAGGGGACAGAGCGGAATACAGGGGACAGAGCGGATCACAGGGGGACAGAGCGGAATACAGGGGACAGAGCGGAATACAGGGGCGAGCGGATCAGGGGACAGCGGAATACAGGGGGACAGAGCGGATCACGGGGACAGAGCGGAATACAGGGGACAGAGCGAATACAGGGGGACAGAGCGGATACAGGGGACAGAGCGGATCACAGGGGGACAGAGCGGAATACAGGGGGACAGAGCGGATCACAGGGGACAGAGCGGAATACAGGGGGACAGAGCGGAATACAGGGGGACAGAGCGGAATACAGGGGGACAGAGCGGAATACAGGGGACAGAGCGGATCACAGGGGACAGAGCGGAATACGGGGAACAGAGGGAATACAGGGGACAGAGGGATCACGGGGGAAGACGGATCACAGGGGGACAGAGCGGAATACAGGGGGACAGAGCGGAATACAGGGGGACAGAGCGGAATACAGGGGGACAGAGCGGATCACAGGGGACAGAGCGGAATACGGGGACAGAGCGGAATACAGGGGGACAGAGCGGATCACGAGGGGACAGAGCGGAATACAGGGGACAGAG
>JARQOD010000005.1:15345160-15392693 GCA_033576555.1 Oophaga sylvatica | reverse complement strand
AAAAATAAAAAGAGTAAATACAATATAAATAAATAGTAATAGTGCATGTATATAACATAGAGGACTTAGCTAACATTGTTTAGATAAAGAAAAACATAAAAGTAATTCCACCACGGCAAGGTGTAACCCAATTGGGATGGCACTTATCTCTTGCAGTTCACCTTGTCGCGATGAATGGCTTTTACATTTTTTTATCAAAACAATGTTAACAAAGTTACCTGTGTTATTTTCATGTACTATTGCTATTTATAGTGGGTACAGAAAGTTTTCAGACCCTTTGCTCAGACGCTTATATTTACGTCACATGCTGTCCATTTCCTTGTGATCCTCCTTGAGATGGTTTTACTCCTTCATTGGAGTCCAGCTGTGTGTAATTACACTGATAGGACTTGATTTGTAAAGGTGCACACCTGTCTATATAAGACCTCACACGTGCATGTCACACCAAATGAGAATCATGAGGTCAAAGGAACTGGCCAAGGAGCTCAGAGACAGAACTGTGGCAAGGCACGGATCTGGCCAAGGTTACAAAAGAATTTCTGCAGTATTCAAGGTTCCTAAGAGCACAGAGGCCTCCATAATCCTTAAATGGAAGAGTTTGGGACCACCAGAAGTCTTCCTAGACCTGGCCGTCCAGCCAAACTGAGCAATCGTGGTAGAAGAGCCTTGGTGAGAAAGGTAAAGAAGAACCCCAAGATCACTGTGGCTGAGCTCCACATATGCAGTAGGGAGATGGGAGAAAGTTCCACAAAGTCAACTATCACTGCAGTCCACCACCAGCCGGGCCTTTATGGCAGAGTGGTCCGACAGAAGCCTGTTATGTTATGGTAGCTGAGGAGACAGGAGCAAAAAACTGCATGGGCAGCAAAAACACCAGAGAGGTTGGAAACTAATAGGTTGCAGACCCCTAAACTAACCGCACAACTAGAAGCAGCCGTGGAGCGTACCTAAGGTGGTCCTAGACGCCTCGGCACAGCCGGAGAGATAGCTATCCCTGAAGATGGAAAGAGGAAAGCTAACTGCCCCGGAGTAGACCCCAAAAGAGTAGGAAGCCCCCAAACATATAATGGCAGTTAGACAAGATGAAAATACGAACACAGACAGAAAATAGATTGAGCAAACGCTGGGGCCCAAAACTGTCTAGATAGGACAGAACAGGAGAGAATACTGTCGCAACCCAGAAAAACCCTAGGAAAAACTCCAACACTTCTGAATCCAAAAATCTCTGGTGTGGACACATAGCTACCCAGCAGAAAAATATCACAAGAACTGAGCAAATGAACAAATACAAAAAAACGAATGGAGACCAGCCAAAGCCCCCAAAAAGAGGACCCGGCTGAAGACAAAAAGCAATGCAGCAAAAAGCAAGGAATTCAAACCACAGTAAAAAAAACTGAAAGATATTTATCTGAATGCAAGCAGGAGACAGCAAAAAAGCAAGCTGAATTCCAACCTAGAGCAGGAAGAACAATTGATCACCGGCGAGGATCATGGGAGGTCAGTTCACTTATATCAGGCCAGTCAGTACCACCTGACAACCACTCGTCAGCTGCAGGTGTAGGACTCTTGGTGTTCCATATGGGTTCAATACCCTCAGCAACCACCAGAGGGAGCTTCAGCTCCAAAGTAGTCTCCAATATGTTCACAACAGAAGCCTCTCCTCAGTGCCAGACATATGAAAGCCCGCATAGAGTTTGCTAAAAACACATGAAGGACTCCCAGACTTTTAGAAATAAGATTCTTTGGTCTGATGAGAGGAAGAAAGAACTTTTTGGTGATAATTCTAAGCGGTATGTGTGGAGAAAACCAGGCACTGCTCATCACCTGCCCAATACAATCCCAACAGTGAAACATAGCATCATGCTATGGGGGTGTTTTTCAGCTGCAGGGACAGGACAACTGGTTGCAATTGAAGGAAACATGAATGCAGCCAAGTACAGAGATTTCCTGGATAAAAACCTCTTCCAGAGTGCTCTGGACCTCAGAATTGGCTGTAGGTTCACCTTCCAACAATACAATGACCCTAAACACACAGCTAAAATAACAAAGGAGTGGCTTCAGAACAACTCTGTGACCATTCTTGACTGACCCAGCCAGAGCCCCGACCTAAACCAACTGAGCATCTCTAGAGAAACCTGAAAATGGCTGTTCACCAACGATCACCATCCAACCTGACGGAACTGGAGAGGATCTGCAAGGAAGAATGGCAGAGGATCCCCAAATCCAGGGGTGAAAAACTTGTTACATCATTCCCAAGAAGACTCATGGCGGTACTAGCTCAAAAGGTGCTTCTACTCAATACTGAGCAAAGGGCTGAATACTTATGACCATGTGATATTTCAGTATTTCTTTTTTAATAAATTTGCGAAAATTTCTACATTTCTACATTACCCCAAGATGGGGTGCAGAGTATACATTAATGAGAAAAAAAAAAACTTTTTTAAAGTTACCAAATGGCTGCAATGAAGCAAAGAGTGAAAAATTTAAAGGGGTCTGAATACTTTCTGTACCCACTGTATTACTGTTAGGTTGATGCAGCACCGAACCAGAAGAAAAGGCCGGCTTTAAGGAAGAAAGGCGCTTTCAGCCTCCGGAGTCCATTCCTTAGGGTTAGCATCCTTACGGGTCAGGGCAGATATTGGATCAGTCCGAGAGGAAAAATACGGAGTGAATTGGCGGTAGTAATTTGCGAATCCCAGAAACCGCTGGATACCTTTCAGGTCATCAGGACAAGGCCACTTCAGGACAGCAGATACTTTCTCGGGATCCATCCCCAGTACGATCTCAGAGATGATGTATTCTAAGAAGATAAGAGAGGTTTGCTCAAAAACACACTTCTCAAACTTGGTGTACAAACGGTTCTTCCTCAATCTCAGCTTGACCTGATGGACATCCCTCCTGTGTGAGGGCAGATGGGGAGAGAACACCATGATGTTGTCCAGGTAACCCACCACACAAGAGTAGAGAAGATCCTAGAAGATATAGTTTACCAGTTCTTGGAAGTCTGCTGGGGCATTGCGGATCCCAAAGAGATTATGTGACACTCATAATGGCCATCCCGGGTGTTGAAGGCAGTCTTCCATTTGTCCTCCTGGCATATTCGGATTAGGTTATATGTTACCCGCAGATCAAGTTTACTAAAGACTCTGGAACCAGACGATCAAACAACTCTGAGATGAGGGATGTTGGATACTTATTCTTGATTCTTATCTGGTTGAGACCCCTATAATCAATACAAGGACAGAGTGAGCTGTCCTTTTTAACAAAGAAGAATCCTGCTCCAGCTGGAGAGGATGACTTCTGGTCAGATTCCCTGGCAAGCTTCTCTTTGATATATTCGAACATGGGTCGGGTCTCTGCTTAAGACAGGGGATAGATTCGGACTTGAGGAGGAGAAGAACCATGAAGAAGATCTATAGGACAGTCATACGGCCTGTGTAGTGGTAGCGTCTCTGCCTCCTTCTTATCGAAGACATCCGCGAAGACCCAATAAGAGGGAGGTTAGTCAGGTAAATTTGATGGAGTAGCCAACAGTCTAGGAGGACGAATGGGGAGCAGGCATTTCTCATGACAGTACTGAGCCCTACGCAGTATATCTCTGGATCTCCAATTCAGGAGTGTGCGTTGCCAAGGAAGGCCCAGAAGCAGAGGATTGCACAGATCTGGTAGCACAAAAAGATTTTCTCCTAGTGCAACATTCCTACCCAAAGTTTCACAGGCTTAGAGATGAAGAGTATGGCTTTGGATAGAGATCTCTCATCCACAGATCATACTACAAATGGACTCTGGAGACATTGAATGGGGTTCAGATACTGATCCACCAAGGCCTGCTGGTCTTCAGTAATTCTGCAACCTGCAGTGGTCTTCAGTAATTCTACAATCTGCCCGAGGTCTTCAGTAACTCTGCAATCTGTCCAAGGTCTTCAGTAACTCTGCAATTATTATTATTATTATTATTATTATACATTTTTATAGCGCATTTATTCCATGGCGCTTTAAATGTGTAAAGGGGCAAATATAGACAAGTACAGTAAACGTGAGCAATACAAGGCACACACAAGTACAGAAGGAGAGAGGACACTGTCCGCAACGGCGCACAATCTACAGAATCTGTCCAAGGTCTTCAGTAACTCTGCAATCTGTCCAAGGTCTTCAGTAAAGGTACTGTCACACTTAGCGATCTCGTTAGCGATCACGATAACGACGCAATCGTTGGTGTGATCTCTTTTAGGTCGCTAGTAGCTGCCAAACAGGAGATCTCATAAACGACTCATCAGCGGTCAGCGATCTCTTTAACGACTTTGGCGGTCATTAGGATGTCATTAGCATGTACTGAGCTCTTCTGATTCATAGGAATTTCCAGCATCGCTCCTGCTCTCTGCGTCCTGCTAGCCAGCTTTGCAACTTCTGCGATCCTCTCTGTGACGCAAAAGAGAACTTACAGATATTGCTATCCACTCCGTGACGCAAAAAAGTCATATGCGTCACAAATCGAGGTCGCTCGTCGTTCGCAAAAGGTGCCAAACACAGCGATTCAGTCTCACCAGCGGGACGCCAACGATCAAAAATCGGTCCAGAACTCTAGTGAACAATCAGCGACATCACAGCAGGGGCCACATCGTTGCTACATGCCACACACAACGAGGTCGCTAACGAGATCGCAAAATAGTGACGTTTTAGTGATCTCGTTAGCGATCTCTTTGCGATCTCATTTAGTGTGGCATACCCTTAACTCTACAATCTGCCTGAGGTCTTCAGTAACTCTACAATCTGCCCGAGGTCTTCAGTAACTCTACAATCTGCCCGAGGTCTTCAGTGACTCTACAATCTGCCTGAGGTCTTCAGTAACTACAATCTGCCCAAGGTCTTCAGTAACTCAGCAATCTGTCCAAGGTCTTCAGTAACTCTACAATATAACTGAGGTGTTCAGTAGCTGCACAATCTGTTTGAGGTCTCCAGTAACTCTACAATATGTGCAAGGTCTTCAGTAGCTCTACAATCTGCCTGAGGACTTTAGTAACACTGCAATCTGTGCAAGGTCTTCAGTAACTCTACAATCTGCCCGAGGTCTTCAGTGACTCTACAATCTGCCTGAGGTCTTCAGTAACTCTACAATCTGCCCGAGGTCTTCAGTGACTCTACAATCTGCCTGAGGTCTTCAGTAACTCTACAATCTGCCCGAGGTCTTCAGTAACTCTACAATCTGCCCGAGGTCTTCAGTGACTCTACAATCTGCCTGAGGTCTTCAGTAACTACAATCTGCCCAAGGTCTTCAGTAACTCAGCAATCTGTCCAAGGTCTTCAGTAACTCTACAATCTGCCCGAGGTCTTCAGTAACTCTACAATCTGCCCGAGGTCTTCAGTGACTCTACAATCTGCCTGAGGTCTTCAGTAACTACAATCTGCCCAAGGTCTTCAGTAACTCAGCAATCTGTCCAAGGTCTTCAGTAACTCTACAATATAACTGAGGTGTTCAGTAGCTGCACAATCTGTTTGAGGTCTCCAGTAACTCTACAATATGTGCAAGGTCTTCAGTAGCTCTACAATCTGCCTGAGGACTTTAGTAACACTGCAATCTGTGCAAGGTCTTCAGTGACTCTACAATCTGCCTGAGGTCTTCAGTAACTACAATCTGTCCAAGGTCTTCAGTAACTCTACAATATAACTGAGGTGTTCAGTAGCTGCACAATCTGTTTGAAGTCTCCGTAACTCTACAATATGTGCAAGGTCTTCAGTAACTCTACAATCTTCCCGGGATCTTCAGTAACACTGCAATCTGTGCAAGGTCTTCAGTAGCTCTACAATCTGCCTGAGGTCTTCAGTAACTCTACAATCTGCCCGGGATCTTCAGTAACTGCAATCTGTCCAAGGTCTTCAGTAACTCTACAATATGCCTGAGGTCCTCAGTTACGCTACAATCTCCCCGAGGTCTTCAGTAACTCTACAATCTGCCTGAGATCTTCAGTAACTCTACAATCTGCCTGAGAATTTCAGTCACTCTACAATCTGCCCAAGGTCTTCAGTAACTCTATAATCTGTCCAAGGCCTTCAGTAACTCTACAATCTGCCTGAGATCTTCAGTAACTCTACAATCTGTCCAAGATCTTCAATAACTCTATAATCTCTCCGAGGTCTTCAGTAACTCTACAATCTGCCTGAGGTCTTCAGCAACTACAATCTGCCCAAGGTCTTCAGTAACTCTACAATCTGCCCGAGGTCTTCAGTCACTCTGCAATCTGTTCAAGGTCTTCAGTAACTCTACAATCTGCCTGAGGTCTTCAGTAACTCTACAATCTGCCCGAGGTCTTCAGTCACTCTGCAATCTGTTCAAGGTCTTCAGTAACTCTACAATCTGCCTGAGGTCTTCAGTAACTCTACAATCTCCCAGAGGATCCACCTGACTGTGTGAGCCTGTCAGTGGCAGACATATCATTGGTGCAACCTGTGCGACTGCACACGGGCTCAGGAGATAAAGGGGGCCCATTTGTACCTCCAAAGCAGGTGCAATTTTGCATTTTTACAAGCCCTTGGGTTGCAAAGGGCCCATATATTGTTCTTGCACAGGGGACCTTTTCCGTCTGTGTTGGCCAGTGGGGCCCGTATACCATATATGTACTCGTTTGTACAACTGACTTGGAACCCAATCGTCCAATCACAACCTATTTAGGATTTGAATTTCCGCTTCTCCTAATATTTTCAACGAATGAATGATCTCCATTTACATTACACAATTTTCGAAAGAGGAAGGAGAATTTATTTGCTCTCAGAAACTATTTCATGCCCTAGGGAGGAGCATTTTTGGACACATCGTTCAGTCGCTCGAGCCATTCACATCACACAATTATCGTGAGCAATATAATCTGAAGGATTATCGGCCGGAATAAATGCCCCCTAAGGTTTATCACCTTTAGTATTGTCACTCGCCGTATGTCTACTTATTTTAGACATCCAGAAGATCATATATCAGATCCTGTGACAGCCTGCGTGCTGTCTAATATTTAACTGCAGTTACAAATCTGTACTGATCAGTGTATTGAGCACTACAAAACACGGCTCTGATAGGGGCACTGTAATGAGCCGCGCACCTGTGTCTCCATCACAGGATTTATTATAACAGTGCTTTTATTTCTTCTGACTATGCACACAACATAATCCATGAAATATAGAATTATATATTATGTGATATATACATTGGTCACTAGTCAACTGTGTACTTTATCTCACTTGTCAGCTTTGCTGTACAGACTAGGACAGAATAAGCAGAGTCATCTCATTGTAAAAGAGGGTTGCAGGTTAATGAAAGCACTTGTTATGTCTCACCTGGGTCTTCAAAGCCTTTGGTCTAGATGAGCAGCGCGGACTGAAGGCGCTGGTGCAGGAAGACGATCCAGATGGATGCAGATTGGGAAGGACTGATACAGCGCTTACTGATACCAGTTAAACAGTGCTATAATGGAGATTATTTTGCAGAACTGACCAAGTAATGTAGCAGAATCATCTCAGTATATGGGGTGAGTTGCACAGAAATTTAAAAAGCAGAGCTGTCTAAGCAATGTTGCAGAATTCAACCCAGCAAAGAAGAACAGGTGTAGCAGAGCTGGGTTTGCAATAAGGTCAAATAGCAGAGCTGGCACAGCAATGCAGCAAAGCTTAGTTTGTAATGATGGCACATTCATACAGCAAAGTTGGGTTTGTAATGAAGTGGGATAATCGAGCTGGTACTGCAATATAACAAATTTAGTTTTTAATAAAGCTCAAATGAGAGCCGACACAGTAATGTAGCAGAGCAGGGTTTGTAATGAAGTCCATTAGCAAAGCTAAAAATCGATAAATAGATGTGAGGAAGTCTTTAGTAGCGGAGTGGACAGCAACTACCTGAATACTGAGGTTTTGATATGAGGCCTCAGTCTAGCTATAGACAGTGATGCAGTGACGTCACAGAAGCTAGTCAGGATGCCATTGCAACCCGATGCGTAGAATAGCAAAGGATCCTGGCAGCAGCAGGAAGGGAATTCAGCGCTCAGTGCTGGAACCTGGAGAGGTCAGTCACAATAATATTGTACTGCTGAATGCCTAGATAAGGAAGGATTATCTCACTCTATACACATATAAGCCTCAGTATATACACTGAATAAAAATATAAACGCAACACTTTTGTTTTTGCCCCCCATTGTTCATGAGCTGAAATGAAAGCCCTAAGACTTTTTCTATGGACACGAAAGGCCTTTTTCTCTCAAATATTGGTCACGTATTGATATTTCCGGTACCGGAGATGACAGTGTCCGTGCGGCAACCGTGTGCCACATCAATACCACACGGACGGGTGCCAGGGAAGAAGCGTTACAGTAAGTGCTGTTCCCTGGTGCTGGGTGCTGAAGACAGCTCTCATCATTCTCCCCTGCTCTGCCGGCGATCAGCGCGAGCAGGGGAGAATGATGAGAGTTGTATTCAAGTGAGAACAATGACAGCAGGCGATGGTACTATTACTTCTATCAGCCTACACCTGCTGCCACTAATAACAGTGACAGCAGGAGCGGCTTATGGGAATATCCCTCACCTGCCGCCTGCGCAATGAATAAATAAATTAATTTAATTAACTAAAAATCCGGCGTGGGTTCCCCTCTATTTTCTATAACCAGCCAGGCAAAACTCACAGCTGGGGGCTGCAACCCTCAGCTGTCAGCTTCAGCAAGGTTGGTTATCAATAACAGATGGGTTCCCACGCTGTTTTTTAATTATTTAAATAAATAGTTTTAAAAAACTGCATGGGGTCTCCCTCATTTTTGACAACCAGCCTTTGCTAAAGCTGACAGTTGAGGGCTGGTATTCTCAGGGAGGTAAGGACCATTGATATAGGCCCACCCCAGCCTAAAAATAGCAGCCCGCAGACGCCCAGAAAAGGCGCATCCATTAGATGCGCCAATTCTGTTGCTTTGCCCGGCTCTTCCCACTTGCCCTATAGCAGTGGTGTTGTGAACGTATTGGAGACGACTTCGGAGCTGAAGCTCCCTCTGGTGGTTGCTGAGGGTATTGAACCTATGTGAACACCAAGAGTCCTACACCTGCAGCTGACGAGTGGTTGTCAGGTGGTACTCACTGGCCTGATATAAGTGAGCTGACCTCCCATGATCCTCGCCGGTGATCAATTGTTCTTACCTGGTCTAGGTTGGAATTCAGCTTGCTTTTCTGCTGTCTCCTGCTTGCATTCAGATAAGTCTCTTTCAGTTTTTTTTACTGTGGTTTGAATTCCTTGCTTTTTGCTGCATTGCTTTTTGTCTTCAGCCGGGTCCCTTTTTGGGGGCTTTGTCTGGTCTCCGTTCGTTTTTTGTATTTATTCATTTGCTCAGTTCTTGTGATATTTTACTGCTGGGTAACTACGTGTCCACACTAGAGATCTGATATAGGTGGTCGAGACCGTGTGGTCTTAGTGTTTTTGGATTCAGAAGTGTTGGAGTTTTTCCTAGGGTTTTTCTGGGTTGCAGACAGTATTCTCTCCTGTGCTGTCCTATCTAGACAGTTTTGGCCCCAGCGTTTGCTCAATCTATTTTCTTTCTGTGTTCGTATTTTCATCTTGTCTAACCGCCATTATATGTTTGGGAGCTTCCTACTCTTTTGGGGTCTACTCCGGGGTAGTTAGCTTTCCTCTTTCCATCTTCAGGGA
Organism: Oophaga sylvatica; assembly: GCA_033576555.1. Classification (NCBI taxonomy): domain Eukaryota; kingdom Metazoa; phylum Chordata; class Amphibia; order Anura; family Dendrobatidae; genus Oophaga; species Oophaga sylvatica. The sequence continues at coordinate 15,383,032 of JARQOD010000005.1, read as the reverse complement.
TAGCTATCTCTCCGACTGTGACGAGGCGTCTAGGGCACCGTAGGAACGTCCCACGGCTGCTTCTAGTTGTGCGGTTAGTTTAGGGGTCTGCAACCTATTAGTTTCCAACCTCTCTGGTGTTAGGCTGCCTATGCGTTTTTTTGCTCCTGCATCCTCAGCTACTAAAACATAACAAGTGGCAAGTGGGGTTCATATTTGTTGGGTTGATGTCACCTTTGTATTGTCAGGTGGCATCAAGCCCACGGATTAGTAATGGAGAGGTGTCATCCATTACTAATCCTATAGTTACATGGAAAATAAAGACACGGCCAGAATAAAGTCCTTTATTAGAAATAAAACAAAACACAGTTTTCCATTTTTATTTAAAAATAACAAACACAGCTATACTTGCCTAACACCTAATTCCACCAAAACCCTCATCTCCTGTAATAAAACAAAAATGATAAACAAAAATATCCGTCATCTGTCGGATGTTCGGTCCCACGGCATAATCCATGTCTGGGAAGAAATAGTTTTCAACCTGGACGGTGCCAATATGCAACCGTCCAGGCTGAGAACCACTGGTGAATTAGCAGATCACAATGAGAATTTCTCATGGTGATCTGCGGTGAAGTCACTGAGCTTGAATTGCGGTGACCTCATCATTAACTTTTTCCCATGGTGTTGAGGTCACCGCAGTTCAGCTCTGCTGGGAACGCAGCCTCACTGACCGGCGATAACCTCGATGATGTCACCGATAGTCACTGACGCTGCACTAGCAGCAGCTCATTCACCAGTAGTTCTCAGCCTGGAAGATTACATCACGGCACCTGTTATGTTTTGGTAGCTGAGGAGAGCAGGCAAAAACGGCAATACACCAGAGAGGTTGGAATCTACTGGATTGCAGTACCCTGACTAACCACCACAACTAAAGGCAGCCGTGGAGCGTACCTACGTTGGTCCTAGACGCCTCGTCACAGCTGAGAAGCTAACTACACCTAAAGATAGAAAGAGGAAAACTATCTGCCCCGGAGCAGATCCCCAAAGAACATAGGAAGCCCCCAAACATGTAATGGCGGTTAGACAAGAGGAAAAACAAACACAGACAGAAAATAGTATGAGCAAACGTTGGGGCCCAATCTTCCTAAACAGAAAAGGATGGAAGGAAAACGTACTGCAATCCCAAAAAACCCTAAAAAGTACCAACTCTACTAATTACAAAAACACCTGAGATCACACGACCTCTACCACCTAAATTAGTTCTCTGGTGTAACAAAACTAAGCCGCAGCCACTGAAAAAACTGGAAAAGGCAAATGAACAAATAACAGAGGCTCAGATAAACTGAGAGGAGCACAAGCCCCCCGGAGGGGACCCGGCTGACCTCCACAAGAGTGCAGGAAAAAATGCAAAAAGCAAGCACAGAAATAAAAACAGAAAATGTCTTATCTGAGAGCAGAAGACGAGGCAAGATTCAGCAGGCTTCCAAGTGAACCAGGAACAACAGCAGTTAGACAAGAACAATTGATCACCGGCAACCCTGATGGGAGGGAACCTCCCTTATATAGGACCAGTCTGTAACTCCTGATTGCCAAACTTAGGAGATGCAACTCTCATAGGGATATTTCTTGAGGACAACCAGACCAAGTCCCCCACTTCAAACCGAGGACCATCAGTCCTATGCCGGTTGGCAAACCGCTGGGCCCTTTCCTGAGAGAGGGACAACCTCTCCACTACCTGGTCCCAAATCTGCTGCATACACTCCACAACAGAGTCAACACCCGGACAGACAGAAGCCTCCGTCTGTCCCAAAAAAAATCGAGGGTGAAACCCAAAATTGCAGAAAAATGGAGACATCAAAGTGGCAGAGCTAGCCCTATTATTAAGAGCAAACTCAGCCAAAGGCAAAAAAGAGACCCAGTCATCCTGATCAGCAGACACAAAGCATCTCAGATAGGTCTCCAATGTCTGGTTTGTTCTCTCAGTTTGTCCATTGGTCTGAGGATGAAAAGCCAGGAGAAAGACAATTGAACACCAAGTTTAGAACAAAAAGTCCTCCAAAATCTGGAAACAAACTGGACTCCTCTGTCAGACACAATGTTCTCAGGAATGCCGTGTAACCGAACCACGTGCTGAAGGAACAAAGGCACCAATTCAGAGGAGGAAGGCAACTTAGGTAATGGCACAAGATGTATCATTTTGGAAAACCTATCACAAATCACCCAATAACGGTCATTCTCTGAGAAACAGGGAGGTCGGAAATGAAATCCATAGAGATATGGGTCCATGGTCTCTTGGGCACAGGCAATGGCATCAACAAACCACTAGAGCGAGAGCAAGGCTTGGAGCGAGAGCAAGTCCCGCAGGACTGCACAAATTCCCTGACGTCACGAGACAAAGTAGGCCACCAAAAGGACCGACTAACCAAGTCTCTGGTACCAAAAATTCCGGGATGACCGGCCAACGCGGAACAATGAATCTCAGACATCACACTCTTTTTCCACCGTCTGGGACAAACAATTTCCCAATAGGGCAGCGCTCGGGTTTATCCTCCTGACACCCTTCCAGAGCCAGTCTCAAATTGGGCGAGATGGCGGAAAGAACTACACCCTCTTTCAAAATAACAGCAGGATCAGATAACTCAGGAGAGTCCGCAAGGAAACTCCTCGAGAGGGCATCCGCCTTAACATTCTTAGTGCCAGGAAGAAAGGAAACCAAAAATTAAAACGTGTGAAAAACAAGGCCCACCTGGCCTGTCTAGGATTAAGTCGCTTGGCTGATTCCAGATAAACCAGATTCTTATGGTCCGTGAGGACCACCACCTGATGTTTGGCTCCCTCCAGCCAATGTCTCCACTCTTCAAAAGCCCACTTCATGGCCAAATAACTCCCGATTACCCACTCATAATTACGTTCAGTTGGAGAAAATTTTCGAGAGAAAAAGGCACAAGGGTTACTTTTAGAGGTCTCTGGATCTCTTTGGGACAAAACGGCACCGCCCCAAATTCAGAGGCATCAACCTCCACCTGAAATGGCAGAGAAACATCAGGCTGCCGTAGAACAGGAGCAGAAGTGAATCTCTGCTTAAGTTCCTGAAACGCAGAGACTGCCTCAGGAGGCCAATTCACCACATCAGAACCCTTTTTGGTCAAATCAGTCAATGGTTTAACAATAACAGAGAAATTACCAATAAATTTACGATAAAAATTGGCAAAACCCAAGAATCTCTGAAGAGCCTTTAATGAAGTAGGTTGGACCCAATCACAGATGGCCTGAACCTTGACCGGGTCCATTTCAATAACAGATGGGGACAAAATGAATCCCAGAAATGAGATCCTCTGTACGCCAAAAAGACACTTTGATCCCTTCACATACAGAGCATTCTCTCTCAAAATCTGGAACACAGTCCGAACATGTTTCACATGAGAGTCCCAGTCATTGGAAAAAATCAAGATATCATCCAAATAAACAATCAGAAATTTATCCACAAAATCCCTGAAAATGTCATTCATGAAAGACTGGAAGACAGAAGGAGCATTAGTGAGCCCAAAGGGCATCACTAGGTACTCAAAATGCCCCTCTGGGGTATTAATGCCGTCTTCCATTCATCCCCGTGCTTAATGCGAATAAGGTTATACGCCCCCCTGAGGTCAAGCTTGGTAAACCAAGTAGCACTTTTCACCCTGGAAAACAGGTCAGAAATCAAGGGTAACGGATATTGATATTTCACAGTGATATTGTTCAAGAGACGATAATCAATACACGGCCTTAATGAACCATCCTTTTTGGCCACAAAGAAAAAACCGGCACCCAAGGGTGAAGAGGATGGTCTGATATGACCCTTCTCCAATGACTCCTTGATATAAGACCGCATAGCGTCATGTTCAGGTACAGACAAGTTAAAAAGGCGACCTTTAGGGAATTTACTACCAGGCACTAATTCAATAGCGCAGTCATAGCTCCTATGGGGGGCAAGGATGCAGATTTACTTTCGCTAAACACATCAGAAAAATCAGTCAAAAAGTCAGGAACATCCTGAGCCTGGGGAGAGGCAGAAAAAACAGGAGTGTTGGCATCAACACATTGGCAGCCCCAACTGGTACAGACACAGATTTCCAATCCAAAACAGGATTATGAGACTGTAACCAAGGGAAACCTAGTACATAAATGTCATGCAGATTATACAGCACCAAAAATTTGCAACTCTCCTGATGATCAGGTTCAACCCTCATTATCACCTGAGTAGAGAACTGGGGTTTATTCTCAGCCAAAGGGGTAGAATCAATCCCCAGTAGGGGAATAGACTTCCGTAGGGGTATCAAGGGAAACCCACAACGTTTAGCAAAATCAAAATCCATCAGGTTAATAGCTGCTCCCGAATCAACAAAAGCCTGAGCAGAAAATACCATCAGTGTGTTTTCTGAAACTCAGCATGAAAAGCTGTGCCCATGAATCCACTCTATCACACTGCATGGGTGTCAGAAGCTGGTTCACACGCAACACTGTTACCACACCATACCTCTACGCTCACGCAAACGTCTGTCAATTTGAATCGCTAATGACATAGAATCATTGAGACCAGAGGGACAGGGAAACCCACCATAACATCTTTTACATTCTCTGACAGACCCTTCCGAAAAAGGGCTGCCAAAGCATCATCATTCCATTTGGTCAGGACTGCCCACTTACGAAATTCTGACAGTATAACTCAGCGTCCTCAAGCCCCTGATTTAATGCCAACAAGGTTTTTCAGCTTGATCAGTGACATTAGGTTCATCGTACAATAACCCCAGAGCCAGAAAAATTGCATCGACATTACTCAAAACAGGATCCCCAGGTGTCAGGGAAAAAGCCCAATCCTGAGGATCGCCGCGCAGGAGAGAGATGACAATTTGAACCTGCTGTGCTGCGTTCCCTGAGGACTTAGGTTTTAAGGCAAAAAACAACTTACAGTTATTTTTGAAATTCAGAAATTTAGCTCGATCCCCCAAAAACAAATCTGGCATGGGATCCTAGGTTCCACAACCGGCAACCCTGCAAGATAGGTAGCAATACTCCGAACTTCAGTGGCAAGCTGATCCACACGGCCAGACAACTGTGCAAACTCCATTGAGAGAAAAAAAAATCCTCCTCAGCACCAGAAGAGGAAAAAAGGAAAAAAAAAAAAATCTCTGACAACTCTGACAACTTTTTTTTTTTTACACTATTTTTCCCTTCTGTGAGTACCATATAATTTTCAGTTTGGCCGGTGATACTGTTATGATTTGGTGCTGAGAAGCAGCAAAGCAATACACCAGAGAGTTGGATACTGATGCAGTACCTGATAACCACCACAACTAAAGGCACCGTGGAGCGTCCTACTTGGTCCTAGACGACCTCGTCACAGCCTGAGAGGCTAACTACACCTAACGATAGAAGAGGAAACATCTGCCCCGGAGCAGATCCCCAAGAACTAAAGCCGAAACTTTGGGAGAGAGGAAACCCCATGTCACGCGGTCTTATGAATATGTGTACGATGTCAGTATAAACTATTCTTAAAAGAACAACACTCTATACAACATATAGATTAGCAACATCAGCATGTAAATATAGAATAGATTTACCTGACACGATATCCGTTGAACTCAGGGTTAATCTTGAGGACTTGATACACTGTCACAGGAAAGAGGAGGACCGGGGGTCTAACCTGACCCTAAACTGGGGTCCTAACTAATCCCTCACCTTGGAGGTACTGATAATGGTTCAGAGGTCCAAGTCTCCAGCCTAACCCTGTCTCCTATCAGTCCCTGAACCCTGTAATCAGTCCTAAGAAGGATTCTGATTACCACCAAAGGGATATGGGCTGATCTCTGCTAAATACACAGATTAGACATATAAGACAGACTGGAGAAAACACAGACTTGCATACACACTCAAACACAGAAGGAACATAAATGATCTGGGATATTAAACTCTAAGCAAGGTGAGCTTAAAACAACTAAGGAGCTCTTTAACTTAAGTCTATACAGATACAATCCTATCTGTGGTCTGCATGAAGAATTTCACTGGCAACTCCCAACACAGACAACCAGAGATTTAAAGGAAACCAATCAACAAATAATTAATTGCAGCCGGGAGAAACTGCACCCAGTCCCAGAACTGAGCACAGACAGAATTAACTCCCTAACTGCCAAACACAAAGAAACAGCAACTCAGCTGTGAGAAGTCAGAATGTGCAACCGCGACGATCTTCGTGGCGATGCACACATGACAGTACCCCCCCTTCTACGAGGGGCCTCCGGACCCTCAGGGCCAGGTTTGCCCGGGTGAGTTCTGTGGAAGGTCCGCACCAAACGATCTGCGTTAATGTCAGACGCAGGAACCCACGTCCTCTCCTCTGGACCATACCCCTTCCAATGCACCAAGTACTGAAGGGACCGGCGATTCAGACGTGAGTCAATGATCTTTGACACTTGAAACTCCAAGTTACCATTGACCACCACTGGAGGAGGAGGTAGAGGTGATGGTATGACTGGTGCCACGTACCTCTTAAGTAATGACTTGTGGAACACATTGTGGATTTTAAACGTAGGAGGGAGGTCCAGACGAAATGCCACAGGATTAATTATGGAACTGATCCTGTACGGCCCGATGAATCTGGGGCCCAGCTTCCAGGAGGGAACTTTAAGTTTTATATTCCTGGTAGACAACCATACCAGATCGTTCACATTAAGATCTGGACCAGAAACTCTCCTCCTATCAGCCATACGTTTATAACGGTTCCCCATAGCACTCAGATTATTCAATACACCTCTCCACACTGAAGCAAGTGACGACGAGAAACGCTCCTCCTCAGGAACCCCAGAAGGGCCCCCCCCATTGAATGTACAAAACTGGGGATGAAAACCATATGCCCCAAAAAACGGGACTTACCAGTGGACTCGCTCCGCCTGTTGTTAAGAGCGAACTCTGCCAGAGGCAAGAAAGAAGACCAGTCCTCCTGGTTCTCTGAGACAAAACACCGAAGATAAGTCTCTAGGCTTTGATTCAGACGCTCTGTCTGACCATTGGTCTGCGGATGAAAAGCCGAGGAAAATGACAATTGCATCCCCCGACGTAAACAAAATGCCCTCCAAAACTTGGACACAAACTGAGACCCCCTATCTGACACCACATCAGAAGGCAACCCATGAAGTCTCACAATCTCCCCAATGAACACCTGCGCCAGAGTTTTAGCATTAGGGAGGGCAGGAAGAGCAATGAAATGTGCCATCTTACTGAACCTGTCAACAACCACCAGTATGACAGTCTTCCCTGACGACTGAGGAAGGTCCGTGATGAAGTCCATAGACAAATGAGTCCATGGACGCTCCGGAAGTTTCAAGGGTAAGAGGGTCCCAGACGGACGGGTATGAGGGGTCTTAGAGCGAGCACAAACCCCACAGGACGCGACAAAAGTTAAAACATCTTTATTAACGTTAGGCCACCAAAACCGGCGAGAAAGGAGATCTAAAGTAGCCTTACTCCCTGGATGTCCTGCTAAAGCAGAATTATGATGTGCCTCAATAACCTTTTGTCTCAACTGATTTGGGACAAACAGTCTCCCTGGAGGTCCTGCAGGGGCGTCCCCCTGAGCCTCTAACACCTCCTCCTCAAGCTCAGAACATACAGCCGACACTACCACCCCCTCCTGAAGGATAGGAATCGGGTCATCCATTTTCCCGGCCCCTGGGAAACTGCGAGACAAGGCATCCGCCTTAACATTCTTAGATCCAGGGCGATAAGTGACAACAAAATTAAACCTGGTAAAAAACAACGACCATCGAGCTTGTCTGGAATTCAGACGCTTAGCAGATTCCAAATACAGCAGGTTCTTGTGATCAGTAATGACGGTGACCGGGTGGACTGCCCCCTCCAAAAAGTGACGCCATTCTTCAAAAGCTAACTTAATGGCCAAAAGTTCCCTATTGCCGATATCATAATTCCTTTCGGCGGACGACAATTTTTTAGAAAAGAAAGCGCACGGATGCCATTTACCAGGGACGGACCCTGGGACAATATTGCACCCACCCCTACGTCAGACGCGTCCACCTCCACAACGAACGGCTGTGATGCATCTGGTTGGATGAGAACGGGTGCCGAAGCAAAACATTTTTTCAAAGAGGAAAAAGCTTGGCAAGCTTTGTCCGACCATTTAGAAAAATCCGTCCCTTTTCTTGTCATGTCAGTGAGAGGTTTGACAACAGATGAGAAATTACAAATAAATTTCCGGTAGTAGTTAGCAAACCCCAGAAAACGCTGCAGAGCCTTAAGATCCTCTGGCTGATCCCATTCAAGCACTGCTCTCACCTTTTCAGGGTCCATACGGAAACCGGAGGCTGACACCAAGAAACCCAAAAACTGAAGTTCCTGTACGGCGAATACACACTTTTCCAGTTTGGCGTATAGTTTATTGTCTCGCAAGATCTGCAACACCTGTCTCACATGCTCCTGATGAGACACAAGATCTGGTGAGTAAATTAAAATGTCATCCAAATATACGACCACAAACAGCCCCACCAGATGACGAAAAATGTCATTAACAAAATGTTGGAATACTGCTGGTGCAGTAGTCAGACCAAAAGGCATGACAAGGTTCTCATAATGTCCCTCCGGCGTGTTAAACGCCGTTTTCCACTCATCCCCCTCTTTTATCCTAATCAGATTATACGCCCCCCTGAGATCCAATTTAGAGAACCATTTGGCGCCAACAATTTGATTGAAGAGATCAGGAATCAGAGGGAGTGGATACGGATCTCGAACAGTAATCCGATTAAGTTCGCGGAAATCCAAGCAAGGGCGTAGGCCTCCATCTTTTTTTTCACAAAGAAGAACCCCGCGGCCACTGGGGAAGATGAAGGTCTAATATGCCCTTTGGCCAGACTTTCCGAAATATAATCTTTCATAGCCTGCCTCTCAGGACCAGAAAGGTTATATAACCTAGCTTTAGGTAACTTAGCATCAGGAAGTAAATTAATAGAGCAGTCATACACGCGATGAGGAGGCAACTCCTGACACCCCTCCTCAGAGAACACATCCCCAAAGTCCTCCAAAAAAGGAGGCAAAGTACTAGGCACGACCGCACTGATGACTGTGTTCATGCAGTTACTTTTGCAAAACTCCCCCCATTGGCTTATATCTCTGGACTGCCAATTAATCACAGGGTTATGTTTAACCAACCAAGGAAGTCCCAACACAATAGGAGTAGGTAGACCCTCCAACACATAACAAGATAATAGTTCCCTATGTATTGCCCCTACCCGAAGGTCAATGTTATGAACCTCATGAACAAAGCTACCTTGGCCGAGAGGCCTGGCGTCAATGGAGAATATAGGGATCGGTTTGACCAATACACTCAGATGCATACCTTGAGCCTGAGCAAACTGAGCGTCAACCAGATTAGCCCCGGACCCACTATCAAGAAGAACAGAAAATCTCTCCACTCTCGTACCAACCACCACCTCCACTGGTACAAGGAACTGAGAAGAACTAGCGGACGAAATACATACTCCCAGGTTGTCGTCCACCACACAACCTGGGATTAACAGTTTTCCGGCGACTTTTTGCTCAACAAGGCACGGGATGGACATCCCCAACAAAATGTCCCTCTTTCCCGCAGAAGAAACACCTTCTAGTCCTGCGGCGTACCGCCAATCCCCTCCTACGAAATGATGTCCCTCCCAACTGCATAGGCTCCTCCGAACAGACAAGGGGAACCTCAACATAAGGGACTTTAGTAGTAGGTGGAGTAACAACAGGGGCGGAGTTACCTCGCACCTCTCCCGGAGCCGTCTATCAGTACGGATAGCTAGGGCCATAGCAGCCTCCAGTGATGGAGGAGAATCATACTGAGCCAAAACGTCCTTTAATTTGTCAGAAAGCCCATGACAAAACTGGCTTCTAAGAGCTGGGTCATTCCACTGAGTATCTGTGGCCCATCTACGGAACTCAGAAGCAAATTCCTCCGCCGGACGATCTCCCTGCTGTATCTTACGTAATTTTGTCTCAGCAAGAGAGACCCGATCTGGGTCATCATATACCAAACCCAGGGCAGTAAAAAATCGATCTACTGACTGTAGAGCCGGGGATCCCGGAGGAAGGGAGAAGGCCCAGGATTGAGGGTCCCCTTGTAGGAGCGAGATAACAATTCCCACTCTCTGCTCTTCACTCCCTGATGATCGAGGCCGAAGCTGAAAATACAATTTACATGCTTCCCTGAAGGTAAAAAATTTGTCTCGCCCACCAGTGAACCTGTCCGGGAGAGCTACTTTAGGTTCAAATCTGGTTTTCTCCGAGGGAGACAAAACTTTGGACTTAATGTCCGTCAGCTCCATGGATAATCCCTGCAACTGCAGAGCCAGCTGGGCTACTGGATCCATGGCAACTGGGAATAATTTTATGGGCCAGTGAAAATGTCACGCGGTCTTATGATATGTGTACGATGTCAGTAAACTATTCTTAAAAGAACAACACTCTATACAACATATAGATTAGCAACATCAGCATGTAAATATAGAATAGATTTACCTGACACGATATCCGTTGAACTCAGGGTTAATCTTGAGGACTTGATACACTGTCACAGGAAAGAGGAGGACCGGGGTCTAACCTGACCCTAAACTGGGTCCTAACTAATCCCTCACCTTGGAGGTACTGATAATGGTTCAGAGGTCCAAGTCTCCAGCCTAACCCTGTCTCCTATCAGTCCCTGAACCCTGTAATCAGTCCTAAGAAGGATTCTGATTACCACCAAAGGGATATGGGCTGATCTCTGCTAAATACACAGATTAGACATATAAGACAGACTGGAGAAAACACAGACTTGCATACACACTCAAACACAGAAGGAACATAAATGATCTGGGATATTAAACTCTAAGCAAGGTGAGCTTAAAACAACTAAGGAGCTCTTTAACTTAAGTCTATACAGATACAATCCTATCTGTGGTCTGCATGAAGAATTTCACTGGCAACTCCCAACACAGACAACCAGAGATTTAAAGGAAACCAATCAACAAATAATTAATTGCAGCCGGGAGAAACTGCACCCAGTCCCAGAACTGAGCACAGACAGAATTAACTCCCTAACTGCCAAACACAAAGAAACAGCAACTCAGCTGTGAGAAGTCAGAATGTGCAACCGCGACGATCTTCGTGGCGATGCACACATGACACACAGACAGAAAATAGTATGAGCAAACGTTGGGGCCCAATCTTCCTAAACAGAAAAGGATAGGAAGGAAAACTTACTGCAATCCCAAAAAACCCTAAAAAGTACCAACTCTACTAATTATAAAAACACCTGAGATCACACGACCTCTACCACCTAAATTAGTTCTCTGGTGTAACAAAACTAAGCCGCAGCCACTGAAAAAACTGGAAAAGGCAAATGAACAAATAACAGAGGCTCAGATAAACTGAGAGGAGCACAAGCCCCCCGGAGGGGACCCGGCTGACCTCCACAAGAGTGCAGGAAAAAATGCAAAAAGCAAGCACAGAAATAAAAACAGAAAATGTCTTATCTGAGAGCAGGAGAAGAGGTAAGATTCAGCAGGCTTCCAAGTGAACCAGGAACAACAGCAGTTAGACAAGAACAATTGATCACCGGCAACCCTGATGGGAGGGAACCTCCCTTATATAGGACCAGTCTGTAACTCCTGATTGCCAATCTTCACTAAATGGTTCAGCACTGTCTGCAACCACCAGAGGGAGCTTCTGCTCAGAACTCATCTCCAACACATTCACAACAGGCACCGTCCAGGCTGAAAACTAATTGTCCCCAGACATGGATTACGGCATGGGATATAGCGCAGGATAGGTGAGGGATATTGTTGGTTTTTATTTTTCGTTCATTACAGGAGACAAGGGATTCAGTGGAATTAGGCGTTAGGTGAGTATAACTGTTTGTTATTTTTAAATAAAAATGGAAAACTGAGTTATTTTCTTTATAATAAAATACTTTATTCTGGCTGTGTTTATTTACAATATAACTATAGGATTAGTAATGGATGGGTGTCTTATAGACACTTCTCCTTACTAATCTGTGGGGTTGATGTCACCTGACAATATAAAGGTGACATCAACCCAACAAATATGAACTCCACTTGCCACCGCTATAGGGCAAGTGGGAAGAGCCAGGCAAAGTGCCAGAATTGGCGCTTCTATTAGATGTGCCTTTTCTGGGTGGCTGCGGGCTGCTATTTTTAGGCTAGGGGAGTCAATTTCCATGACCCCTTACCAGCCTGAGAATACCAGCCCCCAGCTGTCTGCTTAGCTTGGCTGTTTGTCAAAAATGGAGGTAACCCCACGGCGGTGTTTAAAATTATTTATTTAAATAATTAAAATAACCGGCGTGGGGACCCCTCTGTTCTTTATAACCAGCCTTGCTAACGGTGACAGCTGAGGGTTACAGCCCACAGTTGTCAGTTTTGTCTGGCTGGTTATCAAAAATACAGGGGAACCCACACAGGTTCTTTTTTTAATTATTTATTTAAAGCGCAGGTGCCAACTGATAAAATTTTCCCATCAGCCATCGCCTGCTCTTGCTGTTTTCAGCGGCAGCAGGCATAGGCTGATGGGAGTAGTGGTCCAATCAGCCAATGCCTGTGATCAGACGTAAACTTTTTTCCTTTGGTCACAGCTGAGAGCTGATCCGCAGCGCTCTGACCAGTGGTAATGATCTTACTGCCAATCATTGTTTCTAGCTCCGTCATGCAGATGACAACGTGAGAAACACCCAGTGTTCAGGGGACGAATCTGAACAGTAAAACAGATTTCCTGATGAAGTGCATGTTCGAGGTCCGTCCTTAAACGGTAGGTGTTCAATATGGACCCCGAACTTTACTGTTCAGGTTCGCCCATCTCTGCTCAGGACTTGTATATAATATCCGTCATGTGATAAATGTGTGTCTGAACCTAGAAATAGGAGAGCAGAAATTCCATTCATGAGGTGTCTATGTGTGCTGTATATGAGACATCATATCAGGTAGCCTCCATCCGCTAAGTCCATGACTGAAAATTAGAGATAGAGTCTAGAGGGGAAAACTAGTGAAAAATACAGGATACAAATCATATAATGGCAAGAGTGGGGGTTCACACTGTCCGGTAGGCATTAGGTAGCGTTCAGACAGGTAATGCAGTTTGGTCCAAATGTGTGCAGTTTTAATAGCTTACCACAGGTTTCACAGCACCAAAACAAACTAAAACATAGACCCCCTTGCCTTGTCCAGGCGTTAACTAAACAGCACAGACCCCGGCTAGTCACACAATGCTGACTGATCTAGCCCCAGCTATTGTCCATAGCATCCACTGATACTTGGAGTTCTCTGCACATGGTCTGTACAGTCGCTTCTTAGGAAGGGATTCTGTCCTGTCTCACTCTTCAGCTTCAAGACACATCCAATCTGTTCAGCTTCCCTAGGGTGAACAGGTAGCCTATTTATATGCAGGGCTAGCCAGGTGATCTAATCAGAACCTGTAGAGCTAGGATTTAACTCTAGCCTACCTGGCTTTGCTACATAGGACTTAGTGTTATTCCTTCATATATACACATGACTAAAACCATGTACACTGGACATTCCCTTTAAGAGTCATGTGACACAAGATAACACCTCCTTCCATCTATTATTCGCGCATTTTACAGCAGTGAAATAATCATTTTATATATGTATAATTTTCACACCCATAATCATCACCGTTCTTCACAAACCACATTACTTCACCCTCCATTCACACCCAAAAAAGTGGGAAAGTTTCTTTTGGGGGGGTATTGTAAAAAAAAAAATCTTTATCCAAACTGGAAATGCCTTTTCGCAAGGTTAAACTGCAATGTAATCAGGTCCTCTGACATATCGTAGCTCATACATCAAACAGCTGTTAGCGATATTGATCTGGACTCAATCCGGGTATAACTACCAGCGATGGACAACGAGGTCCTCAGGGATTCGACTTCAGAACCTCAAACAAACAGGAAATGACATCATGGATCGGACGGAGTACCACAAATGTCAAACAAATGTAAAATCAATAATCCTTCATATTTGGAGAATGACTTGTGAGAGTCAGGCCGAATGGCGTGATGTGAAACTTTCTCTACTCGGCTCCCACCGGGACATCTGCCGTTGAGTTAGATTCTTCGGGAGATGATTAGCATTGTCAGGTCTCGTTCTTGGATACATGTGTGTTTTGTAACCATAAAGTTTTTTTTTTTCTTTAGTGAAAGTTAAAATAAACGATGCACGGATAAAGCGAATGTGACCTATGCTGAACCTTCTCCAGATGAGGAGATGATGCAGGAGTCTCAGAGCAGTGTCAAAGAGGCTTCATGCTCAGCAAGATTAGGAGTCCAGCCAACTTCTCTTGACGCTCTTCAAAACAGCAACTGTGGACATTAAACACTTCCCGTTCCTTTGACATGTGGAAAGGTATCAAAGTCTTGTTTTGAGCACTTGCAAGAGAATATAATGGGCTGCATGGAGCGACATGAAAGCTCGCTTTACTGCTGTGTTCTGCTTCCTGCATAATAGAAACATTATGAGTTTTTTTTTTAACCAAAAATGATGCCTTCACGGGAAAATATAAATATACAGTTCAAACAACAAAAAATTTACTTTGTCTTATAATTTGGGCCGGATACTATGATGCTCTCTTTTTCAATTAAAATCAATGGGTGGTTATTGCATTTATTAGCTTCATTGGGCTCCTCGTGGGCGGAACTTAAGCAATGACATCCCCTGCAGAATAGTTGGAACACAAACCTTTGGAAAAACATAAAATTTTAAATCAGCATTTCTCACAACAGAGATAGCAAAACTCTGCTTTTCCTCGATCTACATAGTTTCATAATCTGTATGTGGATCAGAGCTCTATTTATTTGATACAGAGGTCCAAAATCTATTCTTAACTTTATACAACCATTTAGTGATAGGGTTATTCCAAACAATAAAAGTTATCATCTATTCAAAGTTTAGGTGTAATGTCTTGACCGGTGGATAACCAACCATTAGGACGCCTGGTAATCCTTAGAACGGAGCTCCGAAATACGTCATTGGATTGGCTATGTTTGGAAGACCCATAGACAATGAATGGAACATTTCGAACATTCCTTCTACGCACAACCCTTTTTTTGAAAGTGTCAAGAAAAGTCAGAAGTAATAGTGCAAATATGTGACGAAATGTACAATTGGTGGAGGAAGGTTGAACTTGATAGACCTAAGTCTTTTTTCAACCTATGTAACTATGCACCCTGGAGTTTGTCGCAACTTTTCACTGACATAACAATGGAGCAAATGCAATAATACATGTATCTATTGTCTTTTCCCGAACTACTCAAAGAGGAGTTTCCGATATAGACCCACCACAAGCCTAAATTCCCCCATGCCCCCGTTTCCTATTAGAAACTATGCTCGGAGACTACCATGACCAATATGCCCCAGCAGGCAACTTCTTTCTTTTATTTTCAAACCAGTGACCTCGAAAATATTTCTACTCGTTCTTTACCTTGAAATCGAAGTGTAAAAACTTGATGCAAAATTCTTCAAAAAGAAAAAATATCTGCAGACAATTCTTCCATGCCCATGTATTTCCTTTTGGAAATTTTCCACATCCAGCCAAATGGATACAGGTGCAAGTGATAATTGGGAGCAGACTTTAACAATTTCTCAGCAGGATAAGAACGAAGCTTCAGGGATCCGGTGGGTTCAGGCCGGGGTCAGGCAGAGTGCGGTTTCCTCAGTTAATTGTTCCTGATTTTCGGGTCAAATCTCTGATTTTCTCCAGTGTTAGACATTATGTAATTTCTTGCAGCATGTAATATTGGTGCATTCTTCATTTCTAGATACACACTTGCACCTTTCTTGCCTCTTTTCAGTATTTCAGACGACCCTTTTCAGAATATGGACCATTTCCTTTAAGTAGCTGAAGATACAACACCTCGTTATGTCTCCATATAATTTATTATTTGTTACAGACAGTGGAAAGTTGCTGTTAAGGAGATACGGAGCCTCTTGGTAGTCTGTTGCTCCCCATTTAATGATATGGATACACTGGCCATTGTCAGACAGATGACTTCCGTATTCAGGCAAACAGACACCAGTAACGAAGCAGGTAAATTTTACTCACTAGGAGGCAATGAGCTTGTTGGTTACGCCGTCTTTTTCAGAGGTAGCCAGCTTGAACAGATAGACTGTTGGTTTACAGCAATGTGCTAGCACTAGCTACATCCTGCTTGTATTTGTGATTGTCTGCTGGCAAACACCTCAGCAGCACTTTCTTCACATAGACACAGTCTCCATGTGTCCTTCACAGCACGGTGAAGCACACATTCACGGAGCTTGAACAGGTAGACTGTTACAGTAATGTGCTAGCACTAGCTATACCCTGCTTGTATTTGTGATGGCCTGCTGGCAAACACCTCAGCAGCACTTTCTTCACATAGACACAGTCTACATGCGACCTTCACAGCACAGTGAAGCATACATTCACAGAGCTTGAGGAGGTAGACTGTTGGTTTACAGCAATGTGCTAGCACTAGTTACACCCTGCTTGTATTTGTAATGGTCTGCTGGCAAACACCTCAGCAGCACTTTCTTCACATAGACACAGTCTACATGCATCCTTCACAGCACAGTGAAGCATACATTCACAGAGCTTGAGGACGTAGACTGTTGGTTTACAGCAAGGTGCTAGCACTAGTTACATTCTGCTTGTATTTGTGATGGTCTGCTGGCAAACACCTCAGCCGCACTTTCTTCACATAAACACAGTCTTCATGCCTCCTTCACAGTACGGTGAAGCACACATTCACGGAGCTGGCTATAGCCCCTTCTCATGGTCACTTGGCACTTTCTTGGCAGCGGCACCAAGAAATACATCCTGTTTAGCAACGTGCACACTGTTGCAGCCTAGTCACACAATTACCACATTGAAGACATCATTTTGCAATCTTTTGTGTAGCCCTGGTGTTAGGCACACGCAGTACCCTGGAGAGTGTGTGGCGAGACAGCAGTTTAATGCTCAATACCCATTCACTCAACATACACTAGACACACCCTTAGGGTAGTGTAGTTACTTGTGAGGGAGTGGTCAGGGTGTATGTTTGTTGAGTGATTTTATATAGTCAGTTTCCTGTCCTCGGACAGAGCAGACGTCTGGAGTCTAGCTGGAACTAGGAGGGAGGAAGCATTCCAGCCTGGGTCTTCATCAGTTCAGAAAGTGGAGGCTAGTACAGGTGGTCTAGTTCACCTCAGCCTAGTCAGAGCTGTACCTCATCTGAATACATTGAAAGAAAGAAGAAGCTTAGTGCAGAAAGACTTCAGTCACCTGTCTAAAGGACAGTGAAAGGTTCAGAGACGTGCTCCTGCCTTGTGGATAACTGAGAATCTGTTAACTAACTCTAAAGGAAGAGAAGAAGGAAGTGATTACATGACTTTTTGCAAGTGTGAGTGTTTATGCTACCAGCGAGGACAAGGCGAAAGGCACAGTGGAAAGATTATTGGAAAAGTGCTTTTGGATTGAAGAAGTCCTGCACATTGCAACCGGTCACTGGGGACCGAAGGATCACTATTAGCTTCAAGCATAGTGGTAAGAAAACCAGGGATTTACCGGACCTTAGGTCGCGGCAAACAGCCCCAAATAGTCAGTACGTAACTGGGGTCAGGGGAAGTGAAGACTTTGAGTCAGTGCATGACAAGATAAGAATTCAGCTTTCTCACAGGAAGGCCCCTACCACAAAACTGGCTGGGCGGTACAGCTATGGATTAGCTGGAGTTATTGAGGGAACTACGCTTCAGGCTGGTTGTACTCATCGTGTTGTTGAAAGTAAAGGAGGCCCCTAACTTGTCCAGCTGCTGTCTCAAAATACACTCTCCTTGGATCAGCCTCCCTGGGACCTGCCTGAACATCTTACAAGTAAAGGTATGGAAAGACGCTGACCGTGTGAGACTGAGTTATTTATCTGCATGCCTGCACAATCCCTACCTAACTACCGTCCTGAGGGAAGAGTCCCACCTGTAGGGGACCCGACATCTAGCTGCCTCACCATCCCCTCAGAGATCTTCAGCAGCGCTGGTACAAATTACAAGAAGACTACAGGTGGCGTCACGAACTGTATATAAATCTATCCCCTGTAAATATACCCCCAACATACGCCAGACCGCCAGGGCCACAGACCGAGCCACCGCTACCTGTGACAAACCCCATAGACTTCCATGGGCTCGGCTCTGAGTACCCCATTGCCCTGGTAATCCACAATTGTGGTGGCGGGTCGATACAACTTTGGCGTCACGAACAGGATGCGAGGCTCGCAGGGTTGCGAGCCCTGTGTGCCTATGGAATTGTTTTTGTGAAAAAGGACTGTTTGCACTTTTGGCGCCGAAATCGCCATCTTTGTCGCCATATTCGCGCCCTCAGGCGCTGGAGAAGAAGGTGGGCGTGCCTTCGTGGGCGTGTACCCCCCAGTGGCGCGAAGAAAATGCCGGCCCTCTCAAAGTGCTATTACAACATGCGATCCTGCCCTACAGCAAAGGAGGTCCGCCTCCTCTTCACCTTCCCTGCGAGGAGGAGGAGACGCAAACCCCGCCTCCACGGAAGAGACCGGATGTCTCTGGAGGAAGATGAAAGAATCTTCTGGAACATCATGGAAGCAGGACGTGTGCAGCCGAGCAGGGAAGCGGAGGAAGGCAGGCCCCGTGCCCCAGCCAAGCTGCCACCAGCACCGGAGTTATCCGTGGTCCTGCACCTGCAGCAGGCGTTGCTAGAAATAAAAGAAGAAAATGCACGCCTGAAGAAGATGATTTCGCCACAACTTGGATTTGAAGAGATCGAGAGACGCCGGCGTACCCTGGAGCAGCGGAGGCTGTGGGACGCGGTGATCTCTCCCTTCGATGATCCCCTACGTCTGGAGTTACCAAAACTTCTGCTGCCAAAGGCAAAGGAGCAACCGGAGGCTGCCCCCGAAAGTACCAATCCTGATCCCACCGGTGAAGCGGTGGAGGCGAAGGAGGTTGAGGAGGTACCGCCAGTTCCGGAACTCCCGCCCGGCCAGGAGGCCGCAGCAGATGATCGGTCCCCGGCAGGGACACCGGAGGGGTCCTGTCCGTCGTTACCAGACGTCGACTGGGACGAGATGGCGCACCTGGATGACGTCGCCTACACCGCCCAGTGGGAATATGAGTGGCAGCGTCGTGAGGAGAAGCAGAAACGCCAGCAGGAGGAAGAGCGGGAAGCTCAGCGGAACCGTCAGCGGCAACATGCAGAGCTGATCGCGGACAAGGAGAGTGTCCGGAGAGAGAAAGGTACCCTGAGGGAACCGCGGCGGCAGGGTGTGTGACTGAGTTCCAGCTCCGGAAGGGCTGGGGCTTCATCCGTGAACCGGGCCTCTACCCAGGGGTCTTTGTTAGTCGCAGAGACGTAGAATCTCACCTACCGCAAGGCCATCCCGGGAGGGACTTAGTTAATGGAGACATTGTCACGTACACACGGCACTGGGGAATGAAGGGGTGGTATGCCCTTAACGTCACCATCGTCCGTGACCCCGTCCCCGACGCAGGTAACGTCACCACTACCGCAGCGTCCCCGTCTCCAGCTCAAGCAGTATCCGGCCGTGCCCCAGCATCGCCCCCTGCAAGTTCATCGCAAATTAAAGCAATATCTACATCGCAACTAGCGACCCAGTCTCAATCGCAATCCATGACACGGTCCATATCGTTAACTGTGATTGAAACGCAATCGGTGTCTCGTGAGGAGAATGTACCCGTTGCGCCCCTAGTGGTTCGCACAAGCACTGTGGCGACTCAAACCCCAATAGCAGGTCACGACCTGTTAGTTCTGGGATCTAGGGAACACCGCATTGTTCCAGCCCCCGGGGTGGAAAATGTATTTGAAAATGAATAAATAGTAAAGAAGAATCGGTGAGATCCATATAGGGTCTACCATAAGTAAAGTTGTAGAAAGTTCAAGTATGTTTACAAATTTTTGCACAAGTTGAAGAGTATAATGTATATAATGCATATATATATTTCTACCAGTAGAATGCCCGGCTGGGTAATCAGAAAAAGTTTCGCACTTTAGTATTATTATAATGTGATATAATATGTCTTTGTTTTACAATGGACTTTGAGGTTGAGGACTGTGCCAGCCCAGAACTTATTTGTATATAGTTGCGCTTCGGTGCTTTATCTTGGTTTTACATAAAACCAGCACAACTACCTCTGAATACAAAAACCCGTGTGGTGTGGCACTGAGTGAGGTCTGCATTCGGATGTCCTGCAGCCCACCCAGGACCCACGTTGAAGGTTTGGTGCGGGTCCTTCACAAGAATACTGTATATTTATTGAATGCTATTTAATACTTTTGTATTTTTCTATAATGTTATTGTTTTGCAACGTTCAAGATATCCTCACCTCCCGGATGGGACGAATTAATGTTATTGTTGATGTTTTCATGCATAAACAAAACTGTCTCTTTGTATTTTACAGCCCGGGAGTGCTGTCTTTTACCATGGGGGAATGTGTAGCCCTGGTGTTAGGCACACGCAGTACCCTGGAGAGTGTGTGGCGAGACAGCAGTTTAATGCTCAATACCCATTCACTCAACATACACTAGACACACCCTTAGGGTAGTGTAGTTACTTGTGAGGGAGTGGTCAGGGTGTATGTTTGTTGAGTGATTTTATATAGTCAGTTTCCTGTCCTCGGACAGAGCAGACGTCTGGAGTCTAGCTGGAACTAGGAGGGAGGAAGCATTCCAGCCTGGGTCTTCATCAGTTCAGAAAGTGGAGGCTAGTACAGGTGGTCTAGTTCACCTCAGCCTAGTCAGAGCTGTACCTCATCTGAATACATTGAAAGAAAGAAGAAGCTTAGTGCAGAAAGACTTCAGTCACCTGTCTAAAGGACAGTGAAAGGTTCAGAGACGTGCTCCTGCCTTGTGGATAACTGAGAATCTGTTAACTAACTCTAAAGGAAGAGAAGAAGGAAGTGATTACATGACTTTTTGCAAGTGTGAGTGTTTATGCTACCAGCGAGGACAAGGCGAAAGGCACAGTGGAAAGATTATTGGAAAAGTGCTTTTGGATTGAAGAAGTCCTGCACATTGCAACCGGTCACTGGGGACTGAAGGATCACTATTAGCTTCAAGCATAGTGGTAAGAAAACCAGGGATTTACCGGACCTTAGGTCGCGGCAAACAGCCCCAAATAGTCAGTACGTAACTGGGGTCAGGGGAAGTGAAGACTTTGAGTCAGTGCACGACAAGATAAGAATTCAGCTTTCTCACAGGAAGGCCCCTACCACAAAACTGGCTGGGCGGTACAGCTATGGATTAGCTGGAGTTATTGAGGGAACTACGCTTCAGGCTGGTTGTACTCATTGTGTTGTTGAAAGTAAAGGAGGTCCCTAACTTGTCCAGCTGCTGTCTCAAAATACACTCTCCTTGGATCAGCCTCCCTGGGACCTGCCTGAACATCTTACAAGTAAAGGTATGGAAAGACGCTGACCGTGTGAGACTGAGTTATTGATTTGCATGCCTGCACAATCCCTACCTAACTACCGTCCTGAGGGAAGAGTCCCACCTGTAGGGGACCCGACATCTAGCTGCCTCACCATCCCCTCAGAGATCTTCAGCAGCGCTGGTACAAATTACCAGAAGACTACAGGTGGCGTCACGAACTGTATATAAATCTATCCCCTGTAAATATACCCCCAACATACGCCAGACCGCCAGGGCCACAGACCGAGCCACCGCTACCTGTGACAAACCCCATAGACTTCCATAGGCTCGGCTCTGAGTACCCCATTGCCCTGGTAATCCACAATTGTGGTGGCGGGTCGATACACTTTGATATAGTGATTCTCCTCACACCTAAGTCACAGCCTTTGATAGTTCTCACAGACAGGGTCAGCACCGTGGATCAGTGGTCAGCACTGTTGCTTGGCAGCCTGTATCTAATGATCTCACGTATTCTCACCTCTCTGGTGGCCATACTTGCCTTCTCTCTGAAAAAGGCTGCTCTCTCTCATCCAAGAGGATTAATCTTTTCCTCCTTGGGCAGACTACAAGTATTGTAGTGCAAGATGGAGTTTCTCACATGCTCCTTTTTGGCTCTCACTAGTTCCTGGGGTGGCACAAGATTTGGCAAGTGTCAGCCACCTCCAATTGCTATCTACTGATCTTGCAAATACCTTCCTTGCTTTTTTTGCTTTAAGCTTATATGTAAACTCTTACTTGCTCAGCAAAATGACACAGGACAACATAGATGTATAAATACCCAGTGGTCGCGGTCAGACATGTTAATATTAATGCCATACTCCTGGTGTCTCAACATCTCCCACAGCAGCTCAGTGTGTTACCTCTTTATGTTCTGCATTCATCCTTCCAGACATCACTCAGTGACACCTTGGCTGAGCGTATTACATCCGGGGCTTTTCTCCCATAAAACATATTGAAGCACACAACACACCAATCGCTCTCAGCACACATGCAGCACTTTATTGAATGCATACCTATAAACAAACGGCATACTATAAAACATTGCATTACTGATATTATCATTAACATGTCATTAACACAGCCCTGGACAATTTGACAGGTAGCAATGAGTGTTCACACAGTAACAGTCTGGGATACTTGTAAGAAGGTGGTAAACCCATTTTCAAGGCTTTTCCAGGTGCTATGGAGAAAGCCAAGCCGATGACACTCTTAGACTTCAAATGAGAAAGCGCGAATGTCCGGCCACTTGACGGATGGAAAGGATTGTCTTAGTCTTTCTGAGAATCGAGTCTCAGAGACGAGTAGAATATACTCCAGACACTTACTGTGGTTCTGCACAGGAATAGCGTGCCGAATTGCCACAATTCCAACTTGCATCGCACTATGAGATGGGCACAGAATAGTCAGTAATGGTCCGTTTAGAAGGTCTTTGTGATTTCAGATCCTAGAAAAGAATCTTTTTGGATTCTGTTGGCACAATTCTCATAGCAGGAACATTCGACCTGTGTATGGAAGTCTGTGAAATGTTCCTTATGTTTATCTTTGACTGATCATACTGATCGAGACCATCTGCCGAAACGATGGAGCACTATAAAGCTATACGATGAGGCTGGCCGCACCATCAGCTCCGTTGCTTTTTTTTCTATTGTTGGTTCTCGTTGGTGGTCTTTATCCCTGATATTATCCAGATCTACTATACAGAACAAGGCAACCCTAATTAAGGCAGAGAAATGATACATCACAATCCAGAAACGGAAGGCTTACAGGATCTCATGTCATCTCGACCTTCCAGATAGTGAGAGTATTGGTCTACAAAAGACAGCACAATCACATCCCCCCATTACGGAGCACCTCTGGTCTCCACATTTACCCCCTCCGGGAACACACAGATATTCTAGGGTTGCGATCTCATTACCCAAGTGCTGTAGACCTCCTAATAGGGACATCCCTGAAGATAGATGACGATGGTGAGAATGACATTGAGGTCATTCTCATTCTTTTGATTTGAGAGTTTAAAAATGATCACATAACAAGTTCTTGCATCTGATCATCTGATGTGATCTGAAGTGGTCATCAAATCAGGAATATCTACTGAAATGATGGCGTCAATGATTATTTTGCTGTTAATATATTCCTTGCCGTTTAACAATATTGAGATGACTCTGCTTATCCTGTCCTAGTCTGTGCAGCAAAATTTACAAGTTGTAAGGCTGAATGGACACAAAAGTTGTCACGCAGAAAATAACTTGTTTACTAGGAGCAATCTAAGGCCATGTTAACAATAAGTGTTAGAGATGAGCGGATCATCATCAATCCAGGTCAATGTTCTCTTGCCATGAAATGGAGTTGCATGAATTTTCTGAGTTTCCGAATTCCCCGGTGGAGCATTGGATTCGTCGGCTTGGAGTGACGTTATCTGTGTGGTGTGCAGTACAGAGGTCACGTCTGCCAGCCCGGCTAATCATAAGCGGACCTCCCACCTCCCCTGTGCATCTTCTTCCTTTTTTCTCTTCCCCCTGTGGGTCAGAAACAGACCTAACTTTTGTTCAGTTATAGAGCATGGGAGTAATTGAGCACGGTACCGCCATTGCCAGGACTATGCTGATGCTCCACCGGTATCCACCTTTGGCCATAGTGCCCCTATGCAGAGTTGTGGATGTCATACTGGGGAGGCAATTGAGATTCTGATTTGGCTTTTATTCTAAGTCATATTGCAAGACTCGTTAAAGAGTCGACAATGACTTGTAGGATTGCTGCTTCCAACAGGTGGCGCTATAAAGTTAAAGTCCTCTTCCTCTCTGAAGACGCAATTTGCATGTGTATTGTAGAAAAATATTTAGAGTTGAGAGTCCTCAGTGGTTGATACCTTTTAATGGCTAACTGAAAAGATGGTAACAAATTGCAAGCTTTCGAGACTACTCCGGTCTCTTCATCAGGCAAAGACTAATACAACATCTGAAGAATCACATATTTATACACAACACAGCACAGAAATAATGCAATAGATAAGACAAGTGACGTAAAGCAGAATAGTCATTATGGCAGAGGGATGAGCATAAATATTGGAACAGTTCATAGATAAGGAGTGTGAAAGTTTTATTACCCTCTGATTGGGGTCTGGTTATGTTTATTGATGCTCCCACAAGGTCTTTGGAGCAAATTCCTTAATTGATGTAGAAAGACATAAATCCATGCGACAGGTTCATTCCTGCACTGAGAGTGTCAAAGGTCATCATGAGTTTATATTCGAAGACTCTCCTGTGTCTCTGAGAAGTGAAATTACTTTTCAGTACCAGCTTTTACCTGTTTTGATGTTAGGGGATGGGGCCAGTTCTGGCTTTCTCCGTCCTGGTTGGTGTACCTTGTAGTTTACTGGCCCCACTTCTCCATAATCTCGTAGCGTCCCTGCCACCTTGCCAGAAACTTGCTATCCACTGTAGGCACAAGTACCAACACCCGATCCCCAGGGCTAAAGGTTTTTACCCGAGCCTCCTGGTTATAGACCCGACTCTGCAACCTTTGTGCTGCCTCCATATGTTCCCGGACTAATGGTAGGACTGTCTCCATTCTTTCTTGCATTTTTGCAACATGTTCTATCACACTTTTGTGGGGTGTAGGTTGGTTCTCCCAGGCCTCTTTAGCTATATCGAGTAAGCCCCGTGGATGTCTGCCATAC
Organism: Oophaga sylvatica; assembly: GCA_033576555.1. NCBI lineage: Eukaryota > Metazoa > Chordata > Amphibia > Anura > Dendrobatidae > Oophaga > Oophaga sylvatica. Next base: position 15,357,879 of record JARQOD010000005.1, on the reverse strand, counting down.
AATAGTTCAAAGGGCAGAACCCCGTAGATGCCTGGGGCACCTCCCACACCGCAAACAATAAATATGGCAGTAAGAGATCCCAGTCCTTCCCATCTTTGGAAACTGCTTTTTTTTAACATACTCTTCAGAGTCTTATTGAACCTTTCTACAAGACCATCTGTTTGGGGATGATAGACCGACGTGTGCAACTGTTTGACATTTAACAAGTGGCAGAGTTCCTTCATAATTTTTGACATAAAGGGGGTTCCCTGGTCTGTTAATATTTCTTGAGGGATTCCCACCCGTGAAAACATACCCATGAGTTCTTTTGCGATAAGCTTAGCGGATGTGTGGCGTAATGGAACGGCCTCCGGATACCGGGTAGCATAATCTAAAACTACCAGGATGTGTTGGTGACCCCTAGCTGATTTAGGGACAGGCCCAACCAAATCCATTGCCACTCTTTCAAAAGGTACCTCTATAATGGATAAAGGCACCAACGGACTCCGAAAGTGAGCCTGGGGACTGGTTACCTGGCACACTGGACAGAAATTACAGTACTGTTTAACTTCTTCATGGACCCCTAACCAGTAAAACCGCTGCAGAATTCGGTCTAGGGTTTTCTTTTGGCCTAAATGCCCACCAAGTACATGCGCATGCGCTAAATCCATTACCAGCCTCCGATAGGACTGCGGTACCAGTAATTGTTCTACCATTTCCCCACGTATTTTCTCGACTCGATACAACAAATCTTGGTTTAGCTCAAAGCGTGGCAATACTGTAGCTGCCCCAGGTTGTTGGGGTTCCCCATTAACAAACAGTACATTTTCCCGGGCTCGAGCCAACGTAGGGTCTCGGAGTTGCGCTGTACCAAAATTGTCACCTGACACATTTAAGTCTGACAACCCAGGTCCTGGCAGCAAGTCTTCCACCTCCCCAGCCAATACTTCTATGGGAGAAGCTTTCCTCTCCTCCACCAAAGAGGTTACCCCTACCGCCAGCACTTCTTCCTCGGGGCCACCAGGTTCATGCCCTACTTCTGGAGAATGCAACCTGGTTGCCACCGGTGCCGGCAATTGTTCAGTGGGTGGGACAACAGTGGGCCAAAGTACAGGAAATAAAGGAAAATCTCTTCCAATTATTACTTCGTAATGCAAATTAATCACCACCCCCACCTCGTGGCACCCCCTCCCCCCTGGCGTGTTTATCATCACTAGTGCGATAGGATAGTCTTTTAGGTCTCCATGTATACACAACACCCCAATTGTCTGACCAGTATACTCGCCGGTTTGCACATGGCTGGCTCGTACCAGGGTCACAAGACACCCTGAGTCCAGTAGAGCCAGAGCAGGGGTGCCCTCCACTTCAACCTTACTCAAATGTTTCATACTGGGTCCCTCTGGTGTGCCCATTGCACACATCGGTTCGGCATAGTGAGACTGGTAGTACCCAAAGTTTGTGTCCATGGGCTCAGCCAGGTGGGGCAATCAGCTCTCACATGTCCTGGTTCCTGGCACCGCCAGCAGATTATGGGGCCCCTTTCTTCCCCAGATACTTCTTGAGTGGCTTTCCTGGTCACTGCTCGCCGAGCCACGGGTGGAAACTTAGGGAACTTTCTTGTTACTTTCCGGGAGTCTCTCTTTGTAGTTCTTAGGTAGCCCCATATCTTTCTATGAGGTCTACCATCTGGAGGGCATTAGTAGGGGATGCCTTTCCGACCCATGTTTGGAGGGAGTGGGGTAAAGCCCTCCAAAATTTATCAGGTATAGCGCTGGGCGACAATATCTCAGGCTGTAACCATTTTTGCATCAAGTGCACCAAGTCGTAATACTGAGACCGAGCCGGCTCGAAGGGGATAAACTCCCTCTTGTGTACCCGCTGCGCCCGAACCAAAATATTTACCCCAAGACATGCTAGAATCTCACCCTTGACGATCGTGTAGTCCGCCTTTTGCTCAGTGGGTAGGTCCTGATAGGCTTTCAACGGTCCTGGGGACAGAAACGGAGCAATGACTTCTGCCCACTGGTCCCGGGGTAGTCTCTCCCTATCAGCCACTCCTTCGAACATCTCCAGGTACATCTCAACGTCATCAGATTTCTCCATTTTTGGAATCGCTGTACGAACCGCTTTCCGGACCTCCTGGCTTCCCTGGGTAGTTCCTGCTGTCTGTGGCGCTGTGATGTGCTGTATCAACAGCCGGTTGGTTTCTTGCTGCTGTTGATTAAATATCAGCTGCTGCTGCGTAACCTCTTGCTGCTGTTGCAAGGCCTCCTGCAGCTGCTATGTAACCTGCTGCTGCTGTCGCATGGCCTCCATCAGCAGTTTTACCGTGGTCTCCATTTTTGGAAAGCTCTCCACCTGGGTTTGCGTCACTCTTTTCACCCAGGACATAGACTGAAGTGCAGAGAAAAAAATAAGCAAAATCAGCCCGACCTCACTGCGTATACACGCATTCAAGCCACCAATTGTAGGGATTTGCTCTGGTAGGCAGGGCAGGGCCGCAGTAATGAGACAACACACAGGCTTAAGGGTATGCCACACTAAACAATATCGCTAACGGGATCGCTAAAAAACGTCACTATTTAGCGATCCCGTTAGCGATATTGTTCAGTGCGGCAGCTTCCAGCGACGAGCTTCCTGCTGTGATCTCGCTCGTCGCTGGAATCGTTCCGGACCCTATTTTCTCGTCGGCGCTCCCGCTGGGTAAGTATCTAATCGCTGTGTGGCACCTTTTCTTAGCGATTTAGCGGTACTTTTGTACCGCTAAAGTCGTTAAGAAGATCGCTAACGGCGATAGCGTCGTTAACTATATCGCTAAATGTGGCCGCATTTAGCGATATAGAAACAATCCCGCTAGCGATCGCATTAGTATGCGTCGTTATCGTGATCGCTAGCGGGATTGTTTAGTGTGGCAGTACCTTTAGAGTCCAACTTTTGTGGTTTAATGTCACTTTAAACACCAGGATCACAGAAGCATAGCAAAAAACACAAATATACTCCAACTTGGAGAACCACTGGTCCCAGACTCACCCTTGCTGGGACCAGCTTAACTAAGCGGCTGCCAGGTCAGCAGCGACAGCCAGGTGCCATTCCCCGGGTGGTCTGGAGTCTAGCTGCTAGAGCTTTTCAGCACGTGTCATCCAGCAAACAGATACAGGCTGGCTCCAGCCGAGCTCCTCCTCTTCCATCCCCTCCTCACACTCCCCATTACATAGCCGCTAACCACACCCACAGGTGAGGTACACATCACCTGGGCTGATCCCGTGACCACAGGTCCTTGTCTTTAGGGAAAATCCGGCCAAACTTTAATCTGCTGGAAGAAATGTATCTCCCATCCAGCAAAACACCCTTTTCTGTACCACAGTATGTATAAGTCATTTAGCAGTAGCTGCAAAAACCTGTTGCATGTAGTCTGCAAATGTGAAAAATACATAATACGGCATGAGATTTTTTTTTTAATTATTTTCAAAGTTGCTTCATTTTTTTTTTTATTTCAAATGCATTAGTTTTGCATCACATGGTGAAGTGGATCTTCAAAGATCCTGGTCCAGATTGGTAGTTCTTGAGCAACACAGAAATGTAGCAAATGGTGCAGAAAGATGGCTGAGTTGACATAACTTGGTGTGGAAGATGTAACAGGCTGCAAAGGAGATGACAAATTATTGTAGCAGAGCTGGATCCATGGAGATTGATGTTGCAGAACTGGAACAACTATTAGATGACAAATTATTGTAGCAGAGCTGGATCCATGGAGATTGATGTTGCAGAACTGGAACAACTATTAGATGACAAATTATTGTAGCAGAGCTGGATCAGTGGAGACTGATGTTGCAGAACTGAAAACAATTAGATGATAAATTATTGTAGCAGAGCTGGATCAGTGGAGACTGATGTTGCAGAACTGAAACAACAATTAGATGATAAATTATTGTAGCAGAGCTGGATCAGTGGAGACTGATGTTGCAGAACTGAAACAACAATTAGATGATAAATTATTGTAGCAGAGCTGGATCCATGGAGATTGATGTTGCAGAACTGGAACAACAATTAGATGATAAATTATTGTAGCAGAGCTGGATCAGTGGAGATTGATGTTGCAGAACTGGAACAACGATTAGATGACAAATTATTGTAGCAGAGCTGGATCAGTGGAGATTGATGTTGCAGAACTGAATCAACAATTAGATGATAAATTATTGTAGCAGAGCTGGATCAGTGGAGATTGATGTTGCAGAACTGGAACAACGATTAGATGACAAATTATTGTAGCAGAGCTGGATCCATGGAGATTGATGTTGCAGAACTGAATCAACAATTAGATGATAAATTATTGTAGCAGAGCTGGATCAGTGGAGACAGACGTTGCAGAACTGGAACAACGATTAGATGACAAATTATTGTAGCAGAGCTGGATCAGTGGAGACTGATGTTGCAGAACTGGAACAACGATTAGATGACAAATTATTGTAGCAGAGCTGGATCCATGGAGATTGATGTTGCAGAACTGGAACAACTATTAGATGACAAATTATTGTAGCAGAGCTGGATCCATGGAGATTGATGTTACAGAACTGGAACAACTATTAGATGACAAATTATTGTAGCAGAGCTGGATCCATGGAGATTGATGTTGCAGAACTGGAACAACGATTACTGATACAACAAATGTGGAAGAACAATGACAGATGAGCAAAGGCTGATGTATGTAGCCAAGCTGTCTCAGCATAGACTGATGTAGCAGAGATGGCCTTGTGATGGCTGATGTTGCAGAGCAGGTACAGCAATTTGCTGATGTAACAGAACTGGCCCAGTGGTGTCTGAGAAGTTGCTGTATAGCATAGTTGTAGCATTGGAGTCAGTTGCAGATCTGGAACTACAATGAAGCAGAGATGGCACAATGATGTAGCAGAATAGAACCACAAGGTAGCAAAGTTGAAAAACGTAAGTAGCAGAATGGAACTACAATTCAGCACTGTGGAACCATGATGTAGCAAAAATGAAGATACAATTTAGCAGAGTGGAATCATCTTGCTGCAGATTTGGTACAATTATGCAACAGACTGGCACAACCATGTAGCACAGTGAACCACGATGTAGCAAAGTTGAAACATTTTCCATATTGAGCACAACCACAATGTACAGTAGAGGAGTCTAATGATGATGTAGCGCAGTTCAAGCAGTGGAAGTCCATCGTTCTGCAGCCTGAACCGTGTTTAGATGACAAAGTCCGGTGACATCATAAAAGGTCGTCAGGCTGCCACGACAGAAGAAAAGTTGGGATCAACAGGCAATATTTGGCACTGAAGTTGGAACACGATAGAAAAAAAAGAACAACTTTTTAAATGTGCAGAAAATATTTTGATAATTCATGGAGCAGAATATGCAGAAAACAACTTCTAAAAAGTGTGGAAAAGCCGTGATTCCTGTTATTAAGCGTCTCTGCTCCGAGCCACCCAGGAAGAAAGCCAAAGCATCTGCATATCACAAAGCCACATAGGCACAGACAGATCAATCATCGTCTCTATGACCGTTCTGATTAAATAGAACCCAGCACTGCCTGACTGTCATAGCTGCGGGGGACACGTCCTGAGCTGATACGTAATAACAGCTGGGGTAATTATTCAGTATTTCTTGGCATCTCTGTAAAGCTGATAATCCCATCAAGCCGTAGAGTTCCATCGACATGACTCCCAGCCCTACTGTTCTGTGAAGTTTGTCTTGTACTGATTTCCTGAATCCGTGCTGAGATCTAAGAGCGATGAAATTCCATATTGACCACATTCCGATGTATTAAGAGGCCACTGAGCACATAAGATGATCCCCGTCCATATCACTCGGGGTCTCACTCATCACAACACTGACACCTACACAAGACCGAGCGAAGGGTCCGAGGAGAAATGCAAATATCATTTATGAAGAGTTTCATTAACACATGCACAAATGCATTATTATCCACAGTATTATAGTAGTTATATTCTAGTACATAGGGGCAGTATTATAGTAGTTATATTCTTGTACATAGGGGGGCAGTATTATAGTAGTTATATTCTTGTACATAGGAGCAGTATTATAGTAGTTATATTCTTGTACAAAGGGGCAGTATTATAGTAATTATATTCTTGTATATAGGAGCAGTATTATAGTAGTTATATTCTTGTACATAGGGGGGCAGTATTATAGTAGTTATATTCTTGTACATAGGGGCAATTTTTATTGTAAAAACCAAACAAATACAAATATACTGACATTCCTCCAGTAATACAAAAATAAATTCACTTGGATTGTACATACATTCATTACATATCCGGATTATACATATAAAATTATCTTAAAGAGTCCATACACCTGGTTGGAAAAAAAACAAAAAAAAAAACATCATATTTCAACCCAGTGACACATCCTTCCATAACTTAACATTTCCTAATGATTTTATCTATCTGGGCTCGGACATTATGTGGTTGACAGCGTCACAGATCTGAGTCGGAGTTATTCTGGTCACCACCGGTCTCCATTTCAGACTCTACCCGAGTGCCCTCAGGTAATGGCTTCCGCTTGGGCGGAGGACAGTCCTCTACGTCCCTATCAAACTCTGCGTCAATTCTTCTAAGGTCATCCTCAAAATCACTGTCAGACTCAGACAGAACACCAAACCTATTAGATAAGTCCATTACACCTGCAGAAACCTGGACCTTCTTCCTGGCTCCTTGGCCAGTGTCATACTCCTTCTCAGGTTTACGGGAGGTCTTGTCCTTTTTCTTCCTTTTAGTCTGAGACACAGATGGTAGTACTGAAGTAATGCTTCCCTGTGACTGCTGCCCATGAGGGACAACCTCCATACTTCCCTGTGCACCCTCTGAACCCTGCTGCTCTGGTGTCACCTGAGTAGACCCCTGGTGGGCCTCCGGTCTGGCCAGTATTTCCCCTGACAGTAAAGCTGCCTCCTCCAGAATCTCTGCCCCTGCCACCAAATCCTCATCAGGATAGTCCTTACAGATATTGTGCCAGGCGTCAGGACAGTCCCTGTGAGGGTGACCGATCTTCCCACAGAGGTTGCACCTGATGTTCTGGCAGTCTGCAGCCACATGGCCGACCTCCCCACACAGGTTGCACTTCACCACAGTACACGTATTTGCCAGGTGACCCGCCTTGCCACATTTGAAGCACTTACGAGGCTGCCCAGGATAGAAACACACACCCCTCTCCCTCCCAATAAAGAAGAGTTGGGTAAGTGGGCAGTGATATTATCGCACTGGCGCAGTTTCACCAAAACCCTCCACCCTCCCGTCCAGATACCATCATTGTCTCTGCTTTTGGTGAGGTCAGAGACCAGGTCACAATGCCTCCGGAGCCACACCACAATGTCCTGCGGGGGAACAGACTCATTCCAGAAGATGAGATTAACCGTAACGGTATCTGGCTTAGAGATAGGAATAAAGCTGAACTTACTCCAGCCTCAGTGTCTCTAAACTTGGGGAAATTAGACCAAAACCTGTCCAGGTCACTCATGAGCTTAAAGCTGACGTCATAGCCCTGCCTGTCTGGAAGATTAATCACCGCCAAGATGCTGACTGGCGCAAACCCCATCTGGCGACACAAGAGCTCCCTGACCACAAACCTTCTATCTGGCAGATCCTCCTTGGCACCTCTGTGCCGGAAACGCACAACGTTTCTCCGTTTAAACGCCTGGCCGGTATAATTGGCACCAGAGGTGAAGGACGGAGCGCCACGACTCCAGGCATTACTGGGGGAACCTGCGGGGTCACACTAGGCTGACTGACGGGGTGAGGGTCAGCAGCAGGGGGGGCTTCTACACCTTGTGTGCTCGGAATTAAAGGGGGGAAATCACAGACATCATCATGCACATTGTTATCATCAACATCAATGTCACTATCAGACTGCGCAGCGTCCAGCAAAGATACTGTGCTCCCCCAAACCCCCGACCCCTCAGATACAGCGCGGTTATCCCCAGCATCAGAGCCCTGCTGGGCACCATCAGGAACTACCGGCACATGTCCACTGCCCAACTGTGGTGCTTGGCATTCTGAGACTTGTAGTCCCTCTGCTGAAAAATGTCCATGCTGCTGCTTGGAATCTGCTGCAGGCGGCTGTGCTGGGCATTCTGCGACTTGTTGTACCTCTACTGGAATGTGCCCTTCATGCTGCTGCTTGGAATCTGCTGCAGGCTGTTGTGCTGGGCATTCTGTGACTTGTTGTACCTCTGCTGGAATCTGCACTACATGCTTCTGCTTTGGATCTGCTGCAGGCAGTTTTGCTGGGCATTCTGAGACTTGTGGTACGTCTGCTGGGGTCTGTACTACAGGCTGCTGCTGGTGCGGCATTTGCCCCTTTTGGAAGCAGAAACTTGCAGGCTGCAGCACTGGCCGCACCTGCTTCTGGGGTCCACCTGGGACAATGTCTGACCTGGAACCTGCAAAGTTCTGCTTCTGTGAATTAAACAGTTCCTGGTTCCTATAAGTCTCCGCCAGGGCCCCATCCTCTCTAGGACGCAGTCCATGTCCCTCACCACTTTTGCCAGCAATACACCCAGTGTGTTCAGAGTCTCATCATAAAAATCATGACTCCCGGGATTAATAGCCTTTAGCTTATAGCAAGTGTCTATCTGCATCTGTAGTGAGTCTTTCTGCTGCTGTAACTCACCGAACTTCTTGACCAGTCCTGGATCTCCTCTGCGAGCTGAAGCTCAGGTGCACGTGGCGTCTCCTCCTGGGATCCTGCATTCAGCGATGTCCCCGGCTGCTTGAACCCAGACGTCTCCTTAATTTTCACCACCGCTGGTTTCATGGCTCCAGGCTCCAAAGCACTTTTACTGCTGCCACCTGACTGCGACCGTGTGCGTCCTGACCGCGCCATACTGCCATGCTGCTGTAAGTTCTCCTGGATGGTTTGTCTTTCCAAAGACGTCCGTCTCTGCCTGGGAGCAGGAGAGGTGATCTGCACAGCTGGGGCTGATCTCAACTGTGCACCCGGCAGGAGCTGCTTGCTGACTGGGGAGTTACCTGACTTCACATTGTGCTGTAACCCATCACTGACCGACACTTTTCCTTCTTGCTTCTTTGCTGGACTTGGAGAAGGTTTTCCTCCCAAAACTTTACTGACGGCTTTTTCCTCCTTCACAGAACTGCTGCAGCTTTGGCTCGCTGCATTCATTGCTCTGACAGTGGCTCTGGGATTAACATTCCCATTAGGAGAGGCCTGGGAGGCTTCTCCCAGTGTAGGCCGGGAAGCCTGGGCCTTGCCTGGGGAGCTTCCCCGCCCAGGGTGGCCCCTCCCTGGGCTTGCTCCAGACATCAGGAGAGCTACAAACACACAACCTCTCAGCTAGGAGGCAGTATTATAGTAGATATATTCTTGTACATAGGAGCAGTATTATAGTAGTTGTATTCTTGCACATAGGGGGCAGTATTATAGTAGTTATATTCCTGTATATAGGAGCAGTATTATAGTAGTTATATTCTTGTACATAGGGGCAGTATTATAGTAGTTATATTCTTGCACATAGGGGGCAGTATTATAGTAGTTATATTCCTGTATATAGGAGCAGTATTATAGTAGTTATATTCTTGTACATAGGAGCAGTATTATAGTAGTTATATTCTTGTACATAGGGGCAGTATTATAGTAGTTATATTCTTGTACATAGAGGCAGTATTATAGTAGTTATATTCTTGTACATAGGGGCAGTATTATAGTAGTTACATTCTTGTACATAGGGCAGTATTATAGTAGTTATATTCTTGTACATAGGAGCAGTATTATAGTAGTTATATTCTTGTACATATGAGCAGTATTATAGTAGTTATATTCTTGTACATAGGGGGGCAGTATTATAGTAGTTATATTCTTGTACATAGGGGCAGTATTATAGTAGTTATATTCTTGTACATAGGGGCAGTATTATAGTAGTTATATTCCTGTACATAGGAGCAGTATTATAGTAGTTATATTCCTGTACATAGAGGCAGTATTATAGTAGTTATATTCTTGTACATAGGAGCAGTATTATAGTAGTTATATTCTTGTACATATGGGCAGTATTATAGTAGTTATATTCTTGTACATAGGAGCAGTATTATAGTAGTTATATTCTTGTATATAGAGGCAGTATTATAGTAGTTATATTCTTGTACATAGGAGCAGTATTATAGTAGTTATATTCTTGTACATAGGAGCAGTATTATAGTAGTTATATTCCTGTACATAGGGGCAGTATTATAGTAGTTATATTCCTGTACATAAGAGCAGTATTATAGTAGTTATATTCTTGTACATAGGAGCAGTGTTATAGTAGTTATATTCTTGTCCATATGGGCAGTATTATAGTAGTTATATTCTTGTACATAGGAGCAGTATTATAGTAGTTATATTCTTGTATATAGGGGCAGTATTATAGTAGTTATATTCTTGTACATAGGAGCAGTATTATAATAGTTATATTCTTGTACATAGGAGCAGTATTATAGTAGTTATATTCTTGTACATAGGAGCAGTATTATAGTAGTTGTATTCTTGTACATAGGGGCAGTATTATAGTAGTTATATTCTTGTACATAGGGCGCAGTATTATAGTAGTTATATTCTTGTACATAGAGGTCAGTATTATAGTACTGATATTCTTGTACATAGGAGCAGTATTATAGTAGTTATAGTCTTGTACATAGGGGCAGTTGTTATGTTTCGGTAGCTGAGGAGTGCAGGTAAAAAAGGCAATACACCAGAGCAGTTGGAATCTATGGGATTGCAGTACCCTGACTAACCACCACAACTAGAGGCAGCCGTGGAGCGTTCCTACGTTGGTCCTAGACGCCTCGTCACAGCCTGAGAAACTAACTACACCTAAAGATAGAAATAGGAAAGCTATCTGCCCCGGAGCAGAACCCCAAAGATAATAGAAAGCCCCCAAACATGTAATGGCGGTTAGACAAGAGGAAATACTGACACAGAAAGAAAATAGAATGAGCAAACGCTGGGGCCCAAACTATCTAAATAGAAATGGACAGGAAGGGTACTTACTGCAATCCCAGAAAACCCTGAAAAACACCAACTCTACTAATTTCAAAATCACCTGAGATCACACGACCTCTACCACCTAAATTAGCTCTCTGGTGTAACAAAATCAAAACAGCAGCCACTGAAAAAACTGGAAAAAGCAAAAGAACAAAACTCAGTGGCTGAACTAAACTGAGAAGGCCCCCAAAGAAGTGCAGGACAAAATGCAAAAATATAGCAACAACACAAAAGAAGAAAAATTCTTATCTGGTAGCAGGAGATGCAGACACGACACAGCAGGCTACAAGGGAAACTGGAATGAAGGATTCAGACCAGAACAATTGATCACGGCAACCCTGATGGGAAAATGACTCCCTTATATAAGACCAGTCAGTAACACCTGATTCCCAGTCCTCACAATCTTCACTAGTACCGCTTGTAACCACCAGAGGGAGCCTCTGCTCAGAACTCATCGCAAACCCATTCACAACAGTACCCCCCCCTTGAGGAGGGTCACCGAACCCTCATTTGAGCAACCAGGTCGGTCAGGATGAGTTCTATGATACGCACGGATAAGTCTCCTAGCATGGATGTCCGAAGCAAACACCCAAGAATTGTCTTCCTGACCATAACCTCTCCATTTAACCAAATACTGGAGTCTTCGTCTAGAAAAACGAGAATCCAATATTTTCTCAACCACATACTCCAGATTGCCCTCAACCAAAACAGGGTCAGGAGGCACAGTAGCAGGAACCACTGGCTCAACAAACCTCTTCAACAAGGACTTGTGGAACACGTTATGGATCTTAAATGTCCCTGGAAGAAGCAAACGAAAAGAAACAGGATTAATAATCTCCATGATCTTATAAGGTCCAATGAACCTAGGCTTAAATTTAGGAGATGCTACTCTCATAGGAATATTCTTTGAGGACAACCAGACCAAGTCCCCCACTCCAAACCGAGGACCATCAGTCCTATGCCGGTTAGCAAACCGCTGGGCCTTCTCCTGAGAGAGGGACAACCTCTCCACTACCTGGTCCCAAATCTGTTGCATACGCTCAACAACAGAGTCAACACCTGGACAGACAGAAGCCTCCGTCTGTCCTGAAGAAAATCGAGGGTGAAAACCAGAATTACAGAAAAACGGAGACATCAAAGTGGCAGAGCTAGCCCTATTATTAAGAGCAAACTCAGCCAAAGGCAAAAAGAGACCCAGTCATCCTGATCAGCAGACACAAAGCATCTTAGATAAGTCTCTAATGTCTGGTTTGTTTCTCTCAGTTTGACCATTGGTCTGAGGATGAAATGCCGAGGAGAAAGACAATTGAACACCCAGTTTAGAACAAAAAGTCCTCCAAAATCTGGAAACAAACTGGACTCCTCTGTCAGACACAATGTTCTCAGGAATGCCGTGTAAACGAACCACGTGCTGAAGAAACAACGGCACCAATTCAGAGGAGAAGGCAACTTAGGTAATGGCACAAGATGTATCATTTTGGAAAACCTATCACAAATTACCCAGATGGTGGTCATTCTCTGAGAAACAGGAAGATCGGAAATGAAATCCATAGAGATATGGGTCCATGGTCTCTTGGGCACAGGCAATGGCATCAACAAACCACTAGAGCGAGAGCAAGGCTTGGAGCGAGAGCAAGTCCCGCAGGACTGCACAAATTCCCTGACATCGCGAGACAAGGTAGGCCACCAAAAGGACCGACTAACCAAGTCTCTGG
>JARQOD010000005.1:15266501-15345060 GCA_033576555.1 Oophaga sylvatica | reverse complement strand
GACACTAACGTTTTGGCTTCAGAATCTTGTAATGTATGTAGCACAGTTCATATAGTGTCTTGTGCTTGGGTGCGATGAAAATACATGAGACACAGGTTTGATATAGAAAGTCCTGTATTACTTCATACAAGTTGGCAAAAATAGTCACACAGTTTGCAGACACAGAAGCAGGAGACACAGCAGGCCAGAGTAATCTAAGCTCAGCAATCACTCTCCACAACAGGTTCAGGATCTTCTTCTCTGTTACCGTAAGTCCATGCAAACGTGGGTCTTTCAAAGAGCAGGGTTCAGAGTCCACAAGTGCTTCAGAGTTCCTCAGTAGGAATAGCTGGAGTACAAGGTCCAAGGCTTTAGGAGTCAGGTCACAGGTTCACTGCAGGCTAGATTCTGAAGCACTGATTGCTCAGCTGTGGCTGCTTAAGAAGCAAAAGGAGAGAATCAGGGTGGGAACATGCAAGCTGGAAACTCCATTTTGACTGAGGGCAAGATAGCTGCAGCAAGACAGAAAGTAAAATGGCTGACGAACAAACTGAGTTTCAGGAACATGTACACAGAACCTTACAACTAATTGCAAAAACACCTGAGATCACACGACCTCTACCACCTAAATCAGATCTCTGGTGTAACAAAACTAAGCCGCAGCCACTGAAAAAACTGGAAAAGGCAAAAGAACAAATAACAGTGGCTCCAGCGGAACTGAGAGGAGCCCAAGCCCCCCGGAGGGGGGGGGGAAACCTGGCTAACCTCACAGAAATGCAGAGAAATATGCAAATGGTAAGCACAAAAACAAAAAACAGAAAATATCTTATCTGAAAGCAGAAGAAGAGGCAAGACTCAGCAAGCTTCCAAGTGAACCAGGAACCACAGTTGAGAACAATTGATCACCGGCAACCATGATGGGAGGGAACCTCCCTTATATCAAGCCAATCTGTGACTCCTGATTGCCAATCCTCATTGAATGGTTCAGTACTGTCTGTAACCACCAGAGGAAGCTTCTGCTCAGAATTCATTTCCAAAACATTCACAACAGTAGACCATAACCAGCCTCCTACTTGGGTCTCAGCACCATTCTGCGGTATTACACATAACAATAATACTGCTACAGTCCTTCCTTATATTGTTACGGTCCCGCTGTAAAATCTACTGTGACAGCACAACTGCGGAAAGGAAATTGGAAGCGAAAATTACAGAATGGCGCTGAATGTATGGACTTAGAATAATATCCATAGGAACATTCAGAGGAGAGATAACATCTTCCATAAACAGGGAATTCTACAAGAAATCACAAAGCTCATTAATCAGAAGTTGTCAGAGCGGAGGAACAGCTGATAGTTCCAGGGGTGATTGTATTACTTCTGAAAACATTGAACGTAGAGTTAACACCGGACAGAATCCTCACTAATCAGACCCCACAAAGCCTAATTATATTCCGTTAGTAAATGAGTAATTTGGATAAAGCACAAATGTCAGACAGGTCAGTACCAGAATGGAATTTATTAAAGGCAGATATATTATGTCAGAGGAAACACCGGAGGGATCGCGCAGATTCCACCGCTGTTACTAGTTTGTCACACGTAACACCGGGGAGATGAGTCAAACATATCCCACTGCTGCCACCAGTTTGTCACACATAACACTGGGGAGATCATACAGATCTCACCGCTGCCATCAGTTTGTCACACATAACACTGGGGAGATCACACAGATCTCACCGCTGCCATCAGTTTGTCACACATAACACTGGGGAGATCACACAGATCTCACCGCTGCCATCAGTTTGTCACACATAACACTGGGGAGATCACACAGATCTCACCGCTGCCACCAGTTTGTTAAGGAGACACAACTCCGCTGCCTCCAATCGTCAGCACCATTACGCAATTTACTGACGAGTGATAGGCGAGGCCGCGGCTGCTTCCACTACTAGGCCGGTTTTTGGGGAACTCACAATAAGCAAACGGTATATACACCTCTGATTCCAAACTATGGAATATATATATATAGCCCGGTACGGTCACTGCCAGATCCACTATAGCAAATGTAGCTACTAGCTGCCACCATAAATAGTTTATACAGGCCGATTGGACACCCGATACAGTACATATGGCTTAAGGAATGCGGTTTACAGAGCAAGAGGAACAGAGCTAATAAAATTTTATATACTTAATCTGGAAAGGTAGGCAGTGTTTATAAAAAATATATACATACAATTACATAAAATGAAAGGGATAACAAAATATACTAAACATGATGTAGGAATGGCTTTTATCTTTATGGAGGGAGGCACTCTAGTTGGGAAAATGGAACACTCTCACAGAGAACTGTGTCTTCCAGAAATGAACAATAACAGAAACCCAAACCCTGGTGCTTATTAGCTCAAGATTACACCCACATACTTCGCCTGGGTGAGCTCATATTGGGGCTTGTTGTGGGATATGCTTTTAGAACTTTATGAGATCCCCAACTTTCAGGATATCTTCCGCTCCTGGATATCCCAGGTGGTAGATATGGTTGTCACATTTCCTATTTCGATATCCTGGTCCATTACAAACTGTTCCAGCTCCACAGAGCAAAGAGGAAGAGATTGGTCCTTCATCATCAGGTCCTTCAATATTTCAATACCTTGACGGTAGTAACCGATAGTCCTAGACCCGCTGCTCATAGATGGTTCTGAGCCCGTACATCGCATCACAGTAGCTGTCATGAGGTCCATATTGGAGGGTCTGGAACTTTTTTCAATATACCTCAGGAGTCATCTGATATTTCCTTATCAGTGCCGGTTTGATGACCTCTAGTTCCCATCTTGATCTAGAGGTAGAGCGTCAAACACCTTCAGAGCTTGGCCTGGTAGCCCTGGAGTTAAATTTCAAGTGCACTGGTCATCATGCAACTGGTATTGGCTGTAGACCTTTTCAAACCTCCTCAAAAACGTGTCCACATCCACGTCCTGGTCCATGACAGGAAAATGCTCGGGACTGTCACTCAGCAGCCTCATGCTTGGCCTGTCCCATTGCAGCCTCTCGCCTGGTCTGGGCCTGCCGCTCAACTGCTTTTCACTCGGCTTAGGCCTGTCATTCAACAAACTCATGCTCTGCGTGCTTGTAGCAGAAGCTGCATCCACATTTGAGGGTCACATCCTCCCATTTGCTGCAGAATGAGCGACAAGCTAGAGTCCACTCTACTCTGGGAGCTGTGGTTGCTGATGGCCCTTTATGAGTCAGACATTTCTGGAACCGGATTCACAACTGGCCATCCTGGTGCTCCAATGGTCCCGGGCTCTGGTGCCAAATCGTGTGGATGCCTGGCATCATCCTCCACAAAGGCACACATCAACATCTCTTTGGTTTCTCACCCCAGATCACTAATGCTCTGTGATCTCACCACTGCCATCGGTTAGTCAAGGGACGCAACTCCGCTGCCTCCAGTCATCAGGACAATAACGCCATTGACTGATGAGTGATGGACAAGACCACAGTGACTTCTACTACTAGGCCGGTTATTGGGGAACTCAAAGCAAAAGAAAGTGAAAGAAAAGTACTAAACCTAATGAAAGAATCTCTATGGAGAGAAGCAGGAAGGTGGAACACTATGACAGAACTCTAAACTCATATGTGGGGTGGTTATAGGATGTGCTAAGTTGTTTATAACTTTATGAGATCCCCAAATTTCAGAATATTTTCACGCCTGGAGGTCCCAGGTGGTAGATATTGTCATGTTGCGATTTTACCTTTCTATAGAGATGAAACATTTAATGGATAGCATCATCCATTAGATCAATATTAAATTAAAGGAGATAAAATGGCCCTATGGTGATGTAAGCGAATATTTTATGTTCGTCCCATCACTTCAACGCCAAAAATCTTTCTCCCATAAATATCAAGATGATGTAAACCCCAATATTCATCACTGACCACTGGATCCAAAGTGTCTCAGAGAAGCCCTTTGAACTTTGAACAGAGGAATCTCTTGCCTCAGAAGTGTACTTCTCCTCTGCGTAAACAAATCCCAGTCTTGGTGGCTGGTTCCCAGAGGAGATTTCTGCTGTTGTAATTACCTTGTCACTGCTGGAGGTCCCTAATTCAACGGTGGCTTAAGTGTCAGCTCTCTCTCACTTCCCCAGTTATAAATAATCCCATATGTTCAATGTGAGGGTGATATATCCTCTGGAGATGTCTTTATTGATTTTAATCTTTTTCTATGACATATTTTAACAAGGATTTATATTAGCGGAGAAAATAATAATTGTTGCACATTGTCCTATATAAAAAATAATACAACTGAAATATAAATTATACTACTCCCTATGTTGAAGATAATACCTACTGTAATACTGCCCCATGTACAAGAATATAACTACTATAATACTGTCCCCTATGTACAAGAATATAACTACTAAAATGCTGCCCTCTATGTACAAGAATATAACTACTATAATACTGCTCCTATGTACAAGAATATAACTACTATAATACTGCTCCTATGTACAAGAATATAAGTACTATAATACTGCCCCTATGTACAAGAATATAACTACTATAATACTGCTCCTATGTACAAGAATATAACTACTATAATACTGCCCCTATGTACAAGAATATAACTACTATAATACTGCCCCTATGTATAAGAATATAACTACTATAATACTGCCCCTATGTGGAAGAATATAACTACTATAATACTGCCCCTATGTACAAGAATATAACTACTATAATACTGCTCCTATTTACAAGAATATAACTACTATAATACTGCTCCTATGTACAAGAATATAACTACTATAATACTGCCCCTATGTACAAGAATATAACTACTATAATACTGCCCCCTATGTACAAGAATATAACTACTATAACACTGCCTCTATGTATAAGAATATAACTACTATAATACTGCCCCCTATGTACAAGAACATGACTACTGTAATACTGCTCCTATGTACAAGAATATAACTACTATAATACTGCCACTATGTACAAGAATATAACTACTATAATACTGACCCTATGTACAAGAATATAACTACTATAATACTGCTCCCTATGTGCAAGAATATAACTACTATAATACTGCTCCTATGTACAAGAATATAACTACTATAATACTGCCCCTATGTACAAGAATATAACTACTGTATTACTGCTCATACGTACAAGAATATAACTACTATAATACTGCTCCTATGTACAAGAATATAACTACTATAATACTGCCTCCTATGTACAAGAATATACCTACTATAATACTGCCCCTATGTTTCCTATGTACAGGAATATAACTACTATAATACTGCTCCTATGTACAAGAATATAACTACTATAATACTGCTCCTATGTACAAGAATATAACTACTATAATACTGCCCCCTATGTACAGGAATATAACTACTATAATACTGCTTCCTATGTACAGAATATAACTACTATAATACTGCCCCTATGTACAAGAATATAACTACTATAATACTGCCCCTATGTACAAGAATATATAACTACTATAATACTGTCCTATGTACAAGAATTTAACTACTATAATACTGCCCCTATGTACAAGAATATAACTACTATAATACTGCCCTATGTACAAGAATATAACTACTATAATACTGCCCCTATGTACAAGAATATAACTACTATAATACTGCCACTATGTACAAGAATATAACTACTATAATTTACTGACCCTATGTACAAGAATATAACTACTATAATACTGCTCCCTATGTGACAAGAATATAACTACTATAATACTGCTCCTATGTACAAGAATATAACTACTATAATACTGCCCCTATGTACAAGAATATAACTACTGTATTACTGCTCCTACGTACAAGAATATAACTACTATAATACTGCTCCTATGTACAAGAATATAACTACTATAATACTGCTCCTATGTACAAGAATATAACTACTATAATACTGCCCTATGTACAAGAATATAACTACTGTAATACTGCTCCTATGTACAAGAATATAACTACTATAATACTGCCCTATGTACAAGAATATAACTACTATAATACTGCCTCCTATGTACAAGAATATAACTACTATAATACTGCTCCTATGTACAAGAATATAACTACTATAATACTGCTCCTATGTACAAGAATATAAATACTATAATACTGCCCCTATGTACAAGAATATAACTACTATAATACTGCCCTATGTACAAGAATATAACTACTATAATACTGCTCCTATGTCAAGAATATAACTACTATAATACTGCCCTATGTACAATAATATAACTACTATAATACTGCCCCCTATGTACAAGAATATAACTACTATAATATTGCCCTATGTACAAGAATATAACTACTATAATACTGCCCCTATGTACAAGAATATAACTACTATAATACTGCCCCCTATGTACAAGAATATAACTACTATAATACTGCCCCCTATGTACAGGAATATAACTACTATAATACTCCTATGTACAGAATATAACTACTATAATACTGCCCTATGTACAGGAATATAACTACTATAATACTGCTCCTATGTACAAGAATATAACTACTATAATACTGCCCCTATGTACAGGAATATAACTACTATAATACTGTTCCTATGTACAGGAATGTAACTACTATAATACTGCTCTTATGTACAAGAATATAACTACTATAATACTGCTCCTATGTACAAGAATATAACTACTATAATACTGCCCCCTATGTACAGGAATATAACTACTATAATACTGCCTCCTATGTACAAGAATATAACTACATGCTAGAATTAGGAGGAAACCACTATGGCTAAATAGAGCTGTAAGGGGCGCAATAAGGGACAAAAGAAAGCGTTTAGGGAATTAAAGCAAGTAGGTAGTGAAGAGGCATTAAATAAATACAGAAGACTGAATAAATTCTGTAAAAAGCAAATCAAGACAGCAAAGATTGAGGCAGAGAGACTCATTGCCAGAGAAAGTAAAAATAATCCCAAAATATTCTTTAACTACATAAATAGCAAGAAACTAAAAAATGATAGTGTTGGTCCCTTAAAAATAGTCTGGGTGAAATGGTGGATGAGGATGAGGAAAAAGCCAATATGCTAAATGACTTTTTTCAACTGTATTTACACAAGAAAATCCCATGACAGATAACATGATCAGAGATAAAAAAATTTCTCCATTAAATGTCACATGCTTAACCCAGCAGGAGTATGGCGGCGTCTAAAAATCACTAAGTTGACAAATCCCGGTCCGGATGGGAAACACCCCGAGTACTGCAGGAATTAAGTACAGTTATAGATAGACCATTATTTTTAATCTTTAAAGATTCAATAATAACTGGGTCTGTACCACAGGACTGGCGTATAGCAAATGTGGTGCCAATATTCAAAAAGGGGGCAAAAACTGAACCTGGAAATTATAGGCCAGTGAGCTTAACATCTACTGTGGGTAAAATCTGGAGGGTTTTTTAAGGGATACTATTTTGGAGTATCTGAAGCTGAATAACCTCATGACACAGTATCAGCATGGGTTTACGAGGGACCGTTCTTGTCAGACTAATCTGATAAGCTTTTATGAAGGGGTAAGTTCAGGACTGGACCAAGGGAATGCAGTGGACGTGGTGTTCATGGACTTCTCAAAGCTTTTGATACAGTGCCACACAAAAGGTTGATACATAAAATGAGAACAATGGGTATGGGGAAAATATGTGTAAGTGGGTTAAGAACTGGCTCATGGATAGGAAACAAAGGGTGGTTATTAATGGAGCACACTCGGACTGGGTCACGGTTAGCAGTGGGGTACCACAGGGGTCAGTATTGGGGCCGCTTCTCTTTAACATATTTATTAATGACCTTGTAGGGGGCATACAGAGTAGTATTTCAATATTTGCAGATGACACTAAACTCTGCAGGGTAATAAATACAGAGGAGGATAATTTTATATTACAGGAGGATTTATGTAAACTAGAAGCTTGGGCTGATAAATGGCAAATGAGCTTTAATGGGGATAAATGTAAGGTCATGCACTTGGGTAGAACAAATAAGATGTATAATTATGTGCTTAATTGTAAAACACTGGGCAAAACTGTCACTGAAAAAGACTTGGGTGTATGGGTGGACGACAAACTCACATTTAGTGGCCAATGTCAGGCAGCTGCTGCCAAGGCAAATAAAATAATGGGATGCATTAGACGAGGCATAGATGCTCATGAGGAGAACATAATTTTACCTCTATACAAGTCACTGGTGCGACCACACTTAGAATACTGTGTGCAGTTCTGGTCTCCAGTGTATAAGAAGGACATAGCTGAACTGGAGCGGGTGCAGAGAAGAGCGACCAAGGTTATTAGAGAACTGGGGGGTCTGCAATACCAAGACAGGTTATTACACTTGGGGTTATTTAGTTTGGAGAAACGAAGGCTTAGGGGTGATCTTATTACAATGTATAAATATATGAGGGGACAGTACAAAGACCTTTCTAATGAACTTTTTACTCTTAGACCTGTGACGGGGACGAGGGGGCATCCTCTACGTCTGGAGGAAAGAAGGTTTAGCCATAATCACAGACGCAGATTCTTTACTGTAAGAGCAGTGAGACTATGGAACTCTCTGCCGTCTAATGTTGTAATGAGTGATTCCTTACTAAAATGTAAGAAGGGACTGGATGCCTTTCTTGAAAGTATAATATTACAGGCTATATTCACTAGTTTCCTAGATACAGCGTTGATCCAGGGAGCTAGTCTGATTGCCGTATGTGGAGTCAGGAAGGAATTTTTTTCCCCAATGTGAAGCTTACTGTTTGCCACTTGGGGTTTTTTTTGCCTTCCTCTGGATCAACATGTTAGGGCAGGTTAGGATAGGATATGGGTTGAACTAGATGGACTTAAAGTCTTCCTTCAACCTTAATAACTATGTTACTATGTTACTATAATACTGCCCCTATGTACAAGAATATAACTACTATAATACTGCCCCTATGTACAAGAATATAACTACTATAATACTGCCCCCTATGTACAAGAATATAACTACTATAATACTGCCCCTATGTACAAGAATATAACTACTATAATACTGCTCCTATGTACAAGAATATAACTACTATAATACTGCCCCTATGTACAAGAATATAACTACTATAATACTGCCCGTTATGTACAGGAATTTAACTACTATAATACTGCCTCCTATGTGCAGGAATCTTGCATTAGTGCTAGGAATTGATGTTTTTTTCAATGTTTAGTTCTTTATTTTTTTGTGTATGTAGTGTTTTTGAGGAATGCTTCTTCTCTCCTGTCACCTCTGTGGCTTCTCCTATTGAGATTGTCCATTACATTGGACAGAGACTTTCTCGTCCGTTGATTACGATGTTTGGCACCTTTCTGTTCTGTGAGATTCCGGACACATTATTAGAAACTTTCTTAGTATCTTGCTGTTTACGAGAAGTCGTCAATACCTGAAGAACCCCCAAATTATGACCGAATCCTGACATCCTGCTGACGCAGCCTCCGCACCTCACAGCTGGACAGAATCTTCTTCAGCTGTCCGCCAAACCAATTCCCTTATCTCGAGGAGAACTCTACAAAGCCTCATTCACCATATATATTCAATTATGAGAAATTCCACCAAGTCTGAGAAAAATGATCTCCTCCTCCCGGACATCGTTCATCAGGCAGTCGTCTGGGTCCCGTATTGCAGAAGATTCCGTAGACTTCAAAAATTGTAGTTATTTACCTCTATATTTGTATTTTTCCTTTTTTATTCTTTATATGTATCAATGGCAAATGTGGATGACAACCAGTGTGGTCGCCCGTAAAATCTCACATGGTTTGTCACCCAGTTTCCTTATGGATTTATTGAACCTCCCAAAAAGGAAACATTCCAAAAAGATGAGTATGGAATTCGAGTTCTGTCTTTTTTTTCCTTATTTTATTACTTTTTATATCATTTCTTACGTTGGTTCGGGCTTTGACAGCCCTAATGTACTAGTTCTTTAAAGAGACTGGGGCTCTGAGAACTGGCCTAAGTAATTTTCCATTAATTTGGGATCCACAAGATTGGTTTTCTTTCCTTGAAGCAGAATAGAGGACCTGCAGGAACTGGAACAGGCACCGTACTCATCAGGATGCACGGAACAGTCAGAAGCGGGACGGAGACGATGCGTAGGGCAAAACCAGGACCTGTTTTAGAACAACTGTGGCCCTTGGCAAAATTTAAAGTGGGCCCAAACATCCTGAAATTCTGCAACAACAATACCCTGCAAAAAATTTAATTAAACTCACCAGTTGTTACCCACTTGAATCCAAGAGGTCTGGGACAAGACTGAAAGTCACCACCTTTCTATTCAGGGTCGGACTGGCCCACCGGAGAACCGGAGGATTCTCCGGTGGGCTCTGGCATCTGGTGGGCCCTGGCACCTGCTGGCATACAGGGGCCCCCCAGCCAGTGGCATGTCGCTAATAGCGGCACGCCACGCAGCTGCCATGGGGGCCCCGTGCTAGCGGAGCAGCAACGGGTGACAGGAGGCAGGAGCCCCTGTCCCCGCTGCTAAAGAGAAATGAATATTCACTGCTTCCCACGCCCACATGGGCGTGGGAAGCAGTGAATATCATTTCACTTTAGCGGCTAAGATTGCCAGGGCCCCGCGCTCCCCCAGGGGCTTCCCGCTCCCACAGGGGCCCCCAGGCAGCCGCTATGCGGCAGTAAGTCAGGGCTGGCGCCGCCCTCAATCTTAACGGTGAATGGAGAGAGAGCGTCATCTGACGCTCTCTCTCCCATCAGTCCCCTCTGCTTCTCACAGCCGGTGCGCGATGACGTCACTTCATCGCGCACCCGCTGTGTGTGTGTCTGGCAGACGGCAGCGCCTGACACTGAAGCAGAGCCGCCGCCGGAATCAGCGTGGGAGCGAGGAGGAGAGGTGAGTATTGTGTTTTGGTTTTTTTTATATCTATCTATAGCTATCTATCTATATCTATCTATCTATCATCTGTCTGTCTTTCTGTCTGTCTTTCTATATCTATAGCGTTATACCCATGAGGGGGGCAGCATTATCCCCATGAGGGGGGCAGCATTATCCCCTATGAGGGGGGCAGCGTTATCCCCTATGAGGGTGGCAGCGTTATCCCCTATGAGGGGGGCAGCGTTATCCCCATGAGGGGGGCAGCATTATCCCCATGAGGGGGGGCACCGTTATACCCTATGAGGGTGCCAGCATTATCCCCATGAGGGGGGTAGCATTATCCCCTATGAGGGGGGCAGTGTTATACCCTATGAGGGTGGCAGCATTATACCCTATGAGGGGGGCAGCATTATCCCATGAGGGGGCAGCATTATCCCTATGAGGGGGGGCAGCATTATCCCCTATGAGGGGGGCAGTGTTATACCCTATGAGGGTGGCAGCATTATCCCATATGAGGGGGGCAGCATTATCCCCATGAGGGGGGCAGCATTATCCCCTATGAGTGTGGCAGCATTATACCTATGAGGGTGGCAGCATTATACCCTATGAGGGGGCAGCATTATCCCCATGAGGGGCAGCATTATCCCCTATGAGGGGGCAGCGTTATACCCTATGAGGGTGGCAGCGTTATACCCTATGAGGGTGGCAGCGTTATCCCCTATGAGGGGGGCAGCATTATCCCATGAGGGGGCAGCATTATCCCCATGAGGGGGGCAGCATTATCCCCTATGAGGGGGGCAGCATTATCCCCATGAGGGGGGCAGCATTATCCCCTATGAGGGGGGCAGCGTTATACCCTATGAGGGGGGCAGCATTATAACCTATGAGGGGGCAGCATTATCCCCTATGAGGGGGACAGCATTATATTCTATGGGGGGCTGCTTTATAATCTATGAGTGAGGCTACCCCAACTCCTGCTACATAATTAAGACATGTACTACCTTATATTATACCCGGATATTAGTGTGTTTTACTGCACAATTGGTGATCTTGTATTTATTTCTATGTAGCTACATAGTGGGCCCCAAGAATTATTTTCTCTGGTGGGCCCAAGGTGTTCCAGTCCGACGCTGTTTCTGTTCATCATTCAGCAGCCACGTGACCGCTGCTGCTAGTGATAGGCTGCAGTGCTCAGGTGACATGATCTCCATACCATCAGATAAACACCCATCAAGTCACCTGACCACTGCAGCTTAGCACAGGCTGCAGTAGTCCCGTGACTGGGGAAGGATGATGTAATCGCTTCTAGTGCTTGTGCTGACCACTGAGTGACCTACACTGGATCCAGTAGAATGTCAGCTCCTGTAAGGACACACAGGTTGCGCCCCCTCCAAAGTATATAGTAATGTCCACCATCTTGGGCTTCTACCTGGTATATATGTCCCCCATCCTGGGCCCATCCTAGTATATATGTCCCCCATCCTTGTGTGTGTATAGAGACTGCTAAACAAAGGCTCACAGCACTTGCTGCAAGACTAGGGAGATACACTAGAGAAGCTGAGGCCAAGAAGATAAATGCCCTGTTCTCCAAGGAACCATCTAAAGTGTACTCCCAACTACAGAGTAACAGCACAAAGGCAGCAACTCCACCAATAGCAGAGACTGAACAATACTGGAGGGACATATGGGAGAAGGAAAAAACACACAACACCAGCGCAATGTGACTGTGAGATCTGAGAATGCAACACAGCAACCACCTAGAGCAAGAAACAGTCAACATTACAAAAGCAGACATCCAACAGCGGGTCAAGAACATGAAGACCTGGACAGCACCTGGTCCAGACATGATCCACACCTACCGGCTGAAGAAATTAACAGCGGTACATGAACGCATGGCGAAGCAGATGAACCAACTGCTAGAAGAAGGCCACCACCCAGCTTGGCTAACACAAGGTAGAACAGTTCTGATCATGAAGGATCCTCATAAAGGAACAGTTTCATCCAACTACCGCCCCATAACCTGCCTTACAGCAACATGGAAACTCCTGTCAGGCATCAGCCACCAAGCTACAGAACCATATGAACCAGTACATGAATCCAGCTCAGAAAGGCATCGGGACCGACACCAGAGGCTCTAAGCACCAGCTCCTAGTAGATAGAGCAGTCGCTCAAGATCCACACAGACCAATCTCAGCACAGCCTGGATTGTCTACAGGAAAGCCTATGACTCAATGCCACACAGATGGATCTGTGAATGCTTGGCTCTCTACAATGTCAACAGGAAATTAAGAACTTTCCTCAGAAACTCAATGGGGCTATGGAGAACAACATTAGAAGTCAACTCAAGACAACTAGCACAAGTGACCATCAAATGCGGCATATACCTGTCACGATTAGCTGCAGCCACCGAGAAGCGGCTCAGCCCATCATCGCCTCCACGCTGACCGACCACCACGGCGTGGGGCAGGCCCCCCCAGGGGACGCAATGAGGAGGACAGGAACAACAGCAGGGCAGCAGAACACCTGAGATGTTGGTAACTGATGGGTTGCAGATTCCTAAACTAACGACACAACTAGAGGTAGCCATGGAGCGTTCCTACGTTGATCCTAGACGCCTCGTCACAGCCTGAGAGATAACTACACCTAAAGGCAGAAAGATGAAAGCTATCTGTCCCGGAGCAGATCCCCAAAGAAAATAGGAAGCCCCCAAACATATAATGGCGGTTAGACAAGATGAAAACACAAACATAGGCAGAAAATAGATTGAGCAAACGCTGGGGCCACAAGCTGACTAAATAGGATAGGAAAGGAGAGATTACTTTCTGCAACCCAGAAAACCCTACAAAAATCCAACAATTCTGATTACAAAAATACTGAGATCACACGATCTCGCCACTCGCTAAATCAGATCTCAGTGTGAACAAAATCAAGCTGCAGCCGCTGAAAAAACAGGAAAAAGCAAATGAGCAAATAACAATGGCTGCAGATAAACTGTGAGGAGCTCAGGCCCCAGGAGAGGACCTGGCTGACCTCCACAAAAGTGCAGAAAACAATGCAAAAAGCAAGCACAAAATATCTTATCTGAAAGCAGGAGATGCAGGCAAGACTCCAGCAAACTTCCAAATGAACCAGGAACCACAATTGAGACAAGAACAATTGATCACCGGCAACCATCATGGGAGGGAACCTCCCTTATATCAGACCAGTCCGTGATCCCTGATTGCCACTCCTCGCTGAAAGGTTCAGTACTGTCTGTAACCACCAGAGGGAGCCTCTGCTCAGAAAACATCTCTAGCACATTCATAACAGTACCCCCCCCTTGAGGAGGGGTCACCGAACCCTCACTTTTGCAACCAGGCCGATCAGGATGAGCTCGGTGATAGGCACGGATCAGTCTCCTAGCATGGATGTCCGAAGCAAACACCCAAGAATTCTCCTCCTGACCATAACCTCTCCACTTAACCAAATACTGGAGTTTCCGTCTAGAAAACGAGAATCCAATATTTTCTCAACCACATACTCCAGATTGCCCTCAACCAAAACAGGGTCAGGAGGCGCAGCCATAGGAACCACTGGCTCCACAAACCTCTTCAATAAGGACTTGTGGAACACGTTATGGATCTTAAATGTCCCTGGAAGAAGTAAACGAAAGGAAACAGGATTAAGAATCTCCATGATCTTATAAGGTCCAATGAACCTAGGCTTAAACTTAGGAGATGCAACTCTCATAGGGATATTTCTTGAGGACAAACAAACCAAGTCCCCCACTTTAAACCGAGGACCATCAGTCCTATGCCGGTTGGCAAACCGTTGGGCCTTCTCCTGAGAGAGAGACAACCTCTTCAATACCTGGTCCCAAATCTGCTGCATTCGCTCCACAACAGAGTCAACACCCGGATAGACAGAAGCCTCCGCCTGTCCCAAAGAAAATCGAGGGTGAAACACAAAATTGCAGAAAAATGGAGACATCAAGGTGGCAGAGCTAGCCCTATTATTAAGAGCAATCTCAGCCAAAGGCAAAAAAGAGACCCAGTCATCTTGATCAGCAGACACAAAACATCTCAAATAAGTCTCCAAGGTCTGGTTTGTTCTCTCGGTTTGTCCATTGGTCTGAGGATGAAAAGCAGAGGAGAAAGATAATTGAACACCAAGTGTAGAACAAAATGTCCTCCAAAATCTGGAAACAAACTGGACTCCTCTGTGAGACACAATGTTCTCCGGAATGCCATGTAACCGAACCACGTGCTGAAGGAACAAAGGCACCAATTCGGAGGAGGAAGGTAACTTAGGTAATGGCACAAGATGTATCATCTTGGAAAACCTATCACAGATTACCCAGATAACGGTCATTCTCTGAGAAACAGGGAGGTCAGAAATAAAATCCATAGAGATATGGGTCCATGGCCTCTTGGGCACAGGTAATGGCATTAACAAACCACTAGAGCGAGAGCAAGACTTGGAGCGAGAGCAAGTCCCACAGGACTGCACAAATTCCCTGACGTCACGAGACAAAGTAGGCCACCAAAAGGACCGACTCACCAAGTCTCTGGTACCAAAAATCCCGGGATGACCAGCCAACGCAGAACAATGAATCTCAGACATCACACTCTTCTTCCACTGGTCTGGGACAAACAATTTTCCAATAGGGCAGCGCTCAGGTTTATCCTCCTGACACCCTTCCAAGGCCAGTCTCAAATTGGGCGAGATGGCGGAAAGAACTACACCCTCTTTCAAAATGACAGTAGGATCAGATAACTCAGGAGAGTCCGCAAAGAAACTCCTCGAGAGGGCATCCGCCTTAACATTCTTAGTGCCAGGAAGAAAAGAAACCACAAAATTAAAACGTGTGAAAAACAAGGCCCACCTGGCCTGTCTAGGATTAAGTCACTTGGCTGATTTGAGATAAACAGATTCTTATGGTCCGTGAGGACCACCACCTGATGTTTGGCTCCTTCCAGCCAATGTCTCCACTCTTCAAAGGCCCACTTCATGGCCAATAACTCCCGATTACCCACGTCATAATTACGCTCAGTTGGAGAAAATTTTCGAGAGAAAAAGGCACAAGGGTTACTCTTAGAGCTCTCTGGATCTCTTTGGGACAAAACGGCACCTGCCCCAATTTCAGAGGCATCAACCCCCACCTGAAACGGTAGAGAAACATCAGGCTGCCGTAGAACAGGAGCAGAAGTGAATCTCTGCTTAAGTTCCTGAAACGCAGAGACTGCCTCAGGAGGCCAATTCACCACATCAGAACCCTTTTTGGTCAAATCAGTCAATGGTTTAACAATACCGGAGAAATTACCAATAAATTTACGATAAAAATTGGCAAAACCCAAAATCTCTGAAGAGCCTTTAATGAGGTAGGTTGGACCCAATCACAGATGGCCTGAACCTTGACCGGGTCCATTTCAATAACAGACGGAGACAAAATGAATCCCAGAAATGAGACCTTCTGTATGCCAAAAAGACACTTTGATCCCTTCACATACAGTGCATTCTCTCTCAAAATCTGGAACACAGTCCGAACATGTTCCACATGAGAGTCCCAGTCATTGGAAAAAATCAAGATATCATCCAAATAAACAATCAGAAATTTATCCACAAAATCCCTGAAAATATCATTCATGAAGGATTGGAAGACGGAAGGAGCATTAGTGAGCCCAAAGGGCATCACTAGGTACTCAAAATGCCCCTCTGGGGTATTAAACGCCGTCTTCCATTCATCCCCGTGCTTAATGCGAATAAGGTTATACGCCCCCTGAGGTCAAGCTTGGTAAACCAACTAGCACTTTTCACCCTGGAAAACAGGTCAGAAATCAAGGGTAACGGATATTGGTACTTCACAGTGATCTTATTCAAGAGACGATAATCAATACACGGCCTCAATGAACCATCCTTTTGGCCACAAAGAAAAAACTGGCACCCAAGGGTGAAGAGGATGGTCTGATATGACCCTTCTCCAATGACTCCTTGATATAAGATCGCATAGCATCGTGTTCAGGTACAGACAAGTTAAAAAGGCGACCTTTAGGAAATTTACCACCAGGCACTAATTCAATAGCGCAATCATAGCTCCTGTGAGTTGGCAAGGATGCAGATTTACTTTCACTAAAAACATCCGAAAAATCAATCAAAAAGTCCGGAACATCCTGAGACTGTGGAGAGGCAGAAAAAACAGGAGTGTCGGCATTAACACATTGGCAGCCCCAACTGGTCACAGACACAGATTTCCAATCCAAAACAGGATTATGAGACTGTAACCAAGGGAAACCTAGTACAATAATGTCATGCAGATTATACAGCACCAGAAATTTGCAACTCTCCTGATGATCTGGTTCAACCCTCATTATCACCTGAGTAGAAAACTGGGGTTTATTCTCCACCAAAGTGGTAGAATCAATGCCCAGTAGGGGAACAGACTTCCGCAAGCGTATCATGGGAAACCCACAACGTTTGGCAAAGTCAAAATCCATCAGGTTAATAGCTGCTCCTGAATCAACAAAAGCCTGAGCAGAAAATGTGGACAGGGAGCAAATCAGGGTATCAGTCAACAGAAATTTAGTCTGAACACTACCCAAGACAACTGAGCGTGCAAAACGTCTTCCCTGCTTAGGGCAGACTGAAATAGCATGAGAGGCATCACCACAGTAGAAACATAACCCATTGCGCTTTCGAAACTCATGACGCTGTGCCCCAGAAGTCACTCTATCATACTGCATGGGCTCAGAAGCTGGCTCACAAGGCAACACTATCTCACGCATACCTCTGCGCTCACGCAAACGTCTGTCAATTTGAATAGCCAATGACATAGAATCATTCAGACCAGAGGGAGCAGGGAATTCCACCATAACATCCTTTACATTCTCTGACAGCCCCTTCCGAAAAAGGGCTGCCAAAGCATCATCATTCCATTTGGTCAGGACTGCCCATTTTCGGAATTTCTGACAGTACAACTCAGCGTCTTCAAGACCCTGATTTAATGCCAACAAAGTTTTTTCAGCTTGATCAGTGACATTAGGTTCATCGTACAATAACCCCAGAGCCAGAAAAAATGCACCCAATATCATTCAAAACAGGATCCCCAGGTGTCAGGGAAAAAGCCCAATCCTGAGGATTGCGCGCAGGAGAGAGAAGACAATTTGAACCTGCTGTGCTGCGTTACCTGAAGACTTAGGCTTTAAGGCAAAAAACAACTTACAGTTATTTTTGAAATTCAGAAATTTAGCCCGATCCCCCAAAAACAAATCTGGCATGGGAATCCTAGGTTCCAGAACCGGCAACCTAGCAAGATAGGTAGCAATACTCCGAACCTCAGTGGCAAGCTGATCCACACGGCCAGACAACTGTGCAAACTCCATTGTAAGAAAAAAAATCCTCCTCAGCACCCAGAGAAAAAGAGGGAAAAAATGCAACAAACAGAAAAAAAAAAATCTCTGACAACTCTGACAACTTTTCTTTCCCTTTTCCATACTATATTTTCCCGTTCTTGTGAGTAGACACATTATAAGTTTACACAAGTTATGCGGCTCCGTGATTTCTGGAGAGGGTGTTCGGTAGCTGGAATGGGGGGACAGGAACAACAGCAGGGCAGCGAACACCTGAGATGTTGGTAACTGATGGGTTGCAGATTCCTAAACTAACGACACAACTAGAGGTAGCCATGGAGCGTTCCTACGTTGATCCTAGATGCCTCGTCACAGCCTGAGAGATAACTACACCTAAAGGCAGAAAGATGAAAGCTATCTGCCCGGAGCAGATCCCCAAAGAAAATAGGAAGCCCCCAAACATATAATGGCGGTTAGACAAGATGAAAACACAAACATAGGCAGAAAATAGATTGAGCAAACGCTGGGGCCACAAGCTGACTAAATAGGATAGGACAGGAGAGATTACTTTCTGCAACCCAGAAACCCTACAAAAATCCAACAATTCTGATTACAAAAATACTGAGATCACACATCTCGCCACCCGCTAAATCAGATCTCAGTGTGAACAAAACCAAGCTGCAGCGCTGAAAAAACAGGAAAAAGCAAATGAGCAAATAACAATGGCTGCAGATAAACTGTGAGGAGCTCAGGCCCCAGGAGGGGACCTGGCTGACCTCCACAAAAGTGCAGAAACAATGCAAAAAGCAAGCACAAAAAGAAAAGCAAAAAATATCTTATCTGAAAGCAGGAGATGCAGGCAAGACTCCAGCAAACTTCCAAATGAACCAGGAACCACAACTGAGACAAGAACAATTGATCACCGGCAACCATCATGGGAGGGAACCTCCCTTATATCAGACCAGTCCGTGATCCCTGATTGCCACTCCTCGCTGAAAGGTTCAGTACTGTCTGTGACCACCAGAGGGAGCCTCTGCTCAGAAACCATCTCTAGCACATTCATAACAGTGGACCCTCCATACCGCAGAGGGGGGCCCGGCCTACGCGAACTAGGGAAGGGCAGAGACCGGGGTTCTGTGGCCGCTGAGCATGTGGACCAAGAAGAGCCATGTAGAACTTCTGGTATAGAGGAAATAAAGTTTACTGGAGTAACAACACATAGTACATAAACATCAGGATCATGAACTCAAGAACACGAACTGGAACTCAGGAACATGGACACAGGAGCATGGAATTAGGAACACGGACTGGACATCAGGAACACTGACTGGATCTCAGTAACACAAACCGGACATCAGGAAACTGGACATCAGGAACACAGACTGGATCTCAGGAACATGGACCGGACATCAGGAACACGGAATCAGGAACATGGACAGGACATCAGGAACACGGACTGGATCTCAGGACACGAACCGGACATCAGGAAACTGGACATCAGGAACACTGGCTGGATCTCAGGAACATGGACCGGACATCAGGAACACGGAATCAGGAACATGGAATCAGGAACACAGTCTCAGGAACATGGAATGAGGAACACGGACCGGACATCAGGAACACGGAATCAGGAACATGGAATCAGGAACACGGACTGGACATCAGGAACACGGACACAGGAACACGGACTCAGGAATACGGACTCAGGAACACAGACTGGACATCAGGAACACGGACACCGGAACACGGGCTGGATTCAGGAACATCAGAACACTGGCATCGGACTCTGGACATCTGGCAACGATCGACAGGTTCCGGACATCGGCCTGCGGACATCAGGCTCCGGACATGAGGCCGCAGTATCAGGCTCAGGACATCTGGCAACTATCGGCAGGCTCCGGACATCAGGCAGGGAAGGATCGGATCCGGACATCTGGAAGCGATCTAAAAAGGAATCCAAGCGGTCTGGTGCAAGCCCCGCCAGGCTCAACTGGAGTCAGCCGGGGATTGCACCAAAAACAAGCTGAGCACAGAGTAACAGAAACTCAGCACACCCACACCGGACTCCTCCTTCCAAGATGAACCCAGGTTGTATCAAAGGAAGTCAGTTAGCAAAAGATCACAGTCACTGGGCACAGGGTTCAGGACACAGAAGGATTCAGGAACATAACACAGCAGACACAGTTCAGACAGTCAGGTACAGGACAGGTACAGGATCAAGGATTCAAGCCTGGAATTACCGCCTCCAGGATAGGCGAGCCTGGAATTACCACCTCCAGGACAGGCGCAGGGACGGGTACAGGATCAGGGATTCAAGCCTGGAATTACCGCCTCTAGGATAGGCGCAGGGACGGGTACAGGATCCGGTATACAAGCCTAGAATTACCACCTCTAGGATAGGCGCAAGGGACGGGTAAGTGTTAGCCCTGGGTTAGGCACAACACAGCCAGATACCCTGGAGGAATTCGGGATAGTATAGCAGGGGTACAGACTCCATTAACCATTGCCTCAGATAGCAACATAGAACACACACCCTTAAGGTTAGAAGTCACTTGTGAGAGTGGCCCGTCGTATAGGGTAGGGATTTAATATGAGCTCCCTAGCATGTGGACAGCATCAGATGTATCTAACTAACCTGATAGAAAGCAGGGCAGGTGTCCTGCCACCAGAACAGACAAGTATAGCCAGAAGGGCCGGAAATAGGCTCACCTCACCTAGTAAGCATGTACCATCGACTTGATGCACTAGTAAGGGAAGGTATCGTAGCCGGATAATCTATGAGTGTCACTGGTAGCAGGTGAACGGTTCCGGCCTGGCCTTCCAAGTGGGAATACAGAGATTCATGGAACTAACTTCTAAACCTGGCTGGTAAATTGAAGGGTGCTTACATGGACTTTTCAAGGGATGTTGGGCAGTGGTTAAGCTACCAGCGGCGGACTATGGCGAATGAGCAGGTGGTAAGAATTATTTCGAACAATGCTTCTTTTATTTTATGGTAGAGTTCAACATGGGGTGGTGTAAGTCACATTCGGTACACGAAGGTTGGCCTATTACTTCCCTAACATAGTGGTCCAATTGCATGAAGCGAAGATTTACCGACTCTTCAGTTCTCAAAGCTATGCCCCAACATTGTGTAGGGACCTTGTCAGGTGATGAAACTGAAGTCCTACTTTGTCTGCGCTTGACTCAAAGTCCCTCTCCCCCGGACTCCTTACTCATTGACACACTGCCTGGGCCAGTCAGAGCCTATGGTTTGCTTGTACTATGTGAACATAGCTTCAGGCTGGCGGTATCATCGGTTTAGAAGGCATAAAGTAGGCCGCCTCCACTTGTTCGCACATGCTGCTATTCAAAAACATTGTACTTGCATGCGGGTCACCTTCCTAGGGCCCATGCCTACATATCTACTAAGTAATTGGAAGAACGAGCTGACCGTCGAGAAGGACCCGATTCATATCCTCTAGTTCTGCTACACCACCTCAATACTGTCATCCTTTGAGATGGGTGTCCGAACGTGTAGTGGGATGACATCAAGCTTGCTCTCACCATCCCTCTGGATTTTATGTCATGCGTAGCTGGTACAACATTCAACCTACGGACTTACGAGTGCAGGGCACGAACATGGGTAGTAATCAACCCGGAAAATCCCACGCATCCTACGCCAGAGCGGACTGAGGCCCACAGGACCAGCCACCCCGCTCAACCTGTGAGCAAATTCCATAGACTTCATTGGCCGCTCAATACCCAACATTCCATGGATATCACAATTGGAAGTGAGGCTGAGGAAAGCTAAGGCGTCAACGACAGATTGCGAAGGCAAGAATTGCGACCATGAAGGGCCATGGCAGTTTTTTTGTGAAAAGGACTGTTTGCACTTTTGGCGCCAAAAATCGCCATCTTTGTCGCCATATTCGCGCCCTCAGGCGCTGGAGAGAAGGTGGGCGTACCTTCGTGGGCGTGTACCTGTGTAGCCCTGGTGTTAGGCACACGCAGTACCCTGGAGAATGTGTGGAGAGATAGCAGTTTAATGCTCAATACCCATTCACTCAACATACACTAGACACACCCTTAGGGTAGTGTAGTCACTTGTGAGGGAGTGGTCAGGTGTATTGGTTGAGTGATAAGAGTAGTCAGTTTCCTGTCTTCGGACAGAGCAGACGTGTGGAGTCTAGCTGGGACTGGAGGGAGGAAGCAGTCCAGCCTGGTTCTGCAGCAGTTCAGCAAGTGGAGGCCAGTAAGGGCGAGATATAGATCACCTCAGCCTGGTCAGAGCTGTACCTCACTTGAAGACACTGATTAAGAAAGAAGAGCTTAGTACAGAAATACTTCAGTCACCTGTCCCAAGGACAGTGAAAGGTTCAGAGACGTGCTCCTGCCTAGTGGATAACTGAGAGTCTGGAACTAACTCTAAAGGAAGAGAAGAAGGGAGTGATTATATGACTTTTTGCAAGTGTGAGTGTTTATGCTACCAGCGAGGACAAGGCGAAAGGCACAGTGGAAAGGAATATTTGAAAAGTGCTTTTGGATTGAAGAAGTCCTGCACACTGTAACCGTCACTGGGGACCGAAGGATCACTATTAGCTTCAAGCATAGTGGTAAGAAAACCAGAGATTTACCGGACCTTAGGTCGCGGCAAACAGCCCCAAATAGTCAGTACGTAACTGGGGTCAGGGGAGATGAGGACCTTGAGTCTCTGCAGGACAAGATAGGAATTCAGCTCTCTCACAGGAAGGCTCCTACCACAAAACTGACTGGGCAGTACAGCTATGGAATAGCTGGAGTTATAGAGGGAACTACGCTTCAGGCTGGTTGTACTCATCGTGTTGAAAGTAAAGGAGGCCCCTAACTTGTCCAGCTGCTATCTCAAAATACTTTCTCCTTGGATCAGCCTCCCTGGGACCTGCCTGAACATCTTACAAGTAAAGGTATGGAAAGACGCTGACCGTGTGAGACTGTGTTATTTATCTGCACCCGACTTCACTAACTTCATAGACTTTGAGGGACTAGTCCCACCTGTAGGGGACCTGACATCTAGCTGCCTCACCATCCCCTCAGAGATCTACAGCAGCGCTGGTACAAATTACCAGAAGACTACAGGTGGCGTCACGAACTGTATATAAATATATCCCCTGTAAATATATCCCCAACATACGCCAGACCGCCAGGGCCACAGACCGAGCCGCCGCTACCTGTGACAACCCCATAGACTTCCATGGGCTCGGCTCTGAGTACCCCATTGCCCTGGTAACCCACAATTGTGGTGGCGGGTCGACACATACCCCCCTGTGGCGCGAAGAAAATGCCTGCCCTCTCAAAGTGCTATTACAACATGCGATCCTGCCCTACAGCAAAGGAGGTCCGCCTCCTCTTCACCTTCCCTGCGAGGAGGAGGAGACGCAAACCTCGCCTCCACGGAAGAGACCGGATGTCTCTGGAGGAAGAAGAAAGAATCTTCTGGAACATCATGGAAGCAGGACGTGTGCAGCCGAGCAGGGAAGCGGAGGAAGGCAGGCCCCGTGCCCCAGCCAAGCTGCCACCAGCACCGGAGTCATCCGTGGTCCTGCACCTGCAGCAAGCATTGCTGGAGGTTAAAGAAGAAAATGCACGACTAAGAAAGATGATTTCGCCACAACTTGGATTTGAAGAGATCGAGAGACGCCGGAGTACCCTGGAGCAGCGGAGGCTGTGGGACGCGGTGATCTCTCCCTTCGATGACCCCCTACGTCTGGAGTTACCAAAACTTCTGCTGCCCAAGGCAAAGGAGCAACCGGAGGCTGCCCCCGAAAGTACCAATCCTGATCCCACCGGTGAAGCGGTGGAGGCGAAGGAGGTTGAGGAGGTACCGCCAGTTCCGGAACTCCCGCCCGGCCAGGAGGCCGCAGCAGATGATCGAACCCCGGCAGGGACACCGGAGGGGTCCTGTCCGTCGTTACCAGACGTCGACTGGGACGAAATGGCGCGCCTGGATGACGTCGCCTACACCGCCCAGTGGGAATATGAGTGGCAGCGTCGTGAGGAGAAGCAGAAACGCCAGCAGGAGGAAGAGCGGGAAGCTCAGAGGAACCGACAGCGGCAACATGCAGAGCTGATCGCGGACAAGGAGAGTGTCCGGAGAGAGAAAGGTACCCTGAGGGAACCGCGGCGGCAGGGTGTGTGGACTGAGTTCCAGCTCCGGAAGGGCTGGGGCTTCATCCGTGAACCGGGCCTCTACCCAGGGGTCTTTGTTAGTCGCAGGGACGTAGAATCCCACCTACCGCAAGGCCATCCCGGGAGGGACTTAGTTAATGGAGACATTGTCACGTACACACGGCACTGGGGAATGAAGGGATGGTATGCCCTTAACGTCACCATCGTCCGTGACCCCGTCCCAGACGCAGGTAACGTCACCACTACCGCAGCGTCCCCGTCTCTAGCTCAAGCAGTATCCGGCCGTGCCCCAGCATCGCCCCCTGCAGGCTCATCGCAAATGAAAGCAACATCAATATCGCAACATGCGACCCAGTTTCCATCGCAATCCATGACACGATCCATATCGTTAACTGTGACTCAGGTTGAAACGCAATCGGTGTCTCGCAAGGAGAAAGTACCCGTTGCGCCCCTAGAGGTTCGCACAAGAACTGTGGCGACTCAAACCCCAATAGCAGGTCACGACCTGTTAGTCCTGGATCTAGGGACCATCGCATTGTTCCAGCCCCCGGGGTGGAAAGTGTATTTGAAATAAATGAATAGTTAAACAGTAAAAACCGGTGAGATCCAGATAGGGGTCTACCATATGTAACTTTGTAAAAAGTTTGAGAATGTTTGCCAATCTTGCACTTTATTGCTAGAGATAGTTTCTATGTTTTCTATATTTAGTAGAATGCCCGGCTGGGTAAACAGAGAAAAAGTTTTGCACTTTATTATTATAATGTGATATAATATGTGTCGTTTGCTAACAATGGACTCAGAGGCTGAGGACTGTGCCAGCCCAGAACTTATTTGTATATAGTTGCGCTTCGGTGCTTTATCTTGGTTTTACATAAAACCAGCACAACTACCTCTGAATACAAAAAACCCGTGTGGTGTGGCACGAGTGAGGTCTGCATTCGGATGTCCTGCAGCCCACCCAGGACCCACGTTGAAGGTTTGGTGCGGGTCCTTCACAAGAATAACTGTGTATTTATTGAATGTTTTGATGCCTTAATACTTTTGTATTTTTCTATATTCAATGTGTTGTTTGCAACGTTCAAGACATCCTTACCTCCCGGATGGGACGAATTAATGTTTAATGTTGATGTTTAATGCATAAACAAAATTGTCTCTTTGATTTTACAGCCCGGGAGTGCTGTCTTTTACCATGGGGGAATGTGTAGCCCTGGTGTTAGGCACACGCAGTACCCTGGAGAATGTGTGGAGAGATAGCAGTTCAATGCTCAATACCCATTCACTCAACATACACTAGACACACCCTTAGGGTAGTGTAGTCACTTGTGAGGGAGTGGTCGGTGTGTATTGGTTGAGTGATTAGAGTAGTCAGTTTCCTGTCTTCGGACAGAGCAGACGTGTGGAGTCTAGCTGGGACCTGGAGGGAGGAAGCAGTCCAGCCAGGTTCTGCAGCAGTTCAGCAAGTGGAGGCCAATAAGGGCGAGATATAGATCACCTCAGCCTGGTCAGAGCTGTACCTCACTTGAAGACACTGATTAAGAAAGAAGAGCTTAGTACAGATATACTTCAGTCACCTGTCTCAAGGACAGTGAAAGGTTCAGAGACGTGCTCCTGCCTAGTGGATAACTGAGAGTCTGGAACTAACTCTAAAGGAAGAGAAGAAGGGAGTGATTACATGACTTTTTGCAAGTGTGAGTGTTTATGCTACCAGCGAGGACAAGGCGAAAGGCACAGTGGAAAGATTATTTGAAAAGTGCTTTTGGATTGAAGAAGTCCTGCACATTGTAACCGGTCACTGGGGACCGAAGGATCACTATTAGCTTCAAGCATAGTGGTAAGAAAACCAGAGATTTACCGGACCTTAGGTCGCGGCAAACAGCCCCAAATAGTCAGTACGTAACTGGGGTCAGGGGGAGTGAGGACCTTGAGTCTCTGCAGGACAAGATAGGAATTCAGCTCTCTCACAGGAAGGCTCCTACCACAAAACTGACTGGGCAGTACAGCTATGGAATAGCTGGAGTTATAGAGGGAACTACGCTTCAGGCTGGTTGTACTCATCGTGTTGAAAGTAAAGGAGGCCCCTAACTTGTCCAGCTGCTATCTCAAAATACATTCTCCTTGGATCAGCCTCCCTGGGACCTGCCTGAACATCTTACAAGTAAAGGTATGGAAAGACGCTGACCGTGTGAGACTGTGTTATTTATCTGCACCCGACTTCACTAACTTCATAGACTTTGAGGGACCAGTCCCACCTGTAGGGGACCTGACATCTAGCTGCCTCACCATCCCCTCAGAGATCTACAGCAGCGCTGGTACAAATTACCAGAAGACTACAGGTGGCGTCACGAACTGTATATAAATCTATCCCCTGTAAATATTCCCCCAACATACGCCAGACCGCCAGGGCCACAGACCGAGCCACCGCTACCTGTGACAAATCCCATAGACTTCCATGGGCTCGGCTCTGAGTACCCCATTGCCCTGGTAATCCACAATTGTGGTGGCGGGTCGATACAGGTACAGGATCCGGGATACAAGCCTGGAATTACCGCCTCTAGGGTAGGCGCAGGGACGGGTACAGGATCCGAGATTCAAGCCTAGAATTACCACCTCTTGGATAGGCGCAGGGACGGGTACAGAATCCGGGATACAAGCCTGGAATTACCGCCTCTAGGATAGGCGCAGGGACGGGTACAGGATCCGGGATTCAAGCCTAGAATTACCGCCTCCAGGATAGGCGCAGGGACAGGTACAGGAACACACAACACACATGGCAAGATTCAGAAGCTATGTGAGTAGCTAAGGCCCCGCCCATAGGGCAGGGAGCCTTTATATATGAGCTGCCCCATAGCAATTGGCTGGGGACAGCATTTCAAGTACACACACTAACCCTGATAAAAGCAGGGCAGGTGTGGCCTGCGCACCCTATGAGAGCCAGACACATATCAGCACAGCAAGGGCACCTGGAAATGGCTGCAGCCTAAACACACATAGTAAGTCATGCACCACTGCAGAGGACCTTGCTGAGTCGCACTAAGTACCAGGGCAATGGGGTACTCGGAGCCGAGCCCATGGAAATCTATGGGAGTTGTCACTGGTAGCGGTGCTCGGTCCGTGGCCCTGGGCGCTCATCCAATGGGGGATATTTACAGGGGATTATTAGGATAGGTAGTTCGTGACGCCACCTGCGGTTTCTGGTAAATTGTACCAGCGCTGCTCTAAGGACTTTCACAGGGGATGTTATGGGGCAGCTTGTAGTAAGTCTCCCACAGGGGAGACGGGTCCCTGGAAGTCTATGGTGAATTTGATGCAGGGTGTAGTAAGAATTCAGTCGCACACAATGCAGCTTCTTTTCATACCTTTTACTGGTAGATGGTTCAAGCAGGTCCCGGGGAGCTGGTCGGGGTGGAGAGTGCACATTCCGGTAACAGCTGAGCAGGTTAGAGGCCTCCTTTACTTCCATATACATGTGAGTCCAACTTGCATGAAGCGAAGTTAAACTCTGAATCTCCAGCTTTCTCAATAGCTGTACTGCCCGGCCAACATTGTGGTGGAGCCTTCTAGGTGATGAAACTAAGTCCTTACTTTTGTCTGCGCTTGACTCAAAGTCCCTGTTCCACCTGACTCCGGTTACGTATTGACACTTAGGGCTGCTCTCTGCGACCTGTAGTCCAGATGCCTCCGGTTTTCTTGTTACTATGCTTGAAACAATAGCAACGCCTCGGACCCCGGTGTCCGGCAATTTAGTGCAGGCAATCCAATACCTGTAGCACTGCTCTGTCTTCTCCACTGTGCCCTTCGCCCTGCTTCCCGCTTTTAACATAAACACTTGTAACTTGCAATGGCGAGGTCAGCTTTCTCTAGGGCTCGCTGAGTAGCCCTCAGTATCCTCTAAGTCCCACTTGGACTGACACTGAGCTGATCCGTCCGAAGACAGGAGCCAGATTCCACTACTCTCCCTCCTAGGTTGGCTGACTGACTAACCACCTCAGATACGTGTCACTCCCCCTTTTTGTCTCAGATGGGTGTGTCTGAAAGTGTGAGTGACAGTGAATGAATATCAAGCGTTGCTGTTACCTTCCTGTGCACTCTCCTGGATTTTTTTATGTGTGCCTGCGTAGCTGGGCTACACATTGCAACCTACGGGTAGCTTTCACAGCAGTAGCCAGGGACCGCACATGCGGGTGGTCATGCAACGCAGCGGAAACACCCACGCATGTGCGGCTACGCAGCAGAGCTGGGAACTGAGAAGCATCCATACAGGTAACAGCCAACAGTATCCCAGCTCAATTAGGGGAAAGGAGCAAAGGGTTACAGCACAGACATGCATTGTCACGCCGACAACCAAATACAGACAGAACAGTATCCAGGATACGTCAGAAGAATTGCGCCAAAAGATGAGATGCTGAGAGAAAGCCTAAGGCAGCAACGACAGATCTGGAAGGAAGAACCGGAACAGGAAGGGCCATGGCAAGACAAGCCTCTGCATGGGATGCACCATCAACAGATAATGGAGGTGGCTGATATGGAGAAATCCTACCAATGGCTGGAGAAAGCTGGACTCCAAGACAGCACAGAGGCACTAATCATAGCGGCACAAGAACAAGCACTAAGTACCAGATCCATAGAAGCAGGAATCCACCGCACAAGACAAGATCCAAGAT
The DNA here is from genome assembly GCA_033576555.1 of Oophaga sylvatica. Taxonomy (NCBI): domain Eukaryota; kingdom Metazoa; phylum Chordata; class Amphibia; order Anura; family Dendrobatidae; genus Oophaga; species Oophaga sylvatica. The sequence continues at coordinate 15,316,055 of JARQOD010000005.1, read as the reverse complement.
GCAGACTATGCAAAGAAACCTCAGAAACCACCCAACAAATAGTGGCAGGATGCAAAATGCAGGAACAGTGTATACTGAACGCCACAACCAAGCGGGAATTGTATACAGGAACATCTGCACAGCATATGGGCTAAGTCCTCCTAAGTCCGGGTGGGAGACCCCAGATAAAGTGGTGGAGAATGAAAGGGCTAAAATCCTGTGGGACTTCAAGATCCAGATGGATAATCAGGTGTTGGCTAATCAACCAGACATTCATTGTCATAGTGGACAAGGATCAGAAGACAGCAATGATAATAGATGTGGCAGTGCCAAGTGACAGCAACATCAGAAAGAAGGAATATGATAAGCTGGAGAAATACCAGGGCCTCAAAGGAGAACTGGAGAAGATGTGGAAGGTGAAGGCCACAGTGATTCCAGTGGTGATAGGAGTACTTGGAGCAGTGACCCCTAAGTTGGAAGAATGGCTACAATAGATCCCAGGAGCAACATCTGAGGTCTCTGTCCAGAAAAGTGCAATGCTGGGAACAGCTAAGATCCTGCGCAGAACCCTCAAACTCCCAGGACCCGAGAACGGGAAAGGACAACAAAGACCACCCCCAGTGGTGGTGAGAAGGGAGTTTTTTTATATATATGGAAGAAGGAGGGGTACAAGTACCAGAAAAATGGCCAATCAGTCCGTAAATGTATAAATAAAATTCACAACTTTATTAAACATAATAGACAACACAGGTGCAGAGAAACATGTGTAAGAATACAACCTATCTGCATAGGTGCATGACTGCAGAAACAGGGCGCACAGAGACAGGGAAACTAGAATCATATGCTGCAAATTTGATAGAAAATGGCATATATCAAAATTGTATAAATAGCAGTGATATCCAGAGTAACCATCAAGGTATAGGTCTAGAAAGTCTGCAATATAGGCAGAAATAAGCCATATGATATGTAGAAGCCATGGATATGTCCTGTATGCTGACTGAATGTATCAGCAGTAGTCCCATGAGTTACAATATAAATGCCATTGCAGCAGGAAAATTACCTTCAGTGGGTGGCAGACAAATGATCCCTGGGGCCGTGCATCCGCCCCAACGAGCGTTTCGGATGCTCGTCCTCCACATCCTGGTATATATGGTCCCTATCCTGGTATATATGACATCCACACTGTTGTATATGCTCCCCGTCCTGTCATATCTGTTCCCCATCCTGATGTGTTTGGTCACCATCATGGTATATATGACCTCCATCCTGTTATATATGTTCCCCATCCTGGTATATATGGTCCCCATCGTTCTATATTTGACCACCATCCTGTTATATATATTTCCCATCCTGTCATATATGTTCCTCATCCTATTATATATGTTCCCCATCCTGGTTTATATGGTCCCCATTATGGTATATATGACCTCCATCCTGTTATATCTGTTCTCCATCCTGGTATATATGGTCCATATCGTTCTATATTTGACCACCATCCTGTTATATATATTCCCCATCCTGTCATATATGTTCCTCATCCTATTATATATGTTCCCCATCCTGGTTTATATGGTTCCCATTATGGTATATATGACCTCCACCCTGTTATATCTGTTCCCCATCCTGGTATATATGGTCCCTATCGTTCTATATTTGACCACCATCCTGTTATATATATTCCCCATCCTGTTATATATGTTCCCCATCCTATTATATATGTTCCCCATCCTGGTATTTATATCCCCTATCCTGGTATATATGTCCTTTATCCCTGGCCCCATCCTGGTACATACATCCCCCATCATGGTATATATGTCCCCATGAGCCGCCGGCCAGTCCGTGCGCTGTGTTCTGATCTCGGTCCACTTTATATGACCATCTGGCTGCTGTTGTGCAGCGTCAGGACTATATGGGCTTTGCTGCTTTTCTTGTCACCCTGCGCGCTGACTCTGAAAAACTGTTGTCAGGACACAAACTGCTGAAAACTCTTCATTTTTTAGAGATTTTATCTCCTGACCACTTCTTCTTGGATTCATCCAGTATAGAAACAGTAGCGGCAGCCACATTCATCCGCTCTGAGTCACAGAGTCTCCCCGGCTTCTGGGAAACGCATGGCCCCTGCTCTCTACTCCTACTTAGCTCGACTATGGAATTAAATGCAACTGGGTAGAACTCAACGCCGTCCCGGTGGAGCGAAACCTCCACATGACGCCTTCCACCACGGTTGTGGCTTTAATCACAAACTCAAGTTGCCTGTTTTTTTTCCTCCGGTCCGGGGTGAAGTCTGCACTTCTGCGATGATTTATTTCCCTATAACACGGATGTTTCCACTTAGTGAGCTATGGATGATAAGAGCGCACATTTCTCATATCTGCAGAGCCCTGGAAGAGGTTTTCGGGCTTTGTTTTGTCCCCCTCCAATCCAGGCTTGACCTCGTCTGGTAGCAGCGTTTTTGATCTCTTGTACATGTGGTAATGATTCTGACTGATTTCTCATTACTTAATCCGCTCCTTTATGGGAAATAATTGCCCGCCGTTATCTGGGCGGCGAAGATACGGATTATTACTGCGCCCTTCAGCCTCACAATGGTGAGAAGAAACACTGGGCCTATGAGGACGGTCACACCGTCACTGCGGCGGGAACCGGGCTCTGGCGGGAACCTGGCTCTGGCGGGAACCTGGCTCTGGCACGTGTTCACACTTTCTTCACAAATCCTGGGATCAGAGAAGCTCTGTGCAGAAACCTGCTGGCAAAGCTTACTCACACGTATAACTGTAGCAGCTTATTGTGGGTTAAAATGATTTAAAACAATAAAAATACAGAATTTAGACAACTTTTTCTTTTAAATGACTTATGAAAAATATTCCTCATTGTACGTCAGAAAAGAAGAGTAACAGGGAATTAAGAAGAGCTCTGACCATAGGAGCTTGCCGTTTATAAGGCGGGTCCCGTTGTCCCATTTTTCATTGTGCAGCCTTCTTCCTAACTTTAGTTGATCAGCTTCATCCTATGGCTCCACCCATGAGGAACGGATTCTAGAGTAGCACCTCCCCCATACCCGCCTCTGCTTATCAGAGAAACGTTCTAGATAGGGAATCTCAGAAATACATCCCATTATCACCTCTAAATAATTTTATCAAAGTTTTTGTAAAAGTTTTTACTAAACAGTCCTCATATTAGGGGGGTCCTAACCTAAAGGAGACCAGCATACAGCTCTAGAATATATTAGCCTCCTTATAAAAGTGTTTAAAGGGGGTTATAAGACTAAGACATTGACATGATGATGACCTCCATCCAATTATGACCTGACCAAACCTCCCAAGTTCTGACACTGAATCTATTCCTTCAGAATTTGTTTTGGCCTCTTTGACTGGCTGTAAATCCCATTTATTATCCTTCGGGGACGACATCATTCTTATGCCGGATGACTTACGACATTTCACAAATCATCACCTTCACTATTGACCTCCTGACAGAGGAAGTCTATACCTCCCCAGAGGTTCACTCTGAATCTCATGTAAAAATCAGGCGCTGTGTATGACTTATTGAGGCGACTGTGGAAAAATAATGAAGGGGGTCACTTATTTTATTTCCTTAAGGGAAAGTTAACATTGGACAGCAGAGGTGATTATGGTGCACTGCATGGCAGAATTTTTAGGACTATATGATTTTAAGGATTATTATTTAAATTCAGCATGGTCATTTTGTTCAGACACAATCTGGTTATTGTATTTTAGCACTGTATTGTATTTTTATTTGGATGTTTTATAGATATTACATTTTGATACTTTCTGCTTTTTTTATTGATGCACTGTGCTCTTATTCATTCACTGTGGATTCAAGAACATTAAATTGTTAGAGGCCTTTAGTTGCTTAGAGGATACCTTGGGTTCCTTTTGTGACATTATGGACTACACACCTTGCACTTAGAGTGATGTTTGTTGGTTGACCACTCCTAAGAAAGAAAATAATAGTCCTGAATTTCCTCCACCTATACATAATCTTTCTGTGGATTGGTGGAGACCAGACTCTTTAGAGATGGTTTTGTAGACATTATATTTTGATATTTTCTGCTTTTTTTCATTTTTGAACTGTATGGTGATTTTATTTGGATACTTTCTGATGCTTTTATTTATTCACTGTAGAATCAAAAACATTAAATTGATAGAGGCCTTTAGTTGCTTAGGGGTTATCTTGGGTTCTTTATGTGACCTCCTGTACTACTACTACACGCCTTGCACTAAAAGTGAAGTTTGTTGGTTGACCACTCCTGAGAAAGGTAACAATAGTCCTGTATTTCGTCCATCTATACATAATCTTTCTGACTGAGGATTGGTGGAGTCCAAACTGTTTAGAGATGGTTTTCATCAACAACTCTTCTTCTGAGGTCCTCCGAAATCTTCATCGTTTGGCCAAGATACACTTCCACAAACGTGTTGTGAATATTTGACTTTGTTAGATCCTTGCTCTTAAAATAAAACAGGTCACCCACTCACATTTGATTGTCATCCCATTGATTGAAAACACCAGACTCTAACTTCACCTTCATGTTATCTGATAATCTTAAAGGTTCACATACTTTTGCCACTCACAGACATGTGATATTGAATCATTGTCCTCAATAAAAAATTACAAACTATTAGAGTGATGCGTCTGACAATAGAATGCCACATCATCCATCACTATATCTACAACTTTCTATCCAGCCTCCTGATGAGCTAATAGGCGAAACGCGTAGCGGCAGAGCGGCATCTTGCTATCACCACACTGATAGGCACTACCTGTCTAGTTGTTATTTTTTGCATTGGTCTAATAGTTCTGGTTATTGCTTGTTACTTTGTCCCTGAGTCCACAGTCCAAAAATATCCCCCTGGTGTTCTTACACATAGACATATAAAAGGCGCCATTTTCTGGATGATTAGGCTGACAGCTCACTGATTTGAGATTTCCTTCAGTGATTCTTAGTACCTGCTGTTTTGCCATCAATACTCATTTCTTCTATCTTTATTTATGGTCTTATAGGTACAACAGGGGCAGCTGCCGAGGATCGGGGGCGCCACTGTCATACACTATAGGGGGCCAACCTCCGCTGACAGGCGGGCGACAGAACAGGTCCCTTTGTAGGACTGTGCTAGCAATTTCCTATTCTTGCATTTTTATCAGTTCACTTTATGTACAGCATGTGTTTCAGGATTGTTCATCCTTTTTAATGTATATCTAACAAATATTAGTTTTATTGGTCCTTATTTTTTATAAACTTCTTTATTAGATGATTTGACATATTAATATGCAATCAGATATATATCAAAAACCATACATTATATGCATATATCTTGAAAATTGGTCCTTTTTTCTATGTTAACCAATTTCTTTGAGACCTTCATTGACATTCTACTCTGCTATATTATGTCACCTGTACATGGCAGTATTATCGTGCCAATATATGGCGGCATTATGCTGTCTGTACGTTACAGTATTATCGTTCCAATATATGGCGGTATTATGCTGTCTGTACATGGCAGTATTATCTTGGCAGTATATGACAGTATTATGCCACCTGTACATGGCAGTATTGTCTTTGCAGTATATGACAGTATTATGCCACTTGTACATAGCAGTATTATCTTGGCAGTATATGGTGGTATTATGAACCCTGTAGATGTCAGTATTTTCTTGGCAGTATATGGTGGTATTATGTTGCCTGTACATGGCAGTATTATATTGGCAGTATATGGCAGTATTATGCCCCCTGTATATGTCAGTATTTTCTTGGCAGTATATGGTGGTATTATGTTGCCTGTATATGGCAGTATTATTTTGGCAGTATATGGCTGTATTATGCTGTTTGCACATGGCAGTATTATCTTAGCAGTATATGGCTGTATTATGCTGTTTGCACATAGCATTATTATCTTGGCAGTGTAGAGCCCAGCTGCGCTTGGAATCTGATTTCCCAGAGGAATGCACCGAAGGTAATGACCACTAGAGGACCCAATATGCATACACACATCTTCACCAATCCCTAGAGCCACCAGAGGGAGCCTTTTTAGAGTATATAAGGATGGTGAAGCCACAGAGTTTAGATCAGTTCTCTCAGAGAGGAGAGATTTGTCTACAGTCTAGTCTGAGTCTACGTGGAGAGTAGATCAGTTCTGAGAACGAGAGAGGAGTTGTTAGTTCTCTTGGAGTGAAGCAAGTAGAGAGTTAGCTCTAGGAGCGAGCACAGATCAGTTAGTCTGCAAAGCCAGGTGCAGGACAGACGGAGAAGAGTGATAGCAGCTCCAGGAAGAGCTTGGAAGTAAGAAGAGAGAGAGAGAACAGCAGTTGTTGAAAGAACCTGAAATCTGCAGCTCCAAGATTAGTTCAAACGTGTGGAGGCTAGTACAAGTGGAAAGATAGCCACTCCAGCCTAGTCAGAACTGAGTCAACCGAGTTCAGTTCAGTGAGCAAGCGTGCCGATGCTTTGAGAGCGGTGAAGAAAGAGAGGGAGCAGCCACCTACGGCCAGAGTGTGCTTATGTGAGGGTCGAGTAGGACGAAAGGCGAGTGGAAGAGAAGAAGAGAGTGCCAGAGGTGGAAATAGCATTGATAGCTTACCTCTACTCTGAATAACCGGACACCGGGTCCGAGCTTGCTTGATTCTTCACGACCAGATACCGGAGATCCTGGAGTACTTCAAGTTCCAGGAGCCCATGAGTGTTGATACGTAACTGGGTCAGGAAGACAGGAGTCTGGCAGGTACCGCCATTAGAGACTGTGTTCTTTCCAATAGAAGGCCCTACACAAAGTCAGCCGGGTGTAAAGTTGAAGACAGAGTTAGGCCTCGTTTCTTACAGGTCAGAGACTCACATTATAGAAGTAAGGAGGCCCTACACCTACTCAGTGGAAAGAACTGGATGTGCATCCTTCACCCTGCCAGTATCCTGGGATGTGCCTGCAAATCCATCAGTAAAGGTACAGAAAGAGACTTTTGTGTGTGTGTTCACATTATTACTCCTTCTGCCGAACTCCCCTCCTTCATGCTGCACCCTGACACATCTTATCTACCCCGAAGGAACCCAGCCTTACCTGTGGAAGGCTTAACACCTTGCTGCCCAATACCATCCCTTCAGCGGACCTATATAGCAGCGCTGGTCACCCTGACCAGGCACCACAGGTGGCGTCACGAACATTCTACAAACACTTTAATCCCCTGTAAATATCCCCCTTTTCAGTGAGCGCCCAGGGCCACGGACCGAGCTGTGTCGCCGTGACATCCCCCATAGAAGTGAACGGGCTCTGTTCCGAGTACCCCACGGCCCTGGCGTGCGACTCAGCAGTATATGGCAGTATTATGCTGTTTGCACATGGCAGTATTATTTTGGCAGTATCTGGCAGAATTATGCTGTTTGCACATGGCAGTATTATCTTAGCAGTATATGGCTGTATTATGCTGTTTGCACATGGCATTATTATCTTGGCAGTATATGGCAGTATTCTGCTGTTTGCACATGGCAGTATTATCTTGGCAGTATATGGCAGTATTCTGCTGTTTGCACATGGCAGTGTTATCTTAGCAGTATATGGCAGTATTATGCTGTCTGTACATGGCAGTTTTATCTTGGCAGTATATGGCAGCTTTATGCCACCTGTACATGGCAGTATTGTCTTGGCAGTATATGGAAGTATTATGCCACCTGTACATGGCAGTATTATCTTGGCAGTATATGGTGGTATTATGCCACCTGTACATGTCAGTATTTTTTGGCAGTATATGATGGTATTATGTTGCCTGTACATGGCAGTATTATTTTGGAAGTATATGGCAGTATTATGCTGTTTGCACATGGCAGTATTATCTTAGCAGTATATGGCAGTATTATGCTGTGCGTACATGGCAGTGTTATCTTGGCAGTATATGGCAGTATTATGCCACCTGTACATGTCAGCATTTTCCTGTCAGTATATAGTGGTATTATGGTGCCTGTATATGGCAGTATTATTTTGCCAGTATAGACCAATACTCTGTGGGCTAAAAACAGTTTAATATCACAAGTCAGCGGGATGAGGCCCTGCTGCACTGATTTCCTAGAACCTTTATGTCCTGTGAGTAGAATATGAAATGACTTTACAGAAGAGGAGATTTCATGACTTTTGTTTCCAGGTCATTTTTTAGTAAGATGAGAAAATTTATATTTCATTTGTTTATAGTGTTTAGAAATGTGAAACTCGGCAGCTACTGGAATTCCAGGTGCCTTAATACAGCGGAGCCCGGCGATGTATACATCCCCGCACTAGTAATGAGACCGTGCTGGGAAGACTCTCCGAACGCTCCTCACTTTTATCCATCAGAATTTCCACTTCCCGGTAACAATGTAAATAATTCGTATTTTCCAATGTAAACACGTCATCGCCGGGTCCTCGCTCCACATTACATCTGTCATTTGTAAGGCCAGGCGAAGATATGTATATCACAATGTCTCCCCAAATCGCATACACAGAACACCAGTCACTGGAAGAATCTGATACCGAGTCATTCAGGAAATATGCAGAGTAAGTAATGTGGCCTGCCGCCCGCCTGCCGCTTCTGATTATATGTGTTTGGGTATCACGGCACACAGCATATTTGACAATAAAATGACATTTTCTGTATTGATTTCTCCAATAAAAATAATACAAGATCAGTGGTGTACAGTCGGTTGTCTGGGGAGAGGCAAATATTTTGCACCCCCTTAATCTGTGAACCGTTCCTTCACCCAGTCCAGCATTGAACTCTCTTCTCCACACTGTATAATGGCCAACACACAGCCATCCACACAGTATGAAGGACCCCACAAGAACAACCACACTACAGTATAATGTCCCCCACATAGCCCTCCAAACAGTATAATGTTCCCAACATAGCCCTCCAAACAGTCTAATACCCTTACATAGCCCTCCAAACAGTATAATGGCCTCCACATAGCACTCCAAACAGTATAATGTCCCTCACATAGCTGTTGTGAACGTATTGGAGACGACTTCAGAGCTGAAGCTCCCTCTGGTGGTTGCTGAGGGTATTGAACCCATGTGGAACACCAAGAGTCCTACACCTGCAGCTGACGAGTGGTTGTCAGGTGGTACTGACTGGCCTGATATAAGTGAGCTGACCTCCCATGATCCTCGCCGGTGATCAATTGTTCTTCCTGGTCTAGGTTGGAATTCAGCTTGCTTTTCTGCTGTCTCCTGCTTGCATTCAGTTAAGTCTCTTTCAGTTTTTTTTTTTACTGTGGTTTGAATTCCTTGCTTTTTGCTGCATTGCTTTTTATCTTCAGCCGGGTCCCCTTTTGGGGGCTTTGGCTGGTCTCCGTTCGTTTTTTTGTATTTGTTCATTTGCTTAGTTCTTGTGATATTTAACTGCTGGGTAGCTACGTGTCCACACCAGAGATCTGATATAGGTGGTCGAGACCGTGTGGTCTCAGTGTTTTTGGATTCAGAAGTGTTGGAGTTTTTCCTAGGGTTTTTCTGGGTTGCAGACAGTATTCTCTCCTGTGCTGTCCTATCTAGACAGTTTTGGGCCCCAGCGTTTGCTCAATCTATTTTCTGTCTGTGTTCGTATTTTCGTCTTGTCTAACCGCCATTATATGTTTGGGGGCTTCCTACTCTTTTGGGGTCTACTCCGGGGCAGTTAGCTTTCCTCTTTCCAACTTCAGGGATAGCTAATGTCTCTGGCTGTGCCGAGGTGTCTAGGACCACCGTAGGTACGCTCCACGGCTGCCTGTAGTTGTGCGGTTAGTTTAGGGGTCTGCAACCTATTAGTTTCCAACCTCTCTGGTGTTGGGCTGCCTATGCTGTTTTTTGTTCCTGTCTCCTCAGCTACCATAACATAACAGAATCACCGGCCCCCAGTGTTCACCCTCTTGTGCTTGATGCGAATAAGATCGTGGAGATTATTAATCCCGTTTCCTTCCGTTTGCTTCTTCCAGGAACATTCAAGATTCACAACGTATTTTACAAATCTTTATTGAAGAGATTTGTCGAGCCATAGGAACCACTGGCTCGACAAATCTCTTCAATAAAGATTTGTGAAATACGTTGTGAATCTTGAACGTTCCTGGAAGAAGCAAACGGAAGGAAACGGGATTAATAATCTTCACGATCTTATAAGGTCCAATGAACCTAGGCTTAAATTTTGGAGATGCAATCTTCATAGGGATAGTTTTTGAGGACAACCAAACCAAGTCACCCACTTTAAATCGAGGACCATCAGTCCTATGTCGGTTAGCAAACCGTTGGGCCCTCTCCTGAGAGAGGGACAACTTATGCACTACTTGATCACAAATCTGCTGCATTCTTTCCACAATAGAGTCAACACCAGGACAGACATAAGCCTCCACCTGCCCTGAAGAAAATCGAGAATGAAACCTGAAATTGCAGAAAAATGGAAACATGAAGGTGGCAGAGCTAGCCCTATTATTCAAAGCAAACTCAGCCAAAAGCAAAAAGGAGACCCAGTCATCTTGATCAGCAGATACAAAACATCTCAAATAAGTCTCCAAGGTTTGGTTTGTTCTCTCAGTCTGTCCATTGTCCTGAGGGTGTCTGACAGAAGAGTCCAGTTTGTGCCCAGATTTTGGAGGACATTTTGTTCTAAACTTGGAGTTCAGTTGTCTTTCTCCTCTGCATTTCACCCTCAGACCAATGGACAGACTGAGAGAACAAACCAGACCTTGGAGACCTTGCTATGCTCCTATTTGAACGCTTATCTTCTTGGCGCCATTTACTTGGAGATGAACCCTGCGACAATTGAGCCCCAAACCCCACGTCTGATGTGTCAACCTCTACAATGAATAGCTGAGTGACGTCAAGCTGTATAAGAATTGGCGCAGAAGCAAAATAGTTCTTCGAGGTTGCAAATGCCTCACAGGCCAGATTGGACCACTTAGAAAAATCCTTCCCTTTCCTGGTCATAACCATCAGTGGTTTGGCCACTACCAAAAAGTCCTTGATGAACTTTTGGTAATAATTAGTGAAACCAAAAAAACCTTTGTAAAGCTTTTAAGTTTTCAGGATGATCCCAATCTAGCACAGCCCAAACTTTTGCCGGATCCATGTGAAAACCGGTGTACGACAAGAGATATCCTAGAAAACATATCTCCGAACCGAAAACATTCATTTCTCTGATTTAACATATAGTTTATTCTCCCTAAGACCTGGCTGACATGTACCTGATTTGACTCGAGGTCCGGCGACTAAATCAATATGTCATCCAGATAGACTACCACAAATCTACCTGCCAGATAATGCAAAATGTCGTTTACAAAGTGCTGAAAACCATGGGGAACATTAGTCAACCCAAATGGTATAACAAGGTTTTCGTAGTGTCCTTCTGGTGAATTAAAAGCAGTGTTCCACTCATCCCCCTCTTTAATAAGGATGAGATTATAGGCCCCTCTAAGGTACAGTTTGGAAAACCACTTAGCCCCAACAATCTGATTAAAGAGGTCCATAATGAGAAGGAAAAAAATATGGATCCTGTACAGTGAGGTGATTTAGTTCCCGGAAATCCAAGCAGGAGCTTAACCCCCCTCAACTTTTTCCTTAAGAAAAACCTTGCTTCAATGGAAGATGAGGAGCGTCTGATATGTCATGATATTGCAGGAGGATTTAAAGGGACAATGGGTTCCTACCTTGTCTCTCAAGTTAGGGGAACCTAGGCTGTCCCTGTCCCAGAGATTACCCCTGATGGTGGGGATGCTGGGGTCTTGTACCTCGCTATGCTCCTATCTGAACGCTTATCTGTTCCCTCCCTCACCCAGGCAGGTATGGGACAGAAGCATATGGAATAACACAATCCTGACACACAGGGTAAAACAGACAGGGATAAAAGAAAACCACAATCATACAAATAGACTCACAAAACGACTGAGTGGGAATCAAGGGAGGGTTAGGTGGGACAAACCAAATGGGAAGATGATTAGGAGAAACACACACAAACCAAATCCACGCAGACAGCTACCTCTTGATTACTCTGCATACACACTCCAAGTCTGCCATTCATCAGATAACCTGCTTTAATTACCTGTTAACAACAGGGGGTGCCGGCAGTGATCTAATACCCCCAGCCTTCATATCTCACAACCTCACCTATGACAGCTACAACAGAGTCAGTGATCATAGTTATTTTATAGCAGATAGAAAGCCTGTACCAGGTACAGTAAGGTGGCTGATATCAGAGAGACTCAGCTTATCTGCTTCTTCTATACTTGTGCCTATGAGGCTGCAGCAAAGTGTATAGAAAACAAGAATAAGCAGCTAATATTGGACTATACACGGTTCCAGAGCAGAACTAATTAGTGACATTTATTATCTCCGGGTAAGATAATAATAAAATCCCACAGCGACAACAACTTCAGCTAATAACCCCACGCTCTAAATGGAGAGACACAACTCATCATGGGAAATTCATGTCCTGTCCTGTAGCTGCCGCCGACCGTAGAAGACACCCGCAGATCCGGAGACCTTTCCACTGACGGCACTAAACAGGCCGAAATCGTCATATAAAAGACACTGTACATAGATAAGAGATAGATGTGGAAAACACGATGTAAAGTCAGAATGTTTTAAAATAAAGTGTTAATAGTATTTTTTCATGAATTAACAAAATGCAAAGTGAATGAAGAAAAGAGAAATTTAACTCCCATCAGTATCTGGTGACCGCCCGCCACCTCCATCATCAGTATCTGGTGACTGCCCGTTGCCTCCATCATCAGTATCTGGTGACTGCCCGCCACCTCCATCATCAGTATCTGGTGACCACGCGCCACCTCCATCATCAGTATCTGGTGACCACGCGCCACCTCCATCATCAGTATTTGGTGACTGCCCGTCACCTCCATTATCAGTATCTGGTGACCGCCCGTCTCCTCCATCATCAGTATCTGGTGACCGCCCGTCACCTCCATCATCAGTATCTGGTGACTGCCCTCCACCTCCATCATCAGTATCTGGTGACCGCCCGTCGCCTCCATCACCAGTATCTGGTGACCGCCCATCGCCTCCATCATCAGTATCAGGGGACTGCCTGTCGCCTCCATCACCAGTATCTGGTGACCGTCCATCGCCTCCATAATCAGTATCTGGTGACCATCCGTCTCTTCCATCGTCAGTATCGTCAGTAAGGGGAGGAGATGGCTGCATCTGAAGCAACCAGTAGTCTAAAGACAGGTGGAAGAGGGTGTTGATCCAGAAGGGTAAAGTCCGACTGTGCAGGCGCATTTTGAGGATGAAGGCCCGGAGTGCATGTTCAGGAAGCAACCATTCCAGTGCGCAAGCGGTCACTGTGATGGTGAGTGCTTGGAGTAACGTGAAAGATGTGGAGAGAGTGCCAGTGTGAGTCTGAGTATAATAGAAAGAACCAGGGAACTGGTCCTAAGAGCGTGACAGCCACGGTCGGACGTGACTGCAAGTGCAGTGGTGTTCAAGGGTCAACATGACCTCAGGTGCTCCAAGAAAGGTGGAGAATCCAGAGTATATATTTTCCTAAAAGTTTTGCTTTGTACTCCACGTTACTTGAACTGTTCCTATTATTTGGTTTCTTGTTTGGAGCCTGGGTGTCAGGGACACCGCACTGCACTTGCTCACTGAGCCAGTGCGCGTGTCCTGAGTAAACAAACTGTGCCCCAAAAGATACCTGTGGAGCGAGGCAGCGGCAGGGAAGACGTGTGTTTCAGAGGACCAGGACCTGAAGCACGTGACTGCCTGGGGGTGTGGCCTAAGCTCAGGAGAACTAGGAGATGGAGGGAAACTCCTAGAAGTGTAACTACGAAATAAAGTTACCAAGGGGCATAGACAGAACGGATAGTCAGGATAGCCAGGTCATACACAGAGCGAGCAACGCAGTACAAGAGGAGCAGAAAAAAAAGTAAGTTAATGTGTATGCAAAATGTAAATGCATATTAACACATGACCATTACACAGAAAAACAGGCACAAAAAAACAAATATCCAAAAATGAAATAAAAAATCTTTTTGCAAAAATGCATGAAGGTAGTAATAATCATAAGGGTATTTAGTAAACATAATTTTGATCAAAATAATGTACAAGCCATCCCGCCATGTAGTTCATAGTGTATTCCGTGCATATAAGGGTGTGACCGCCCTGTTTTCTGAGTTGAGAAAATCCATCCTGTCTGGCCAGAGCTTCAACTGGTGGGTTCAGTCCCTCTGCCCTTGTTCACATTTAAGTCACTTGACAAGTGGAAAGGTTTTCAATATTAGAGTAGGACTGTCCCACAGAGGGTTGCCTTGACGTGGCGGGATGGCTTGTACATTATTTTGATCAAAATTATGTTTACTAAATACCCTTATGATTATTACTACCTTCATGCATTTTTGCAAAAAGATTTTTTATTTCATTTTTGGATATTTGTTTTTTTGTGCCTGTTTTACAAGAGGAGCAGGTAGAGAATAATCAGAACACAGCCAAGGGGTCATACACAGAGAGGGCAAACAGTACAAAAGGGTCAGGCAAAACTCGTAAGAGGGGCACAGTCAAATCAGAACCAGACAGACAAAACGTAGCACTGGCACAGGCACAGGGTCAGACACACTCAGCCAAAGGTCAGTGTATAAACAACAAAGATTTGCCTCACAGTGAGGCTATAAAAAGCCTCCCAGGACCCAGAAAGAGGCCAACTGAGTTAACCCCGCGACTAACTGGCCCGAGAACCCAGTAAACCATGGGGGGCCTCTGGACCCCCAGGTTTCCCAGGATTCCGAGCATGGAATGCCTGAACCAGACGGTCAGCGTGAACCGATCTGGCCAGCACCAAAGACCGGTCCTCAGGACCGTACCCCCTCCAATGCACCAGGTACTGTAAAGACCCCCGATACCGCCGGGAGTCTACAATATGTTGTACCTCAAATTCCATGTGCCCATCAATCAAGACTGGGGAGGGAACAGCAACTGGATCTTCTACTACCGATCCCAAGGGTTTAAGCAAGGATCTATGGAATACGTTATGGAGTTTCAAAGCAGGGGGGAGGCGAAGACGATACACCACAGGGTTAATTACCTCAATGATCTCATAGGGACCTATGAACTTGGGCCCCAGTTTGGTGGAGGGCAGACAAAGACTTATGTTTCGCGTGGAGAGCCACACCTTGTCCCCACACTGCAACACCTGAGCAGGGTCCCTTTTTTTATCTGCAAAACGCTTTTAAGTCTAGTGAGCCTTGAACATATTTAACCAAACTTTTGACCACAGATCCCTAATTCGGTTGACACAGTCTTCAGCTCCTGGACAGCCCAAATCTAAACGTGAGAATTCACCAAAATGAGGGTTCAAACCATAATTAATAAAAAAAGGTGACCTACCGGTAGATTGGTACAGTTGTTGAAGGCAAACTCCGCTAAAGGTAGGGCATCACACCAGTCGCTTTGCAGAGCAGAAGTCAAACATCGAAGAATTTGTTTAAGCGACTGGTTGGTGCGCTCCATCTGCCCGTTACTTTCTGGGTGGTAGGCTGAGGAAAAGGACAAAGATATCCCCAACCTTTTGCAAAAAGCCCGCCAAAACTTGGCCACAAATTGTGCACCTCTGTCAGATACAATATTCATAGGTAACCATACAATCTGTGCGAGGAAATGCTTAGCGAGAGTCTCTGCAGAAGGTACAAAATGCGCTAACTTAGAAAACCTGTCCACGACTACCCAGATAACCGTGTTACCCCGAGAAGAAGGAAGGTTGGTAATGAAGTCCATGGACAAGTGGGTCCATGACCTTCCTGGAATTGGCAAAGGCACCAATTCCCCGGCCGGCTGGCAATGAGAGCTCTTAGAACGGGCGCATACCCCACACGCAGCGACATGCTTCTTAATATCCGAGGCCATCAAAGGCCACCAAAAGACTCTAGCCACTGCCTCTCGTGTGGCAGAAATGCCCGGGTGAGCACTCAGTTTAGAATCATGGAACTCACACAGGAGCTTGGTGCGTAACTTCTGAGGAACAAACAATTTGTTTTCGGGTTTGGACCTTGGAGCTAAAGATTGAGCCCCCACAATCTCCTGCTCCAATTCCGACGACACTTCAGCTATAACGATATTGGGTTGAAGAATGGGGGACGGCAGATCAGGGGCGGATAGCGGCTCAAAACTACGTGATAAAGCATCAGCTTTCACATTTTTAGACCCTGGACGAAAAGTTATAGAAAATTGAAATCTGGAAAAGAAAAGTGACCAACGGCCTGCCTAGGAGTCAGTCTTTTAGCAGATTTGATATACGCTAGATTTTTGTGGTCGGTGATGACCGTGATGGGGTGAGCCGCCCCCTCCAAAAAATGCCTCCATTCCTCGAACGCCAACTTGATTGCTAAGAGTTTTCTATTACCAACATCATAATTCCTCTCAGCCTGAGAAAAATTTTTTGAGAAATAGGCACAAGGTTTGAGGTTAGTCAGAGAAGTAGGTCCCTGTGACAACACTGGCCCCACCCCAACCTCCGAAGCATCAGCTTCAACCACAAACAGCTTGGATGAGTCAGGTTGAACCAGAACAGGAGCCGATGTGAAACAATTTTTCAAAGTTAAAAAAGATGGTTTGGCTGACGGAGACCATTCCTAACATCTGCCCCTTTACGTGAGAGATCCATGAGGGGTTTCACATCTGAGAAAAACCTTTGATAAACCTGCGATAGTACTTTGCGAATCCCAAGAAGCTCTGGAGTCCTCTAAGGTCCCGAGGCTGAACCCACTCCATAATGGCTTGCACCTTCTTGGGATCCTTACGAAACCCCTGTGGAGAGATTATGAGACCCAAAAATGATAGTTCCTGAATGAAGAAAGAACATTTCTCCAGCTTAACAAATAACTGATTTTCCCTGAGTCTTTGAAACACTGTTTTAACATGTGATAAATGAGAATGTCTGTCAGAGTAATATATCAATATATCATCCAAGTAGATCACAACAAAACGGCCAATGAGGTCCGAAAAAACTACATTAATGAAATTTTGAAACACAGCTGGAGCATTGGTGAGACCGAATGGTGTGTAGCCCAGCTACGCAGGCACACATGAAAATCCAGGAGAGTGCACAGGAAGGTAACAGCAACGCTTGATATTCATTCACTGTCACTCACTCTTTCAGACACACCCATCTGAGATATAGGAGGGAGTGACACGTAGCTTAGGTGGTTAGTCAGTCAGCCAACCTAGGAGGGAGAGTAGTGGAATCTGTTTTCCTGTCTTCGGACGGATCAGCTCAGTGTCAGTCCAGTCGGGACTTAGAGTATACTGAGGGCTGCTCAGCGAGTCCTAGAGAAAGCTGACCTCGCCATTGTATTCTACAAGTGCTTATGTTAAGAGCGTGAAGCAGGGCGAAGGGCACAGTGGAGAAGATATAGAAGTGCTACAGGTATTGGATTACTTGCACTAAATTGCCGGACACCGGGGTCCGAAGCGTTGCTACAGTTTCAAGCTTAGTAACAAGAAAACCGGAGGCATCTGGACTACAGGTCGCAGAGAGCAGCCCTAAGTGTCAATACGTAACCGGAGTCAGGTGGAACAGGGACTTTGAGTCAAGTGCACGACAAAAGTAAGGACTTAGTTTCATCACTTAGAAGGCTCCACCACAACGTTGGCCGGGCAGTACAGCTATAGAGAAAGCTGGAGTTTCAGAGTTAACTTCGCTTCACGCAAGTTGGACTCACATGTATATGGAAGTAAAGGAGGCCTCTAACCTGCTCAGCTGTTACCCGAATGTGCACTCTCCACCCCGACCAGCTCCCCGGGATCTTCTTGAACCATCTACCAGTAAAAGGTATGAAAAGAAGCTGCATTGTGTGCGACTGAATTATTATCTACACTCTGCATCATCGTCACCATAGACTTCCAGGGACCAGTCTCACCTGTGGGAGACCCACCATCTTGCTGCCCCATAACATCCCCTGTGAAAGTCCTTATAGCAGCGCTGGTCCAACTAACCAGATACCACAGGTGGCGTCACGAACTACCTATCCTAATAATCCCCTGTAAATATCCCCCATTGTATGAGCGCCCAGGGCCACGGACCGAGCCACCGCTACCAGTGACAACTCCCATAGATTTCCATGGGCTCGGTGCCGAGTACCCCATTGCCCTGGTACTAAGTGCGACTCATCTCTGGCGTCACGAACAGGATGCGAAACTTGCAATTGTGAGTCCTGTGTGCCTATATTGAACTGTTTGGTGAAAAAGACTGTTTGCAGCATTTGGCGCCAAATACCGCCATTTTGCCGCCATGTTGGCGCCCTGAGGCGCTGGTGAAGAAGGTGGGCGTGCATTCGTGGGCGTGTACCCCCCCTGAGGCGCGAAAGTTATGGCCGCCCTCTCCAAATGCTACTATAATGTGCGGTCCTGCCCCACTGCTAAAGAAATCCGCCTCCTCTTCATCCTCTATGCGAAGAGGAGGAGACGCAAATCCCGCCTCCACGGAAGAGACCAGATCGTTCCTGATGGAAACTACACTCTGGCCTGGGACGAGATGGCGGAAGGACAGGAGAATCTGTGCCGAGGACCGGAAGATTTCCTACCTGTGCCGGAGCTGTCCCCAGATAGGGACACCGACCCCGCCATGATGGAGCTGCGGAAGGAGAATGAGGAGCTAAGAAGGAAGCTCCAGAGTCGTGCTGATCTACAGGAGACGGAGAGACGCTGGCGCGCCCAGACACAGCGGCTGCTGTGGGACGCAGTGTTCTCTCCCACAAGCCTAACGCCGTCTCCTGATTTCCCAAGTTCCCTGCTGAAGAAGGCTATGAAAAGACCGGAGGATGCTACCAAAAGTGCTGTACCTGATCCCACCGATGCAGAGGTGGAGGAGAAGGAGGCTGAGGAGGTCCTGCCCGGTCCGGAGTGCCAGCCAAGCCAGGAGACCACAGCAGAGTACCGCTCCCCGGTAAGGTCACCGGAGGGGTCCCAGCATCGTTGCCGGAAGTCGACTGGGACGAGATGGAGCGATTAGATGATGTCACCTATGCCGTTCAGTGGGAAAGTGAGTGGCGCCGTCGTGAAGAGGAGCAGCGATGCCAAAAGCAGGAGAGAGAAAGAGACATCCAGCGGTCCCGACAGAAGCAGCATGAGGAATTCATAGCTGACAAGGAGACCGTCCGCCGGGATAAAGGTACCCTACGGGAACAGCGGCGGCAGGGGTGCGTCACCGAGTTCCAGCTCCGCAAGGGCTGGGGCTTCATCCGCGAGCCAGGCCTCTTCGCAGGGGTCTTTGTAAGCCGCAGGGACGTAGAATACCACCTGCCCATCGGTCATCCTGGGAGGGACCTGATTAATGGGGACATTGTGAGCTACACCCGTCACTGGGGTTTAAAGGGGTGGTATGCCCTGAACGTCTCCATCGTTAGTGACCCCGTCCCCGACGCCGGTACCGAAGCGTCCCAGTTCAGAGCTCCCACTGCACCAGGCGTGCCTCGGCATCGCCCCCTAAATCGCAATCTGCGACTTGCTGTAAGGTTCTGTGTACATGTTCCTGAAACTCAGTTTTTCCGTCAGCCATTTTACTTTCTGTCTTGCTGCAGCTATCTTGCCCTCAGTCAATATGGAGTTTCCAGCTTGCATGTTCCCGCCCTGATTCTCTCCCTCTTGCTTCTTAAGCAGCCACAGTTGAACTAATCAGTGCTTCAGAATCAAGCCTGCAGTGAACCTGTGACCTGACTCCTGGAAGCCTTGGACCTTGTACTCCAGTTATTTCCTATTGTGGAACTTTGGAACACTCGTGGACTTTGGAACCTTGCTATTTTGATGTATCCACGTTTGCATGGACTTACGGTAACAGAGAAGAGATCCTGAACCTGTTGTGCAGAGTGATTGCTGAACTTAAGTTACTCTGGCCTGCTGTGTCTCCTGCTTTTGTATCTGCAACCTGTGTGACTATCATTGCCACTTGTATGAAGTAATACAAGATCTTCTATATCAAACCTGTGACTCCTGTGTTTTCATCGCACCCAAGCACAAGACACTATATGAACTGTACTCCTTACATGACAAGATTTGAAGCCATACGTTAGTGTCTGCTGGGTCTGGAAGGCTGTGTCTGCTGTACTGTGGATATCAGACGTCCGGTTGTACTTTCTGTGATGATAGTGGTTGTGACTTCTCACAACTATTCCAGGTGAGCAGTTCCCTTAATTTTTTTTTTCTCTGCAGTGTTACCACAGGTAAACACTATTGTTTTTTTTTCTTCTCCTTCTAGTACTCCTGTCTTAAAAGATCTGGAAGATGGAGGCCCGCATAAAAGAACTTTGCGGAGTGACCGATAATATCCTTGCAGATTTACAGAATATAAAAACTCGTTTTACAAACTTACAGGACCTCAATAATCACAATTTGCAAGTGGTTGGACAGACTAGCCCAGGATTTGCGAGCCAGGATTGAGGCTCTAGAGGAGCGAGTTCAGGCTCCTGCCGTAGCCCCGAGTTCTGGGATTCCTAAGTTGCCCCCTTTTCGTTTGCGGTGAACGTGAGAAATTCAGGGGATTTATTAACCAATGCAATCTTTTTTTTTCTGCACATGCTTCACAATTTCCCACTGAACGATCTAAAGTGCTTACTATTATTATGTTGCTTACCAATAAGGCTTTGATGTGGGCAAACCCTCTGATTGAGACTGAGGATGATTGTTTGAATCACCTTGATGATTTTATTTCAGCCATGGGGCAGGTGTTTGATGACCCCAATCGAGGTGCAACAGCTGAAGCAGCCATGTTAGCTTTGCTCCAAGGTAAGCACTCGGTAGCTGAATATGCCTTGGATTTCAGGAGATGGGCCCTTGATACCACCTGGGACAGTTCCGCCAAAAAATCTATTTTTCGAAAAGGGTTATCTCCTCTGATTAAGGATGAACTTGCTTGTGCCGATCCTCCCACTGCGTTAGGTGACTTTATTAACTACTGCATCCGTATTGATACTCGTCTGACTGAACGCAGGCAAGAGAGATGGTTCGAAAGCAATCGCACTAATCTTTTCCTACCTTCCTCCCCAGCTAAGGAACCTTTGAGTAGGATCACACGGGAACCTGAACCTGAACCCATGCAGGTAGACTCGTTACAACGACGGGTTAGTGATGCACGCAAGGAACATCGTTTTAAGGAGAATCTATGTTTCTATTGTGGTAAGTCAGGGCACTTCATTATAATCTGCCCCAGCCGTTCTCGTAAGACTACTGCAGCACTCTTTCACTGTGAGTGTTGCGAGAGGAGATCTGTCAGGTCCGAGCCTCAGGCTCCAGAGAGATCTGCAGCAACAGATCTTGATTTCTCGGACTTAAACTCCGTTACTTCTGAGGACATTGGCTGTGTAAACGCTGCAATTTTTCAAGTTTCCTCAGCGGTGTCCCAGCTGAGTTGTAAGAAAAACAATTCTCATTGCTTTCTTTCCATCAAACTCTGGGTTGACTCAGCTTGGGTGTCTAGCTCTGCTATGATCGACTCAGGGGCAAGTGGGAATTTTATGGATGTTTCCTTTGCTCTGAAACAGGGGATACGCTCAGTGAAGAAGGCTACTCCAGTACAGATGGAAACTGTGGATGGCTCCCTGCTGACCTCTGGACCAGTGGATCAGGAAACAGAGCCTTTGAAGGTCCTCATGGGTAAAGATCATCAAGAGAAACTGTCCTTTATGCTTATCTCTTCTCCCCACTTTCCCATTATTCTAGGGCTACCATGGCTGCAGGCTCAGAACCCTACCATTAACTGGGAGACCAAGGAATTACATTTTCCAGAGAAACAGATGAGTCCAAAAGTTTCAGCTTGCTCTGTTCCTAAAGGAACCATGTCAGTCCCTGAACTACCAGCTGTTTACCAGGATTATGTGGATTTATGTGACAAGAAGAACGCTGACCAGCTTCCTCCTCACCGTCCATATGATTGTCCAATTGAATTATTGCCTGGAGCAGAGATACCTTTTGGTAAGATCTACCCCCTAGCGGGGCCCGAGCTAAAGGCTTTAAAGGATTACATAGACGAAAATCTAGCCAAGGGCTTCATACGCCCCTCTTCATCTCCTGCAGGTGCACCCATCTTCTTTGTGAAGAAGAAAGATGGATCTTTGAGACCCTGCGTAGACTATAGGGAACTCAATAAGGTTACGATTAGAAACCGTTATCCATTGCCTTTAATCCCTGAGTTATTGGAGAGAGTGCGGCATGCCAAAATTTTCTCTAAACTAGATCTCCGTGGGGCCTATAACTTAGTCCGTATTAGACCTGGGGATGAATGGAAGACTGCATTCAGGTCACGCTATGGACACTTTGAATATCTAGTTATGCCTTTTGGTCTAAGTACCCGCCCCAGCCACTTTCCAACACTTGGTGAATGACATCTTCAGGGATCTCCTAGATACATTGTGGTGATTTATTTGGATGACATTCTAATTTTTTCTAACTCCACAGAGGAACATCATGGACATGTGAGAATGGTCTTGGAACGTCTAAGACAAAATCATCTTTACATCAAACTTGAAAAGTGTGAATTCCATAGGACCGAAATTCAATTTCTGGGGTATGTACTGTCTACACAAGGAATTATTATGGATGGAAGCAAGACCCAAGCCATCAAGGATTGGCCAATTCCTAGAAATGTGAAGGAGGTGCAGCGCTTCATCGGGTTTGCCAACTTCTATAGACGTTTCATTAGGAATTTCTCTGAGGTAGTGTCACCTATCACCCAACTTACCCGGAAGGAGTCTAGGTTCTCTTGGACTCCCCAAGCCCAGGAAGCATTTTCCTGTTTAAAGGATAAATTTACCACCGCACCTATCTTAGTACATCCCAACCCCGAACTTGCCTTCATAATAGAGGTGGATGCTTCAGATTGTGCTGTTGGAGCTATACTCTCTCAGAGAACAGGTGAGAAGAATGTCTTGCATCCCTGTGCCTTCTTTTCCCAGCAGTTGTCTTCGGCTGAAAGGAACTACGATGTGGGCAATAGAGAGTTGTTGGCCATTATTGCCGCCTTCAAAGAATGGAGACACCTTCTTCAGGGAGCTGCACAGCAAATAGTCGTCCTGACAGACCATCGTAATCTTGAATTCATCAGGTCGGCTAAGTGCCTGACTCCTCGCCAGGCTCGCTGGAATCTTTTCTTAAACCAATTTAATTTTATCATTTCTTATAGACCAGGATCACGCAATGGAAAGGCTGATGCACTCTCTAGGATTTATTCAGCAGAGACCCGTCCACTTACTCCTCCTAAGACTATTCTTCCTGACTCTAGATTCCTGGGAGTGATTCATAATCAAGACCTACTTAAGGACATCAAGGAGGCATACCATGCGGATTCCTTGTTGGCACAACCCCCAAGGGACGTAAGTCTTGTCTTTAAGAATGGTGTGTGGATTCAGGGACAACGTCTGTATATTCCTGAAACAGTCAGATTGAAAGTATTGCAACTCATTCACGATTCCAAGATAGCTGGGCATAGAGGAATTCTAAAAACACAGGAATTTCTTTCTCGGTTCTTTTGGTGGCCCACTTGCAGGAAGGATGTTTTAAACTATGTCACTTCATGTGAAGTCTGTGCAAGATGCAAAACACCTCGCTCCTCACCAACTGGTCTGTTGCAACCCCTTCCCACCCCGTCCCGCCCGTGGGGATCCATTTCTATGGACTTCATTGTGGAGTTACCAACCTCTCAAGGGAAGAACACCATTCTAGTGGTGGTTGATCGTTTAACAAAGGCAGCTCATTTTATCCCTTGTGTCGGCTTACCTACTGCAAGACAGACATCAGATTTGATGATTAAAGATGTGTTTCGCTTACATGGAGTACCGGATGAGGTTATTTCGGATAGAGGGGTGCAATTCACTTCAAGGTTTTGGCAAAATTTCTGTGCAGCATTGGACATTAAAGTAAATCTTTCTTCTGCTTTTCATCCCCAGACTAATGGACAGACCGAACGAACCAATCAGACCCTGGAGCAGTATCTCCGCTGCTTTATCTGCCATCTACAGGATGATTGGGTGGATCTACTTCCACTGGCTGAGTTCTCTTATAACAACTCTCAGAGCGCCTCCACTAAGCAGTCTCCTTTCTACTCCAATTTAGGTTATCATCCTAATATTCTTCCTCGTTTTCCCATAGAAACGCCTTTGCCAGCAGTGGCTGAAAGAATCACGTCTTTACAAAAGAATATGGATCTTTTAAGGGAAATCTGGAATTGGCTCAGGAAAGGTACAAGAAAGCCGCAGATAAATTTCGTAAACCTGCACCAGCTTTCAAGGTAGGAGACCTGGTCTGGCTGTCAACCAGAAATCTTAAGTTAAGGATTCCATCATCGAAGTTAGGACATAAATACATTGGACCCTATAAAATCAGTAAAATTATAAGTGCTGTCGCTTGTCGTCTTCAACTGCCCAGAACTATGAGAATCCACCCTGTCTTTCATGTATCCCTACTAAAGGCTGCAACACCCAATACGTTTCCTGGACGTTCTTCTCCTTGCCCTGACCCAGTGCTGGTCGATGGTCAGGAAGAATTTGTGGTGGAAAGGATTCTATATTCCCGGTTGTACAGAAATCAGTTACAATATTTGATTAAATGGCAGGGCTACCAGTGGAGGACAACTCATGGGAACCAGTCAGTAACGTTAATGCTCCTCGCTTGCTCCGTCAGTTTCATCAGAGGTACCCACACAAGCCTGGTCTGAGGTCATCCGGAGGTTGTCCCTAAGGGGGGAGTAATGTAAGGTTCTGTGTACATGTTCCTGAAACTCAGTTTTTCCGTCAGCCATTTTACTTTCTGTCTTGCTGCAGCTATCTTGCCCTCAGTCAATATGGAGTTTCCAGCTTGCATGTTCCCGCCCTGATTCTCTCCCTCTTGCTTCTTAAGCAGCCACAGTTGAACTAATCAGTGCTTCAGAATCAAGCCTGCAGTGAACCTGTGACCTGACTCCTGGAAGCCTTGGACCTTGTACTCCAGTTATTTCCTATTGTGGAACTTTGGAACACTCGTGGACTTTGGAACCTTGCTATTTGATAAATCCACGTTTGCATGGACTTATGGTAACAGAGAAGAGATCCTGAACCTGTTGTGCAGAGTGATTGCTGAACTTAAGTTACTCTGGCCTGCTGTGTCTCCTGCTTTTGTATCTGCAACCTGTGTGACTATCATTGCCACTTGTATGAAGTAATACAAGTGTGTAGCCCTGGTACACAATACCAGGAGGATGAGTGGAGAGGTAACGGTTAAGGGCTCTTCATGATATCATGTACACTTCGGACACACCCACCAGGGGTGTGGAGGGGAGTGCTTAGTAGTCTGAGTTCAGTTCAGTCAGTGACTCGAAGGAGTGAGGAAGTGCAGTCTTTGTGCAGTTCAGAAAGTGGAGGCCAGTACAGGTGAGCCAGTTCACCTCAGCCTGGTCAGAGCTGTGCCCCACTATAAGACGGACTGAGATATCTATTAAGAGTTGAGCATATCGAAGGGCATAGTGGAAGAGAACAGAGAAGTGCCATAAGTATAGGATACCTGCACATTGTTACCGGTCACTGGGGACCGAAGGATCACTAAAGCTTCACGCTTAGTGGTAAGAAAACCAGAGGCTTATCGGACCTTAGGTCGTGGCAAGCATCCCTGAAGAGTCAGTACGTATCTGGGGTCAGGGAGAGTGAGAACCTTGAGCCTGATCAGCAAGAATAGGAACTCAGCTCTCTCACAGGAAGGCTCCGACCACAAAAACTGACCGGGCAGAACAGCTTTGGAATAGCTGGAGATATAGAGGGAACTACGCTTCAGGCTGGTTGGACTCATCAACATTGGACAGTAAAGGAGGCCCCTAACTTGCTTAGCCGTTGCCTCAAAGCTCATCCTCCATCAACCCCATCAGCCTCCCTGGGACCTGCCTTACCATCTTACAAGTAAAGGTATGGAAAGACGCTGACCGTGTGAGACTGAGTTATTTACTTGCATGCCTGCACAACCCTGCTTTAACTACCGACCTGAGGGAAGAGTCCCACCTGTAGGGGACCCGACATCTAGCTGCATCACCATCCCCTCAGAGATCTACAGCAGCGCTGGTACAAATTACCAGAGACTACAGGTGGCGTCACGAACTGTAAATATATCTATCCCCTGTAAATATTCCCCAACATACGCCAGACCGCTAGGGCCACAGACCGAGCCACCGCTACCTGTGACAAACCCCATAGACTTCCATGGGCTCGGCTCTGAGTACCCCATTGCCCTGGTAACCCACAATTGTGGTGGCGGGTCGACACACAAGATCTTCTATATCAAACCTGTGACTCCTGTGTTTTCATCGCACCCAAGCACAAGACACTATATGAACTGTACTCCTTACATGACACTTGCTCTACATCGCAACAGGCGACCTACCCGGCATCGCCCCCTGCATCGCAATCAACAAAGTATCCCGCAACGCAAACTGCGACTCATTCTGTATCGCAACCGGACGATGCGACCACAGTTAAATCGCAGTCTAAGCCTGCATCTTTAATGAGAAGCCAATATTTGCCTGAAATACCCGTTGCGTCCCAGGTGGTTCGCACAAGGACAGTGGCCACGCAAACACTGATATCGGGCCATGACTTATTTGTTATGGGATCCAAAGAGCATCGCGTCGTTCCAGCCCCAGGAGTGGAAGACGTCATTGAAAGTTTGTAAAAGTGAAGACCGGTAGGACCCAGACAGGGGTTTACCGCATCCAAGAAATGTAAAAAGTTTTGAAGAAATAATTGCCATTTTTGCACTTTATTACTGTGTATGTATAGTGTTTACATATTGAGTAGAATACCCGGCTGGGTACAAAGGAAGAGAATTTGACAAGTTAAAAAAATAATGTTTACATAATGTGCATAGTTGCATAGTATACCCTGGTTGGGTAAAGTAAAAAGTTAAAGTATATGTGAATACTGGATTTCTAAAATGTATATATGTATTTAACCCTTCATGGACTGAGAGGCTGTGGACTGTGCCGGCCCAAGAACTTATCTTTGTAAATAGTTTGCGCTTCGGTGCATTATCTTGGTTTTACATGAAACCACTACTACTATCTACCTCTGAAGAAAAACCCGTATGGTGTGGCCTAGAGTGAGGTCTGCAGTCAGAAGTCCTGCAGCCCACCCAGGACCCACGTGGGAGGTTTTTGGTGCGGGTCCTCCACAAGTATCTTGTATATATGAGAATGTTTGATATTTTGATACTTTTGATACTTTTGTATTCTTCATTGTACAAATTGTAACGTTTAAGAAGTCTTACCTCCCGAATGGGAAGAGTTAAAATGTTGTTGTTTAATGCAAAACAAAAATGTTCTTTTTGTCTTTTACAGCCCGGGAGTGCTGTGTTTTACCAAGGGGGATGTGTAGCCCAGCTACGCAGGCACACATGAAAATCCAGTAGAGTGCACAGGAAGGTAACAGCAACGCTTGATATTCATTCACTGTCACTCACTCTTTCAGACACACCCATCTGAGATATAGGAGGGAGTGACACGTAGCTTAGGTGGTTAGTCAGTCACAACCTAGGAGGGAGAGTAGTGGAATCTGTTTTCCTGTCTTCGGACGGATCAGCTCAGTGTCAGTCCAGTCGGGACTTAGAGTATACTGAGGGCTGCTCAGCGAGTCCTAGAGAAAGCTGACCTCGCCATTGTATTCTACAAGTGCTTATGTTAAGAGCGTGAAGCAGGGCGAAGGGCACAGTGGAGAAGATATAGAAGTGCTACAGGTATTGGATTACTTGCACTAAATTGCCGGACACCGGGGTCCGAAGCGTTGCTACAGTTTCAAGCTTAGTAACAAGAAAACCGGAGGCATCTGGACTACAGGTCGCAGAGAGCAGCCCTAAGTGTCAATACGTAACCGGAGTCAGGTGGAACAGGGACTTTGAGTCAAGTGCACGACAAAAGTAAGGACTTAGTTTCATCACTTAGAAGGCTCCACCACAACGTTGGCCGGGCAGTACAGCTATAGAGAAAGCTGGAGTTTCAGAGTTAACTTCGCTTCACGCAAGTTGGACTCACATGTATATGGAAGTAAAGGAGGCCTCTAACCTGCTCAGCTGTTACCCGAATGTGCACTCTCCACCCCGACCAGCTCCCCGGGATCTTCTTGAACCATCTACCAGTAAAAGGTATGAAAAGAAGCTGCATTGTGTGCGACTGAATTATTATCTACACTCTGCATCATCGTCACCATAGACTTCCAGGGACCAGTCTCACCTGTGGGAGACCCACCATCTTGCTGCCCCATAACATCCCCTGTGAAAGTCCTTATAGCAGCGCTGGTCCAACTAACCAGATACCACAGGTGGCGTCACGAACTACCTATCCTAATAATCCCCTGTAAATATCCCCCATTGTATGAGCGCCCAGGGCCACGGACCGAGCCACCGCTACCAGTGACAACTCCCATAGATTTCCATGGGCTCGGTGCCGAGTACCCCATTGCCCTGGTACTAAGTGCGACTCAATGGCATCACCAGATTCTCAAATAACCCCTCAGAAGTAAGGAAAGCAGTTTTCCACTCATCCCCTTCCCGTACTCTTATCAAATTATAAGCCCCCCTGAGGTCCAATTTTGAAAACCACTTGGCCCCAGAGAGCTGGTTACAGAGATCAGGAATCAGAGGCAGGGGGTATGTATTCCTGACTGTGATTTTATTAAGTTCTTGAAAGTCGAGGCAGGGACGTAGACCGCAATCCTTCATTTTAACAAAGAAGAACCCCGCAGCTACTGGGGACACTGAGGGCCTTATATGCCCCTTACAAAGACTTTCAGCAATGTATTGCTTCATAGCCAGGCGCTCCGGGCCTGACAAATTAAACAGACAGGCCTTGGGCAATTTGGCTCCAGGGATAAGATCAATAGCACAGTCAAATGGTCTATGTGGGGGCAGAGCCTCAGCCTCACTTTCAGAGAAAACGTCCTCAAAGTCTTTCAGGTACTCGGGAATACATTCCAGACCAACAGAAGACACTGAGACAGGTTTTGCAAGTTTCAGACAACAAACAGGTTTATGGCAACAGTCGACACATTGGGATCCCCATTTAATAATCTCCCATGATTCCCAGTCAATCACCGGGTTGTGGCATTGAAGCCATGGCATACCCAGCACTAGCCCAGTGGGCAATTTGTCCATAACAAAACATTCCATCTCTTCCTTGTGGGAAGAACCGACCTGCAAAGAAAACCTTTGGAAACATAAAGA
This sequence comes from Oophaga sylvatica, assembly GCA_033576555.1. Lineage (NCBI taxonomy): Eukaryota > Metazoa > Chordata > Amphibia > Anura > Dendrobatidae > Oophaga > Oophaga sylvatica. The sequence continues at coordinate 15,286,914 of JARQOD010000005.1, read as the reverse complement.
ATCCCTGTTCGGGTAAGAGGGGAAGAGTCAATGGCAACAATTTTAAGGGGTCTCTCCAGCCTGACTGTCCCTATCTTATGTTGGGAGACGACACAGGAACTGACCAGGTTGAGAGATGAACCACTGTCCACCAATGCTCTCGAGAAAAAACGATAGTTGTCTACCAACAGTTCCACCTTTAACACGACTTTAGGACATGAGGAAAATAGTACCTGAGGGTCTGGGCAGCCTCCTCGACCGCTACCCAGACCTAGTAGTTTTCCGTCGTCTTAGAGGATGACGGACAGGAGGGGCAATCTTTTCTCCAATGTCCGGACTCTCCACAATAGAAACAGTGTTGTTTCTCCTGGTGATGTCTTCACTCCTTCTCTTTTAGCAAGGTGGTGCCAATGTCCATGACCTCAGTAGTGGCCCCAGTCTCTTTGCTGCCAGCAAACAGTGAGGTTTCACACTGCATGACACCCCTGGCGCGTAGCCTGCGGTCCATTTGTACAGCCTGGGTTATGGCTTCCTCCAAAGTATCAGGTGGAGGATGAAGGGCCAGGGCGTCCTGGAGACGTTCAGACAGGCCTCTGCAGAATAGCCCTCGAAGGGCGGCATCATTCCAGGAGACCTCCGCTGCCCAACGTAGGAACTCCGAACAGAACCACTCGGCTGAACACTCATACCATGTCCTCAGCCATACGGACCCTGTCAAGCTCATCATAGATGCGGCCCAGGGCATGAAAAAATGCATCAACAGTCATCCTCTCAGGAGCAGAAGGAGAGAGAGAAAAAGCTCAGGCTTGTGGGGCCCCCCGAAGTAGGGAAATAATGACCCCCACCCTCTGGAACTCATCCCCAGAAGAGCGAGGCCTCAGGGAGAAAAAAAGTTTACATCCCTCCCTGAAGGCTCTGAACTCATTTTTATCCCGAGAAGTAGTCGGGCAGTTTAACTGGAGATTCAGGAGATACTAACGACACATCCCTACCACCAGTACCCAGAGACCCCGCAGCAACAGCCCCCTGTACGGTATCTACCAGCTGCTGCTGGGTCTGAGCCATCATGCGCTGCTCAACATTCAACTCCTGGGTCAGATGTTTCACCTGATCCGCTAATACCTGCATGGGATCCATGGGGATAACACTCCTAAATCTACCCCCTCAGAAAAACTGTAACGGTCGTTTATAATGTCAGGGACACTGCACTGCACTTGCTCACTGAGCCAGTGCGCGTGTCCTGAGTAAACAAACTGTGCCCCAAAAGATACCTGTGGAGCGAAGCAGCAGCAGGGAAGACGTGAGCTTCAGAGAACCAGGACCTGAAGCACGTGACTGTCTGGGGGCGTGGCCTAAGCTCAGGAGAACTAGGAGATGGAGGAAAACTCCTAGAAGGGTAACTACGAAATAAAGTTACCCAGGGGCATAGACAGAACAGATAGTCAGGATTGCCAGGTCATACACAGAGGGAGCAACGCGGTACAAGAGGAGCAGGCAGAAAATAATCAGAACATAGCCAAGAGGGCATACACAGAGAGGGCAAACAGTACAAAAGGGTCAGGCAAAACTTGTAACAGGGACACAGCCAAATCAGAACCAGACAGATGAAACGTAGCACAGGCACCAAGCACAGGCACAGGGTCAGACACACTCAGCCAAAGGTCAGAGTATAAACGACAAAGATTGGCCTCACAGTGAGGCTATAAAAAGTCTCCCAGGACCCAGAAAGAGGCCAACCGAGTTAACCCCGTGACTACCTGGCCCGAGAACCCAGTAAACCATGACAGTGGGTATACTTGGGTGCACACTACATCCGGTCTGCCACCCCCCTTACACAGGCATCATTAGGAAGCCAGGGTGTGGGGAGCTTATTCCATGGGATGAATCATTAGTTATGAACTACAAGTTACTAAAACTCCAGTGGAAAACGATAAAGTTCCCAACTCACGTGAAAAGCATTAATAAAAGGAGGCCACAAAACCATAAACCATCAAGTACCAGGTCCAACTGATGCCGGGTAAAAATACCTTTTCTGTATTTGCATCGTAAGGTGGCTGCCTGACACACAGTGGATGAGAGTTATGTATCATGGAGGTGGTTGACATCTGTGATATAAACCTGGAGTAATGCTCTAGTATGCAGTACCAAGAGGGGTTAATCTGCCATGACAGGTTGATTGTGAGCAGCTGAAGAGTTAGGGAGGGATGGCTGCTCATCATAGCTCCACCATAGGTTTGAGTCACATTGTAAAATAGGGCCTGTTTATCTGACACATGTTTCTGTGTATGGAGGTGTGCAGACCTCCAGGATTGTATGCTTTTGTTAAAAGACTAAGAAGCTGAACTCTATCCCAACCGGGCGAACCAGCACTATTGCATACCCTTTACCTTATGTTTCACTTTGTACCGGACAAGGGCTGCATTTAATTTTTCCTGTGATGCGGTTCATGAGGAATGAAATAAACCAGCCTAGCCTTTAAATAGGAACAAATCCTGTGATAACTCATCCTGCGCCCAAGTGAGTAGCATTGTTCCAGTATACAGCACGACATTTATAGATGGGCTACTTTCCAAACTTTTGAAAGTTTGCAAGTTCTGGAATTTCCATGGCAACAACCGCAGGACTTTTCAAGAATAATCCGCCGCTTGCAGAGAAGTAATATCTGTGTTTGGTTTATGCATATGTTCCTTTGGATTCTTGATATAAAACCTCACCTGCCGCTCCTGATGGCAGGGAATCTCCATGACTTGTCACCTCACTGCCCTCATCATGCTGCAAGCTGAACACATAGACTGAGAGGCTTTAGTTATGGGGGGCTCCGGGCAGAGGTTCAGGGTCCTGACTGTGCTTAGTCAAACTTGTCACAAACGCCTTCTGCAGAGTCTCATTCCCTGGAGGGAGGGGATGATTTTGGCAGGGACAAGGCGCTATGCCTGACGCCCGCTCTCCTTGACCTTTTTGGGATTGATTGAAGGAAATCTAGTTAAGAACAAGCCTCACTACTGCGCTAATCATACCCCTCCTACAGAACCTCAGCAGACCTGACTCCAAAATACTTACAGGGGAGAGGGATCTTGGTTCTTGCAGCTGTTGGTAGATGAAAGGTAATGTTTTACTTCTATGATGTCAGAGCAATCAGAAGGAAATAGACGATCTTGGAAGTTTCTTCTTCAAAGCAATATATTGTGTCATACAGATCACAGAATTTTTACACAGGATAAAAGTATAAATTATCCTCAGAATTACTTCTGTAATAAAATAGTCCTCACATAGTTCTTGTCCATAGGGGACAGTATTATAGTAGTTATATTCTTGTACATAGGAGCAGTATTATAGTAGTTATATTCTTGTCCATAGGGGACAGTATTATAGTAGTTATATTTTTGTACATAGGGGGCAGTATTATAGTAGTTATATTCTTGTATATAGGGGCAGTATTATAGTAGTTATATTCTTGTACATAGGGCAGTATTATAGTAGTTATATTCTTGTATATAGGAGCAGTATTACAGTAGTTATATTCTTGTACATAGGGGGCAGTATTATAGTAGTTATATTCTTGTACATAGGAGCAGTATTATGGAAGTTATATTCTTGTACATAGGAGCAGTATTATAGTAGTTATATTCTTGTACATAGGGACAGTATTATAGTAGTTATATTCTTGTATATAGGAGCAGTATTACAGTAGTTATATTCTTGTACATAGGGGCAGTATTATAGTAGTTATATTCTTGTACATAGGAGCAGTATTATGGAAGTTATATTCTTGTACATAGGAGCAGTATTATAGTAGTTATATTCTTGTACATAGGGGCAGTAATATAGTAGTTATATTCTTGTACGCAGGGGGCAGGATTATAGTAGTTATATTCTTGTACACAGGGGGCAGTATTATAGTAGTTATATTCTTGTACATAGGAGCAGTATTATAGTAGTTATATTCTTGTATATAGGAGCAGTATTACAGTAGTTATATTCTTGTACATAGGGGACAGTATTATAGTAGTTATATTTTTGTACATAGGAGCAGTATTATAGTAGTTATATTCTTGTATATAGGAGCAGTATTACAGTAGTTATATTCTTGTACATAGGGGCAGTATTATAGTAGTTATATTCTTGTACATAGGGGGCAGTATTATAGTAGTTATATTCTTGTACATAGGAGCAGTATTATAGTAGTTATTTCTTGTACATAGGGGCAGTATTATAGTAGTTATATTCTTGTACGCAGGGGGCAGGATTATAGTAGTTATATTCTTGTACACAGGGGGCAGTATTATAGTAGTTATACTCTTGTACACAGGGAGCAGTATTATAGTAGTTATATTCTTGTACACAGGGGGCAGTATTATAGTAGTTATATTCTTGTATATAGGGGCAGTATTATAGTAGTTATATTCTTGAACATAGGGGCAGTATTATAGTAGTTATATTCTTGTACATAGGAGCAGTATTATAGTAGTTATACTCTTGTACACAGGGAGCAGTATTATAGTAGTTATATTCTTGTACATAGGAGCAGTATTATAGTAGTTATATTCTTGTATATAGGAGCAGTATTACAGTAGTTATATTCTTGTACATAGGAGGCAGTATTATAGTAGTTATATTCTTGTACATAGGGGGCAGTATTATAGTAGTTATATTCTTGTACATAGGAGCAGTATTATGGAAGTTATATTCTTGTACATAGGAGCAGTATTATAGTAGTTATATTCTTGTACATAGGGGCAGTATTATAGTAGTTATATTCTTGTACGCAGGGGGCAGGATTATAGTAGTTATATTCTTGTACACAGGGGGCAGTATTATAGTAGTTATACTCTTGTACACAGGGAGCAGTATTATAGTAGTTATATTCTTGTACACAGGGGGCAGTATTATAGTAGTTATATTCTTGTATATAGGGGCAGTATTATAGTAGTTATATTCTTGAACATAGGGGCAGTATTATAGTAGTTATATTCTTGTACATAGGAGCAGTATTATAGTAGTTATACTCTTGTACACAGGGAGCAGTATTATAGTAGTTATATTCTTGTACATAGGAGCAGTATTATAGTAGTTATACTCTTGTACACAGGGAGCAGTATTATAGTAGTTATTCTTGTACATAGGAGCAGTATTATGGAAGTTATATTCTTGTACATAGGGGGCAGTATTATAGTAGTTATATTCTTGTATATAGGGGCAGTATTATAGTAGTTATATTCTTGTACATAGGAGCAGTATTATAGTAGTTATATTCTTGTATATAGGGGCAGTATTATAGTAGTTATATTCTTGTATATAGGGGCAGTATTATAGTAGTTATATTCTTGTACATAGGAGCAGTATTATAGTAGTTATATTCTTGTATATAGGGGCAGTATTATAGTAGTTATATTCTTGTACATAGGGGCAGTATTATAGTAGTTATATTCTTGTACATAGGGGCAGTATTATAGTAGTTATATTCTTGTACATAGGAGCAGTATTATGGAAGTTATATTCTTGTACATAGGAGCAGTATTACAGTAGTTATATTCTTGTACATAGGGGCAGTATTATAGTAGTTATATTCTTGTACGCAGGGGGCAGGATTATAGTAGTTATATTCTTGTACACAGGGGGCAGTATTATAGTAGTTATACTCTTGTACACAGGGAGCAGTATTATAGTAGTTATATTCTTGTACACAGGGGGCAGTATTATAGTAGTTATATTCTTGTATATAGGGGCAGTATTATAGTAGTTATATTCTTGAACATAGGGGCAGTATTATAGTAGTTATATTCTTGTACATAGGAGCAGTATTATAGTAGTTATACTCTTGTACACAGGGAGCAGTATTATAGTAGTTATATTCTTGTACACAGGGGGCAGTATTATAGTAGTTATATTCTTGTATATAGGGGCAGTATTATAGTAGTTATATTCTTGAACATAGGGGCAGGATTATAGTAGTTATATTCTTGTACATAGGGGCAGTATTATAGTAGTTATATTCTTGTACATAGGAGCAGTATTATGGAAGTTATATTCTTGTACATAGGAGCAGTATTATAGTAGTTATATTCTTGTACATAGGGGCAGTAATATAGTAGTTATATTCTTGTACGCAGGGGCAGGATTATAGTAGTTATATTCTTGTACACAGGGGGCAGTATTATAGTAGTTATATTCTTGTACATAGGAGCAGTATTATAGTAGTTATATTCTTGTATATAGGAGCAGTATTACAGTAGTTATATTCTTGTACATAGGGGACAGTATTATAGTAGTTATATTTTTGTACATAGGAGCAGTATTATAGTAGTTATATTCTTGTATATAGGAGCAGTATTACAGTAGTTATATTCTTGTACATAGGGGCAGTATTATAGTAGTTATATTCTTGTACATAGGAGCAGTATTATGGAAGTTATATTCTTGTACATAGGAGCAGTATTATAGTAGTTATATTCTTGTACATAGGGGCAGTATTATAGTAGTTATATTCTTGTACGCAGGGGGCAGGATTATAGTAGTTATATTCTTGTACACAGGGGGCAGTATTATAGTAGTTATACTCTTGTACACAGGGAGCAGTATTATAGTAGTTATATTCTTGTACACAGGGGGCAGTATTATAGTAGTTATATTCTTGTATATAGGGGCAGTATTATAGTAGTTATATTCTTGAACATAGGGGCAGTATTATAGTAGTTATATTCTTGTACATAGGAGCAGTATTATAGTAGTTATACTCTTGTACACAGGGAGCAGTATTATAGTAGTTATATTCTTGTACACAGGGGGCAGTATTATAGTAGTTATATTCTTGTATATAGGGGCAGTATTATAGTAGTTATATTCTTGAACATAGGGGCAGGATTATAGTAGTTATATTCTTGTACACAGGGGGCAGTATTATAGTAGTTATACTCTTGTACACAGGGAGCAGTATTATAGTAGTTATATTCTTGTACACAGGGGGCAGTATTATAGTAGTTATATTCTTGTATATAGGGGCAGTATTATAGTAGTTATATTCTTGTATATAGGAGCAGTATTATAGTAGTTATATTCTTGTACATAGGAGCAGTATTATAGTAGTTATATTCTTGTACATAGGAGCAGTATTATAGTAGTTATATTCTTGTATATAGGGCAGTATTATAGTAGTTATATTCTTGTACATAAGGGGCAGTATAATAGTAGTTATGTTAGGGTTCGAGTTCCCCCTGCTGCACAAGGGGAGTCTCGAACCAGTCCTACTGCGGTTCCCCATCCATCTCCGGCCGCAGTGGAGCCTGCTCAGCAAAGACGTCGGTCCCAGCGTCTCGCCCGGTCTAATACTGTGCAGAGACTTGCTGCTGCCTCTCCAGGTTCTGCTATTGTAGCAAGTATTGGTCAGCGGCGAGCAGACGTCTTTAGGACTAAATCCTGCGTTTCCCCTTCTGAGCAATCCCAGGGTAAGATCTCTCATTGGAGATCAGGGGTCACATGCTCAGGTACTGCAGCAGCTCCTATTGGTCCGCCAGGAAGGTCCTGAAACTACATGTGTTCTGGAATAGTTTCTCATTGGTCCTTTTCTGGCAGGTCCTGTAGTTGCTACTATAAAAGGGTTGCATGGCCTTGCGGCCATGCGCTAGTATCAATTGCATTATGTGCTTTGCGCCAGTGTGATTATGCACGCATGTGGTTAGGGCTCGGCTGAAATAAGCCCCTAGAATACCGGCACCTCCGGTGAGGAGATTCGTATGCACGTGTTCAGTGCTTGGCTGAAATAAGCCCCTAGAATACCGGCTTCTCCGGTGAGGAGACGTTTGTTTGTGTTGCAGACTGCATGACCACGGACTGCTATCCGCACAGCAGTTATCTGTGTAGCCCTGTGGTGTTAACAGGACACAGTGGCTATCTCGGCGGCTTTACCGCAGCGACTCTGTGGTGTAACAGAGTTTGCTTATACAGTCATATAGTGCCACAGCATCTATGTTTGCGACTCTGTGAAGTAACAGAGTTCGCCTTTACCGCCATTTTACTAGCAGCAGGCTCTGCCTGCACGGTGGACCCCGGGCTGCGAACGCACCCACTATTTATATTTATTTGGTGCGTTCCGCAGACCCTAACATAATATTAGCGCCAGGGTCTGGCTAGTAAAATGGCGGACGACCAGCGTCTACCGCAGTACATCCAGAAGCTGGAGGGTAGGTTGGCGGTCCTTGAGCGCACAACCTCAGCTGTGGATGTTACCGCACTCGCTGTTCAGGCTGCTAGCGTAGCTGCAGCCAGTTTGTCCACCGCTACCTCTGCTCCGACATTATCCCACCTCCCACTTCCAGACAAGTTTACTGGTGACAGTAAACATTGCCGGGGATTCGTGAGTCAGTGCTCTATACAGCTTGAACTTCTGGCAACACGTTTCCCCACAGAATGGGCACAAGTGGCTTTTATTGTGTCTCTTCTGTCGGGCAGAGCATTGGATGGGCAACGCCGCTGTGGGAGCGCGACGATCGTGTGGTGCGGAGTGCTCTTTGTTTTTTGGATGCTCTGAAAAAGGTCTTTTTAGGACCTCAGGTCATGCACGATACGGCACTCCAACTGCTGTCAATGTCGCAGGGCTTGTCCATGGTCAGCCAGTTCTCATTCCAATTTCGGACTTTGGCCTCTGAATTAGAGTGGCCAGATAAAGTTCTTATTCCAGTGTTCTGGAGAGGACTGGCAGACCATGTAAAGGACGCTTTGGTTACCAGGGAGATTCCTGCCACAGTGGGAAACTCATTTCTATATCTACCCGCATCGACCTCCGTTTTCACGAGCGGAGGTTAGAGTGGACCCAGTGTAGGCAGAGGTTTCAGCTGGCACCCACCTTTGCCAAACCTCTTGAATTTCCCGTTCAGGCGTCCGACTCCCAAGAGACCGTGGAGACTACTTGAGTGGGATCTAAGTCTCGGACCACTTGAGTATCCATGGTCTGTAGAGTGTGTCAGCAGCCAGGACATTATGCCAACCGATGTCCCCAGCGAATGAGTAAACGGTCATGTTCCGTGACCATGGGTGCAGAGTCATTAGACGAGAGGGATTTTGCTCCGAAAGTGCTCCTTAAAGGGTTAATCTCTCTAGGTTCATCCACTCTTCCCGCCAAGCTTTGTGTGGACTCTGGGGCAGAGGGGAATTTTATGTCCTCCTCCTTTGCCTCTTGCCATTCCATACTGCTGGTGACGCTCGCCGAGCCAGTATCGGTGAGAGTATTGAATGGAGCAATCCTGCCCTCACAAAACACCCACCAGACTGTCTCTCTTCCTCTGTCTTTGTCCCCTTCAGGAGAATATATCCCTTTTTGTTCTTCCTGAGGGAATAGATGAGGTTTTGTTGGGATTACCCTGGCTTCGCCACCACTCTCCCCATATTGAGTGGTCCTCTGGGAGAATACTGGGTTGGGGTGATCATTGCAGAGACAGATGTCTCAGAGAGGACGTTCAGGTTTCCACCATGGAGATACCCATAGACCTTGCTTCTCTCCCCAAGGTTTATCGGTCATACATTGACGTATTCTCCAAAAAGTCAGCGGAGACTCTTCCGCCTCATTGCCCCTATGACTGTCCTATAGACCTCTTGCCTGGAACGGAGCCCCCTCGGGGAAGAGTGTATCCTTTCTCTCTTCCTGAGATGGAGGCCATGTCACAATACATCCAGGAAAATCTGGCAAGAGGGTTTATTAGGAAGTCAGTGTCACCAGCAGGGGCAGGATTTTTCTTCGTGCAGAAGAAGAATGGAGAATTACACCGTGTATAGACTATAGGGGTCTAAACTCCATTACCGTTAAGAACAAATACCCTTTGCCCCTAATATCTGAGCTCTTTGATAGGCTCCAGGGAGCAAGGGTATTGTAATGTAAGTAGTACAGTTCATATAGTGTCTTGTGCTTGGGTGCGATGAAAACACAGGAGTCACAGGTTTGATATAGAAGGTCTTGTATTACTTCATACAAGTGGCAATAATAGTCACACAGTTTGCAGATACAAAAGCAGGAGACACAGCAGGCCAGAGTAACTTAAGCTCAGCAATCACTCTCCACAACAGGTTCAGGATCTCTTCTCTGTTACCGTAAGTCCATGCAAATGTGGATTTATCAAAATAGCAAGGTTCCAAAGTCCACGAGTGTTCCAAAGTTCCACAATAGGAAATAACTGGAGTACAAATCCAAGGCTTCCAGGAGTCAGGTCACAGGTTCACTGCAGGCTTGATTCTGAAGCACTGATTGCTCAGCTGTGGCTGCTTAAGAAGCAAGAGGAGAGAATCAGGGCGGGAACATGCAAGCTGGAAACTCCATATTGACTGAGGGCAAGATAGCTGCAGCAAGACAGAAAGTAAAATGGCTGACGAACAAACTGAGTTTCAGGAACATGTACACAGAACCTTACATTACTCCCCCCTTAGGGACAACCTCCGGATGACCTCAGACCAGGCTTGTGTGGGTACCTCTGATGAAACTGACGGAGCAAGCGAGGAGCATTAACGTTATTGACTGGTTCCCATGAGTTGTCCTCCACTGGGTAGCCCTGCCATTTAATCAGATATTGTAACTGATTTCTATACAACCTGGAATCTAAAATCCTTTCCACCACAAATTCTTCCTGACCATCGACTAGCACTGGGTCAGGGCAAGGAGAAGAACGTCCAGGAAACGTATTGGGTGTCGCAGCCTTTAGTAGGGATACATGAAAGACAGGGTGGATTCTCATAGTTCTGGGCAGTTGAAGACGACAAGCAACGGCACTTATAATTTTACTGATTTTATAGGGTCCAATGTACTTATGTCCCAACTTAGACGATGGAATTCTTAACTTAAGATTTCTGGTTGACAGCCAGACCAAGTCTCCTACCTTGAAAGCTGGTGCAGGTTTACGAAATTTATCTGCTGCTTTCTTGTACCTTTCCTGAGCCGATTCCAGATTCTCCTTTAGAAGATCCATATTCTTCTGTAAAGACGTGATTCTTTCAGCCACTGCTGGTAAAGGCGTTTCTATGGGAAATCGTGGTAGAATGTTAGGATGATAACCTAGATTGGAGTAAAAAGGAGACTGTTTAGTGGAGGCACTCTGAGAGTTGTTATACGAGAACTCAGCTAATGGAAGTAGATCCACCCAATCATCCTGTAGGTGGCAGATAAAGCAGCGGAGATACTGCTCCAGGGTTTGATTGGTTCGTTCGGTCTGTCCATTAGTCTGGGGATGAAAAGCAGAAGAAAGGTTTACTTTAATGTCCAATGCTGCACAGAAATTTTGCCAAAACCTAGAAGTGAATTGCACCCCTCGATCCGAAATAACCTCATCCGGTACTCCATGTAAGCGAAACACATCTTTAATCATCAAATCTGATGTCTGTTTTGCAGTGGGTAAGCCGACACAAGGGATAAAATGAGCTGCCTTTGTTAGACGGTCAACCACCACTAGAATGGTGTTCTTCCCTTGAGAGGTTGGTAACTCCACAATGAAGTCCATAGAAATGGATCCCCACGGGCGGGACGGGGTGGGAAGAGGTTGTAACAGACCAGTTGGTGAGGAGCGAGGTGTTTTGCATCTTGCACAGACTTCACATGAAGTGACATAGTTTAAAACATCCTTCCTGCAAGTGGGCCACCAAAAGAAACGAGAAAGAAATTCCTGTGTCTTTAGAATTCCTCTATGCCCAGCTATCTTGGAATCGTGAATGAGTTGCAATACTCTCAATCTGACTGTTTCAGGAATATACAGGCGTTGTCCCTGAATCCACACACCATTCTTAAAGACAAGACTTACGTCCCTTGGGGGTTGTGCCAAAAAGGAATCCGCATGGTATGCTTCCTTGATGTCCTTAAGTAGGTCTTGATTATGAATCACTCCTAGGAATCTAGAGTCAGGAAGAATAGTCTTAGGAGGAGTAATTGGACGTGTCTCTGCTGAGTAAATCCTAGAGAGTGCATCAGCCTTTCCATTGCGCGATCCTGGTCTATAAGAAATGATAAAATTAAATTGGTTTAAGAAAAGATTCCAGCGAGCCTGGCGAGGAGTCAGGCACTTAGCCGACCTGATAAATTCAAGGTTACGATGGTCTGTCAGGACGACTATTTGCTGTGCAGCTCCCTGAAGAAGGTGTCTCCATTCTTTGAAGGCGGCAATAATGGCCAACAACTCTCTATTGCCCACATCGTAGTTCCTCTCAGCCGAAGACAACTGCTGGGAAAAGAAGGCACAGGGATGCAAGACATTCTTCTCACCTGTTCTCTGAGAGAGTATAGCTCCAACGGCACAGTCTGAAGCATCCACCTCTATTATGAAGGCAAGCTCGGGGTTGGGATGTACTAGGATAGGTGCAGTGGTAAATTTATCTTTTAGACGGGAAAATGCTTCCTGGGCTTGGTGAGTCCAGGAGAACCTAGACTCTTTCCGGGTAAGTTGGGTGATAGGTGACACTACCTCAGAGAAATTCCTAATGAAACGTCTATAGAAGTTGGCAAACCCGATGAAGCGCTGTACCTCCTTCACATTTCTAGGACTTGGCCAATCCTTGATGGCTTGGGTTTTGCTTCCATCCATACTAATTCCTTGTGTAGACAGTACATACCCCAGAAATTGAATTTCGGTCCTATGGTATTCACACTTTTCAAGTTTGATGTAAAGATGATTTTGTCTTAGACGTTCCAAGACCATTCTCACATGTCCATGATGTTCCTCTGTGGAGTTAGAAAAAATTAGAATATCATCCAAATAAATCACCACGAATGTATCTAGGAGATCCCTGAAGATGTCATTCACCAAGTGTTGGAAAGTGGCTGGGGCGGTACTCAGACCAAAAGGCATAACTAGATATTCAAAGTGTCCATAGCGTGACCTGAATGCAGTCTTCCATTCATCCCCAGGTCTAATACGGACTAAGTTATAGGCCCCACGAAGATCTAGTTTAGAGAAAATTTTGGCATGTCGCACTCTCTCCAATAACTCAGGGATTAAAGGCAATGGATAACGGTTTCTAATAGTAACCTTATTGAGTTCCCTATAGTCTACGCAGGGTCTCAGAGATCCATCTTTCTTCTTTACAAAGAAGATGGGTGCACCTGCAGGAGATGAAGAGGGGCGTATGAAGCCCTTGGCTAGATTTTCGTCTATGTAATCCTCTAAAGCCTTTAGCTCGGGCCCCGCCAGGGGGTAGATCTTACCAAAAGGTATCTCTGCTCCAGGCAATAATTCAATTGGACAATCATATGGACGGTGAGGAGGAAGCTGGTCAGCGTTCTTCTTGTCACATAAATCCACATAGTCCTGGTATACAGCTGGTAGTTCAGGGACTGACATGGTTCCTTTAGGAACAGAGCAAGCTGAAACTTTTGGACTCATCTGTTTCTCTGGAAAGTGTAATTCCTTGGTCTCCCAGTTAATGGTAGGATTCTGAGCCTGCAGCCATGGTAGCCCTAGAATAATGGGAAAGTGGGGAGAAGAGATAAGCATAAAGGACAGTTTCTCTTGATGAACTTTACCCATAAGAACCCTCAAAGGCTCTGTTTCCTGATCCACTGGTCCAGAGGTCAGCAGGGAGCCATCCACAGTTTCCATCTGTACTGGAGTAGCCTTCTTCACTGAACGTATCCCCTGTTTCAGAGCAAAGGAGACATCCATAAAATTTCCACTTGCCCCTGAGTCGATCATAGCAGAGCTAGACACCCAAGCTGAGTCAACCCAGAGTTTGATGGAAAGAAAGCAATGAGAATTGTTTTTCTTTCAACTCAGCTGGGACACCGCTGAGGAAACTTGAAAAATGGCAGCGTTTACACAGTCAACGTCCTCAGAGGTAACGGAGTTTAAATCCGAGAAATCAAGATCTGTTGCTGCAGATCTCTCTGGAGCCTGAGGCTCGGACCTGACAGATCCCCTCTCGCAACACTCACAGTGAATGAGTGCTGCAGTAGTCTTACGAGAACGGCTGGGGCAGTTTATAATGAAGTGCCCTGACTTACCACAATAGAAACATAGATTCTCCTTAAAACGATGTTCCTTGCGTGCATCACTAACCCGTCGTTGTAAAGAGTCTACCTGCATGGGTTCAGGTTCAGGTTCCCGTGTAATCCTACTCAAAGGTTCCTTAGCTGGAGAGGAAGGTAGGAAAAGGTTAGTGCGATTGCTTTCGAACCATCTCTCTTGCCTGCGTTCAGTCAGACGAGTATCAATACGGATGAAGTAGTTAATAAAGTCACCTAACGCAGTGGGAGGGTCGGCACGAGCAAGTTCATCCTTAATCAGTGGAGATAACCCTTTTCGAAAAATAGATTTTTTGGCGGAACTGTCCCAGGTGGTATCAAGGGCCCATCTCCTGAAATCCAAGGCATATTCAGCTACCGAGTGCTTACCTTGGCGCAAAGCTAACATGGCTGCTTCAGCTGTTGCACCTCGATTGGGGTCATCAAACACCTGCCCCATGGCTGAAATGAAAGCATCAAGATGATCCAAACATTCATCCTCAGTCTCAATCAGAGGGTTTGCCCACATCAAAGCCTTGTTGGTAAGCAACATAATTATAGTAAGCACCTTAGATCGTTCAGTGGGAAATTGTGAAGCATGTGCAGAAAAAAAGAGATTGCATTGATTAATAAATCCCCTGAATTTCTCACGTTCACCGCCAAAACGAAAAGGGGGCAACTTGGGAATCCCAGAACTCGGGGCTACGGCAGGAGCCTGGACTCGCTCCTCTAGAACCTCAATCCTGGCTCGCAAATCCTGGGCAGTCTGTCCAAACACTTGCAAATTGTGATTAGTGAGGTCCTGTAGGCTTGCAAAACGGGTCTTTATATTCTGCAAATCTGCAAGGATATTATCAGTCACTCCGCAAAGTTCCTTTATGCGGGCCTCCATTTTCCAGATCTTTTAAGACAGGAGTACTGGAAGAAGAGGAGAGGAAAAAAAAAAAAACAATAGTGTTTACCTGTGGTAACACTGCAGAGAGAAAAAAAAATTAAGGGAACTGCTCACCTGGAATGGTTGTGAGAAGTCACAACCACTATCATCACAGAAAGTACAACCGGACATCCGATATCCACAGTTACAGCAGACAAAAAAGAGAAAAGAAAAAAAAAAAAAATAGTGTTTACCTGTGGTAACACTGCAGAAAAAAAACTTAAGGGAATTGCTCCCTGGCATGGTTGTGAGAAGTCACAACCACTGTCATCACAGAAAGTACAACCGGACATCCGATATCCACAGTTACAGCAGACACAGCCTTTCCAGACCCAGCAGACACTAACGTTTGGCTTCAGAATCTTGTAATGTAAGTAGTACAGTTCATATAGTGTCTTGTGCTTGGGTGCGATGAAAACACAGGAGTCACAGGTTTGATATAGAAGGTCTTGTATTACTTCATACAAGTGGCAATAATAGTCACACAGTTTGCAGATACAAAAGCAGGAGACACAGCAGGCCAGAGTAACTTAAGCTCAGCAATCACTCTCCACAACAGGTTCAGGATCTCTTCTCTGTTACCGTAAGTCCATGCAAACGTGGATTTATCAAAATAGCAAGGTTCCAAAGTCCACGAGTGTTCCAAAGTTCCACAATAGGAAATAACTGGAGTACAAATCCAAGGCTTCCAGGAGTCAGGTCACAGGTTCACTGCAGGCTTGATTCTGAAGCACTGATTGCTCAGCTGTGGCTGCTTAAGAAGCAAGAGGAGAGAATCAGGGCGGGAACATGCAAGCTGGAAACTCCATATTGACTGAGGGCAAGATAGCTGCAGCAAGACAGAAAGTAAAATGGCTGACGAACAAACTGAGTTTCAGGAACATGTACACAGAACCTTACAGGTATTTACTAAGCTGGATCTTTGTGGTGCCTATAACCTGATCCGCATCCGTGAGGGGGACGAATGGAAGACGGCGTTCAATACCAGAGATGGACATTACGAATATCTTGTGATGCCCTTCGGGCTCTGTAATGCTCCAGCCATCTTCCAAGATTTCGTAAATGACATCTTCCTGGACATGCTTGCCACCTCTGTAGTAGTCTATCTGGATGACATTCTCATCTTTTCTCCAGATATGGACACCCACCGGTGTCTGCAGGGTCTTCGACCTCTTGCGGTCAAATTCCCTATATGCGAAGTTGGAGAAGTGTATGTTTGAGCAGGAGTCTCTGCCATTCCTGGGCTATATCATCTCCACTCAGAAATTGGCTATGGATCCTGCCAAACTACAGGCTGTAATGGATTGGCAAGAACCCCACTCTCTTAAAGCGGTGCAGCGCTTTATGGGGTTCATTAATTACTATCGCCAATTCATTCCTCCCTTCTCTACTTTGGTTGCTCATTTGGTAGCCCTCACCAAGAAGGAAGCCAATCCCAAATTGTGGTCAGAGGAGGTCTCCAAGGCCTTTACTTCAATCAAGTCCCATTTTGCTAGCGCTCCTATCCTACATCGTCCCGAGGTTGATAAGCCTTTTATATTGGAGGTAGATGCCTCGTCCGTTGGTGCTGGAGCAGTCCTTTTTCAAAAGGATGCTCAAGGTCATAAACATCCTTGCTTCTTCTTCTCTAAGACCTTCACACCAGCGGAGAGGAATTATTCCATTGGGGATAGGGAGTTGCTAGCCATGAAGTTGGCCTTTTCCGAGTGGAGACATCTCCTGGAGAGGGCTCGCTTTCCCTTTCAAGTGTTCACTGACCACAAAAATTTGGTCTATTTACAGACCGCCCAGCGGCTAAATTCCCGTCAGGCCAGATGGTCCCTGTTATTCTCCCGGTTCCATTTCACCCTCCATTTTCTCTCCAGGGAGAAGAACATTCGTGCCGACGCTCTGTCTCGCTCCATGGTGTCCTCTGAGGAGGTGGATGAGGAGCCTTGGCTGATTGTCCCCACAGAGAGCCTAAGAACTGTGGCCCCGGTTTCGCTTGAGTCTGTGCCTCCAGGCAAGACTTTTGTGACCAACAATTTGCGACCGGAGGTACTCTCTTGGGCACATTTGTCCAGGGTGGGTGGACATTTTGGGGCAAAGAGGACATCTGAGTTGCTGGCGAGGACATACTGGTGACCACATATGGTCCGTGACATCAGGGAATACGTTCAGGCATGCGTCTCCTGCGCCAAGAATAAGTCCACTCGACAACGGGTTACTTTTCCCTTTACCGGTGGCAGACAGGCCCTGGGAGATGGTTGGGATGGATTTTGTGGTGGGCTTATCCAAGTCTCGGGGCTGCACCATCATCTGGGTGATAACCGACCACTTCTCCAAAATGGTACACTTGGTGCCGTTACCACAGTTACCTTCCGCACGGGCCTTAGCAGCATTATTTATGAGGCACATTTTCCGGCTACATGGAATGCCAAAATTGTCAGTGATCGAGATCCCCAATTTGCGTCTCGGTTCTGGAGAGAGCTGTGTCATCTACTCAGCATTTAAATCTCTCTTCGGCTTATCATCCCGAGACGAATGGGTTGGTAGAGAGAGCCAACCAGACCTTGGTCACATACTTGCGACATTTTGTCTCAGCCAGGCAGGATGACTGGGTATCCTTGCTACCGTGGGCTGAGTTCGCTCTAAATAATGCTGTGGCTGACTCCACCGGACAGACACCATTCCTCTTAAACTACGGTCAGCATCCGCGGGTACCGGTGCCCATGCCCGTGTCTTCCGCCGATTCCAGGGTGGCAGACTGGGCCGTGGAGGCATGGGACATTTGGGACCGCACTCAGGATGCCATTCAGTCCTCCAAGGAGAGGATGAGGTCTTCCACCGACGCTCATCGGCGCCCCGCTCCGACATTTGCTCCGGGCGACTTAGTGTGGCTCTCTGCCCGGAACATCAGGCTGCGAGTAGAGTCTACTAAGTTGGCACCTCGCTATTTGGGCCCCTTTAAGATCCTTGAACAGGTAAACCCTGTAGTCTACCGCTTAGCCCTTCCTCCTCACCTTGGTATCTCTGATACCTTTCATGTGTCCCTTTTGAAACCCGTGGCCATCTCCCGGTTTTCCGAGTCCTCTGCCTTGACGTCGGGTTCATCTACCGACGATCATGAGGTGAATGCCATCGTTGGGTGTAAGGTGGTACGGTGCAAAAAATTTTATTTGGTGGATTGGAGGGGTTGTGGGCCTGAGGATAGGTCCTGGGAGCCTGCCGAGCATGTTCACGCTCAGCAGCTCATCGCTGCCTTTGAGCGCAGCGAGGCCCAATGAAGGGGAGCCCTAGGAGGGGGGGTAATATTAGGGTTCGAGTTCCCGATGCTGCACAAGGGGAGTCTCGAACCTGTCCCGCTTCGGTTCCCCATCCATCTCCAGCAGCAGTGGAGCCTGCTCAGCAAAGACATCGGTCCCAGCGTCTCGCCCGGTCTAATACTGTGCAGAGACTTGCTGCTGCCTCTCCAGGTTCTGCTATTGTAGCCAGTATTGGTCAGCGGCGAGCAGATGTCTTTAAGACTAAAGGTACTGCCACACTACACAATCCCGCTAGCGATCTCGTTAGCGTCGCATACTAATGAGATCGCTAGCGGGATTGTTTCTATATCGCTAGTGGCTACCTATTTTAGCGATGTCGTTAGCACGCTATCGCGGTTAGCGATCTCCTTAACGACTTTAGCGGTACAAAAGTACCGCTAAAAAAGGTGCCACACTTAGCGATATATACTTACCCAGCGGGGCGCCAGCGACGAAAATAGGGTCCGGAACGATTCCAGCGACGAGCGAGATCACAGCAGGAAGCTCGTCGCTGGCAGATGCCGCACACAACAACATCGCTAACGGGATCGCTAAATAGTGACGTTTTTTAGCGATCCCGTTAGCGATGTTGTTTAGTGTGGCATACCCTTAAGTCCTGCGTATCCCCTTCTGAGCATGCCCAGGGTAAGATCTCTCATTGGAGATCAGGGGTCACATGCTCAGGTACTGCAGCAGCTCCTATTGGTCTGCCAGGAAGGTCCTGAAACTACATGTGTTCTGGAACAGTTTCTCATTGGTCCTTTTCTGGCAGGTCCTGTAGTTGCTACTATAAAAGGGTTGCATGGCCTTGCGGCCATGTGCTAGTATTAATTGCATTATGTGCTTTGCGTCAGTGTGATCTTGCACACATGTGTTAGGGCTCGGCTGAAATAAGCCCCTAGAATACCGACACCTCCGGTGAGGAGATTTGTATGCACGTGTTCAGTGCTTGGCTGAAATAACCCCTAGAATACCGGCTTCTCCGGTGAGGAGGTGTTTGTTTGTGTTGATGACTGCATGACCACAGACTGCTATTGTCTCGACCACGCACCACAATTGTGGGTTACCAGGGCAATGGGGTACTCAGAGCCGAGCCCGTAGAAGTCTATGGGGTTGTCACAGGTAGCGGTGGCTCGGTCTGTGGCCCTGGCGGTCAGGCGTATGTTGGGGGAATATTTACAGGGGATAGATATATTTACAGTTCGTGACGCCACCTGTAGTCTCTGGTAATTTGTACCAGCGCTGCTGTAGAGCTCTGAGGGGATGGTGAGGCAGCTAGATGTCGGGTCCCCTACAGGTGGGACTCTTCCCTCAGGTCGATAGTTATGGTGGGGTTGTGCAGGCATGCAATTAAATAACTCAGTCTCACACCGTCAGCGTCTTTCCATACCTTTTACTTGTAAGATGGTAAGGCAGGTCCCAGGGAGGCTGATCCAATGGAGAATGTGTTTTGAGGTAGCAGCTGGACAAGTTAGGGGCCTCCTTTACGTTCACAATGATGAGTCCAACCAGCATAAAGCGTAGTTCCCTCTATAAACTCCAGCTATTTCAAAGCTGTACTGCCCGGTCAGTTTTGTGGTTGGAGCCTTCCTATGAGAGAGCTGAGTTCCTATTCTTGCTGATCAGGCTCAAGGTTCTCACTCCCCCTGACCCCAGTTACGTACCGACACTCCAAGGGCTGCTTTCTGTTACCTAAGGTCCAGTAAGCCTCTGGTTTTTCTACCACTATGCGTGAAGCTATAGTGATGCTTCGGTCCCCAGTGACCGGTGACAATGTGCAGGACTTCTCCAATCCTATAGCACTCAGAATTCCTACCACTGTGCCTTTCGCCTTGTCCGCGCTTGTAGCATAAGCATTCCTCACTTCCAAAGGTTATATAAGTCAGTCCCTTTCTTAACTTCTTTCTTGAGCTTGTTGACAGAATCTCAGTAATCCTCTAGGCAGGAGCACGTCTCTGAACCTTCACTGTCCTTGGGACAGGAGACTGAAGTATCTGCAACTCCCTCTTTCTTCTCAATAAATGCCTCAGTCTGTCTGCCAGTGGGGCACAGCTCTGACCAGGCTGAGGTGATCTGGCTCACCTTTACTGGCCTCCACTTTCTGAACTGCACACAGACCCAGGCTGGACTACTTCCTCCCTCCACGTCCAGGCTAGACTCTGAATCACTGACTGACTCTGAACACTCCCTGACGAATGGCTAAATACCCTAAGGGCGTGTCTAAGTGCGTGTTGGAATGAATGTTCATTGAGC